>CM076570.1:654214621-654582384 GCA_034641835.2 Pinus albicaulis
GTCATCCATTAGCCTCATGAAGGTTTCAGGAGCATTCGTCAACCTAAAAGGCATGACCAAAAATTCAAACAGGCCCTTCTTGGCTTTGAAGGAAATCTTCCACACATTGAACCATTCGATTGGTACTGAGCGATACTCGGAATTCAAGTCGATATTTCTGAAATATTTTTCCACTTTGAGTTGGTCCAGAAGGTCATTAATCCATGGGATCTGGTACCTATTCTGGAAAATGATCTTTTTCAACACCCGATAGTCAATACAAAGTCTCAAAGTCCCATCCTTCTTCCCCACTAACACGATCGGGCTCCCACAGGGCCATGAACTTGGCCGGATGTGAAATTTCTGTAGCAGCTCCAGAATTTTCCTCTTGATTTCATCATTTTCCAGAGCATAGCACCGATAGATCAGTCCATTAGAAAGTGGTGCACCTCGGGTCATATCGATGGGGTGCTTTCCTGATAGTGCAGAGGCACCCCTGTGGGTGAGGTGAAGATGTCCCGGTACTCATCCATGTCCCGGTACTCATCCATGACCTTGTACATTTGTTGTTGTCATGTAGAGGAGCCCTGTTTGGAGGTCATGGCCACAATATTCTTCTTTCCCTGAGGGATAATCATAAGGAAAACAAATTTCCCAGTTTTGGAGATGAGCTTACTGCATTGTTTTGCAGTAACCAAAGAGATAGTGACAGGCGGTGGTACCTCTGGTATCCTGTACAAATTATTTCCCAAAGTAATAATAACATCACGAGGTCGGGAATCATACACATCATGTCATTTCCATAAGTATAGTTGGCCTAATAATACATCACAAACATCAAGAGGAGTAATGTAACATAATACCTCATCGATGAAGGGCTTGATTTTGTAGGGAAGGCAGTACTACTGGTTGATGTGGAGATCCCATCCTTGGTGAAGCCACCCGATGGTGTATGACTGTGGGTGTGTTGTGGTTGGAAAGCCAAACCACACCACGAAATCTACTGAAATGAGGTTATTTTGTTTCCCACTGCCGACAATGAACTGTAGTGGGGAACCCTTTACCCACATCTAGGAGTGGAAGAGACGCGTCTCTTTCTATAGATCTTCTGATTATTTATTTTGGATCTTCATGGTGGAAACAATGGCGTTGGGCTCTGCATTGATAATCTGCTTCCCTCTGTCATTCCCCTTCTCGGGTTCTGATTCAGTGTCAGAGCATGCATATGATTCAAAAGCCTTCATCTCGGCCATTAGTGACTTCTTGGCCCAACACTCACTTTTGTTGTGAGTGGAGCTCTTATGGAACTCACACCACTTTCTTGTGTCCTTCTTCAGCCTCATGGTGTTGTTCTTTGCTTGCGGCTTTGGCAGGTTGTCTTGGGCCGCCATGCCTTGGCTTTGTCCTTTTTTTTCTACAGTTTGGGGGCATATTTTTCTTGATTTTGATTTACAGATCCAAAGTATCGCTTATTCTATTTGAATTTCTGCTCAATTTTGGTAGAATACCAGTATGCCATACCAAGTGAGGAGATGTCGAGGAATTGCATTTATTCCTGAATGTATCTAGGCAGACAAATGCGGTACTTCAGCACCAAATGTTTCTCCGAGTCTTTGATACCCAAATTTGTGTGCAGTGTTACACCATTTTTTGGTCATCTAACCTATTTTCATTAGATGGACCCAAGTACACCATGTAAGACCAATTTTAGCCTAAGTAAAATTTCTTTCACTATGTGAAATAACTTAATAAAACACATTTATTAGGTTCTTTATGGTCTAAACAGGGAACCCCAAAAGGAAATATTAAACAAATCTATATTTGTTTGATTTTCCTCATGGAATGATTAATTAAACAATAATTTAATTATTATTCCTGGTCATTTTTAACCCAAAACAAGGAAATCAATTAGATAAATCCTTATTTATCTTATTATTTTCTAGGAATAATTATTTAAATCTTATTGAAATAATATTCCTTGTTAAATATGACTAAATCATTTATAAATAATTAAATAAATAATTATTTATTTAATTATCATTCAACCACTTCCTTAAAATAATAAATAAATCATTTATTTATTTATTATTTACAAATAAAGAGATTTGACCCAAGTCAAATGCCTTTTCCCTCCAACAAATATAATAAAATATTCCATAAAAGGTGGATCTAGATTTGGTTAATATTATTTTAATCATGCACCAAGATCTAGAATGACCCAATATTTTGTTATAAATAGAAGGGTTTTCCCACTCATTTGTCACCTTTTGTTGCCCATTAGATCACTCTGGATCTATACCCTTGGTCTGACTTTGAACCATTATCATTGTCACATTCCCCATTATTTGCTTTGTGAGCTCCCTTTGAGTTCTATGTTTGTCTGGGTTTTCTACACCAACAAGAGAGAGAAATGCTAGATCTAAAGCGCTGAGGACTTTCAAGAACCCATCCCATTGAGGAGAATTGGAAACACCTTTCTTGTTTTCCTCTCAGGTGCCTTGATATTAAAATTCTTTCAAAAATATTGTTCTTGTCTTGTCTACTGGATGCATGGAGAAAAACCTTATTTTTACTGCTTAATGTCTTTTTATGCATAGATCTGGATTTTTGCAGAATTTGTCTTGATCAACTAACTGTAGATCTGAAGATATTGGCAGCCATATTTCATGTTAGAGCTATTTGTTATGCGTAGCTAAAGTGGTATTTTTTCGTACACTTCGACAAAAGATTCATACTAACATGCAGGGTATGGAACATATTCGTCAGCTCATGCACATCTTGATCCCTTTGCTTCCGCATCGTAGTCCATTGTATGTAATTGTCCTCATAGCTCCCAATGGGATAATATTGTTCCTTGATGGCGTATTGGAAAGAATTCCAAGTGGGTATGACCAAGAACAGAGAGGGTTCCCCCTTGTCCTTGACATGGGGGGTGGCTTTGAGCAGTGAAAAAATAATCTTCTCCTGGTTAAAAAAGTCATGAACTGAGAAATATCCTTCTAATAGATTCAACCATATATCTACGACGCCTGCATCTATTTGGCCATCAAATATGGGAATTTCAAAGTTTACTTGTACCTTAAAAGGGGTAGTGCTTCCAGAGTGGCTGCTGGATGCATATGCACCACCAGTGGGAAGTCATTGAAGTATCTGGGTGAAATTATCCATCATCGCGTTCCTTTGTTTTTCAAGGGCCTCCTCGAGCAATATTTTGATAATATCTCTTGCTCCCTCGCCCTTCTTTTCGTCCCCCATGGGTGACCGTCATGGTTTGCGAGGTTGATATTGCAAAGGCTCAACTAGATCGAGCCCTAACTCCTTATACGCTGACCTTGTTGGGGACATGCAAAGAAGGATTGAGAAGGAGCATACCGCTCTGATACCACTGATCTAAATTTATGTATGAACGCAAAAAAATAAAAATATAACCATAGATACAAATATGCAGCGGAAATAACACTTCATTTCATTAATATCAAATAATTGAAATTTGTTTATAGACATGATGGAAATAAAATAGCTAGGGCACTGGTAGCTTATCTCTGAGAAGAGATGTGGTGGCTACAGGCCTCTGAACTATCCATTACAATGAGGCTCAAAGGCCTATATATTATTGAGAAATAATGGAAAACACTAAACCTCCAAAAAACTAACTCTGGGAGATGAAACACCAGAATATGGGCCCCGTCGGGGTAAATTGGTACATCAATTTCCCGGGGTCGTAACTTTGGCACACTATATTCGCTTGATGCACATGATACATCGTTAGAAAGATCTATCAAAGGAATACAACTACTGATAGTGAATTTCTAGTCCAGAATGGACTCACAATCACTTGAGATTTGATACCCAAAAAATGTCGTTTAGGGCTTCAAAACAACTCCAGAATTTTAGGACCCAAAAAACTGCCAAAAATAGTAAACTGTGCTACAATTAAGGAAACTGAAAAGCTCAAAGAAACAATGGCGGGGATCCAACTAGAATAGGTGGGTGGCCACCAATATCCACCTGGATAATCTAGGGGAAAATCTGTGTGTATACTTGTTTTATGTTTCTCATTATTATTTATTTTTCTGTTTTAAGAATTCATTTGTAGGTAATTTCTGTAAAGGGTTAAAATATAGGGTGAATTTCCAAGAAGTATTTCTTCATAATTATTTCAAATTATATTGGTGTTGATGGCTTAAGTGTTCTACATTACATGTGGTGCTTGAATTGGTGCACATATGATAGCATGGGAGCATGGATGCAATTTACATTGTAGATTTCTCATTTTGTTGGTCATCTTATGCCTGAAGGATGTGGTACAATGTCATGGTTGCATGGTTATTATTTGAGGATTGTGTTCCATATATTGTTTCCGCAATATTGATTTTAGATCAGATTATTGAAAATGAATCATTAATGTTGTTGTTGCTGATAGTCATAGTATGATGTTGCTATTATTAACATGATATGGATGATGATTTCCTTGGTAGAGAGAGATGTTTTTGCTGAGTTTATTATTGGTATAATATGCCTATTTGCTGCTTGAGAGATCCATACCTTATGTTGTTGCTGAGCTCATGCTACATATATGTTCAGATATGGTGGTTGTTTTGTTGTTGCTTTATGATGTTAATGTCATCGCTTTATCTTCATATTGCTACTAGCTGCTATTGATGTTTTTGTCAAAGAGATTATGAGTTGCATGTTTTACTATTGTTATCATTGTTGCTGGTCATAATCCATGAGGTTTTGATGGTTGCTTGATGATTATAAGATTGATGCTACTATTTTTTAACTGGAGATTATAATGATTGATTCTTGCTTCTTATTTCCTATTGATACATGTTGATGGATAGTTTCTTCTATGATTTATTCATGAAGACTTGTGATATTGGGGTTGCTGACTACTATTGTTGCATGTTGTTAGTTCATGACATGTGCTAGCAAATTTTTTGTAGAGGGTTGTGTTGGTATGGACTTATAGATATTGATCATGGGTTGTTGCTTACATTGTCATGTAGTTACAACTTTGTAATCTCATATTATGAGTCAGGATTCATATTGTATGTGTGGTCATATGTCAAGATTGTCTTCAGAGAGATATTTGAGAGTCATTTTAGTTTTTGTTTCAGCTGGTATATGTTATGTCTTACAACCATATGTGGGTTTTTAGATCCATTATGGAGCCATGTAATGTCACGTTTCTTTATTAAGTCTTTTGTAGAGTCATATTTCAGCCTTGAGGAGGCATTGTATAGTCACATTCTATCATTCTTGTAGCCATGTAATAGGCCTATGAAGCCTTCTATTTTCGTTACAAATATTTTTGGGTCATATTTCTTGGTTCTCTATTCTCTTGCATGTGGCTAGGAAGAAATGATTTTTGTAGAAGTATTGTGCCCATCAGCTTGGTGAGACAGTTGTAGCCTCTTGTACATTTCCAAGAGGAGAATTTTCAGCAAGAGAGTGTTGATGACCACATCATCTTGTTCATGATATGTTGCTTCCCACACTATGTTTTTATTATGCTACTACTTTTTTATGTTATAGTTATGAGGGGGAGCATGTTTTGTGTGTGATTTCTAATCCTTTGGATACTTTGTTTATGCTTGAGGGAGGATGGTTGCTGCTGTTATGTTTTCATGAGATCAGATGTGTATTGGTCAGTGGATATTATTGTTACTTATAAGCATTATTATTCTTACTGTTGTTGTGTTGCTGCTGATGGTTATGCTACTTCCTAAGAGGATGTGTTGATACTAATATATGTTATGATTGATGGATATGGTTTGATTGAAGGAGCCATTACTTGATTTTTCTACTAGTATACTTATATATTGCTCCTAATTACATGATATGGATATCTTGTTATTGATGCCACTAATGGAGGAGTGATCGTGGTTGATGCTTGGATAAAATATGTTGTACTTGATGCTTCAAAGAGTATTGATCGATTGTTTTTTTTCCCTTTTCCATTGATGTCAAAAGGGGAGTGAATGAGGATATTTTTGTTGACATAGTTTGGGTTGAAATCAATGCCAAAGGGGGAGATTATTGGCATTGATGTTGTGATGAGTGATTTGGATGGCATTGATGTCAACCTAGTAGCATGGTGTTGGAGGTTGCATTGATGAGTGTTGCAGTGAGTGATGGTTGGAAATGATGTAAGCTTGGACTTAGTATGGAAATGAATGCATATGCTTCATTATTTGATGGTATGGATGTTGCAGGTGCTTTGAATGCCTTGTTTTTTGGTTGGCCAATTAGGTATCCATGTAGATTCTTCTTTTGTTGAGATGAATTTGGTTATTGGATGATGTTTGTAGTGTTTACTTTCAAATGTTCTTGATGATTGTGATCATGTTTAAAGGTGTTGTATAAGTTGTCATGATGTATCAAGTTTCCTTCTACAATTGAGCTTGATGTTTGATGCCACTTGATGTAGTTTTTTCTCTCATGAGTTGGTTATTTCACTTATGATGTCTACATCATGTATAAACTTTTCAAAAGATGGAAAATATGGGTTTGAGGCTTTTCATGCCTTTACAAGATTTACAAATGTCAAAGATGTTGAGAAACAAGTTGAAGGCATTCTTGAGTTGAAGACAATGTGTTTTTCCTCCATCCCCTGCCCAGTTGCATGGAGAGTAGCCTATGGGAGCAGTTTTAGGCTCCAATCGCATGGAGGGAAATCTATGGGAGTGACTGTTGGTGTCCAGATATGAACATAATTCAACCCTTTTTCCACATAAATTATCAACCCGAGGGCATTAGTATTTCACGACTAACGACAAAGTATATGCAAATGTAAGCACATGACCTGCTGTAGATCACCAGTTTAAATCCATAACACACAAACCACTGTAACAACAATTAAATAAACTGTAGAATTTAAAGGAAATTCATAGAAATTAAGAAGTAAACTGTAACAAAAGTAATGAAATCACACTAAAACGCAAAAAATTCAAGAAAAAGGAAAACACAGCACCTGATCAGAAGAGTGGGCCCAACTCTCTGATCAGGGCTGCGGTAAACTCATGAATTATAGAAGAAACAACAAGATGCTGTGCATTCGATTGATGATAAAAGATATTTGTTACAAGATCTGTATGTAAAAGGGCTTAACCCCGATTCACAACATGCATGCCTCTTTATAAAAATGTCTTGGAACCCTCGATTCCCCACACCAACTCCATAATTACAAAAATATGTTTTGTTACAACAAAAACCTAGTTTCCCAGAAGGAAACTGTAAAAGGGTAATGGAACTGGTACAAAAAATATGTTACGCTGTAACAACAAATGAGGAAAGCACTGGTACAAAAAATCTGTTACGCTGTAACAAAAAATGAGGAAAGCACTGGAGATAATGGGTTGTCCCTCGACTCATGGCTGCAACGCTCCTGTTTTGGCCAAATTAGTAGAAATATCGGAGTTAATATGTAAAAAGGTAAAACTTCCATGACAATTACTTCATTAGTCAAGTATCCCATGAAAGATAAGGAAAAGGGTTTTACCTCATTCGTTTAAGAGTAATAATGGCACAAAGAGATAGAAATATAGGGTAAAATGGGAGAGGAAAGCATACAAATCTGGTACCCAACATCTCCCCCCAACTAGTCTATCTGCATGTCATAATGCAGCTCATCGTATCCTCAGATCCGGATTGGACTGACTGTGATCGGCATGAAGCTATGTGAGTTCATACTCTTCAGCAATTTCTATCCCTAGTGGCTAATATCCCTCTGTCAAAACAACATCCTTCCACTAGTCTGGATCAACGTTGTATGCAGGAGTATACCGCTCGACTGGAAACCAGAGAAGGGGAAATTGAAACATTAATCCCATCCATCTGACCCCATAGGTATGAATGCATGCCATGAAACGTGGTATTCTCTCTAAAGTTCATGCAAATTTAGGTGCCCCAAATGGTTCTCATTCTCTGATGGCTGAGGATGACAACATCCACCTTTTCTGACAACTATCCAGCGCTTCCTTGCAGAACATCGTAATTTGGATGACACATAGGTCAGCATACCATTTTTGGGTTACCAACATGTGTTCCTTATGGCCCTCAATCTATATAAATGTATAATGCTTGTTATAAATTTTTGAGGACTGATCATGCTCTTTTCTCATCATTAATGGCCTTCCGACTTGGTTTTCTTCAAATGTATCCCAGGCCTTTCTCCACTTAATCTGATTGATGGTATAAGAGGTGAAAGCTATTAAATGGATGTCCCCCACAAATGGAACAGGGTTAAAGGACTGATCATGCCTTAATTAATACCCATGCATGTAGAGCTTGCACATTAAGTGTTGTCCTATGATATCATGAATTTTTAAAACAAGGAAAAATTGAATGGGGTCCTCAATTTCGTACCAAATATCCTTATATATAATTTCAAGACAAGAAAAAGAAATTGTTTGTGAAGGAATAAGGCATAGCTATGTGCAGGAGGTCTACAGGCCATTACCTGCCGTGCCAGGGAGAACATCTTCTCCTTATTTGTTTGCAGCAGTTGCACTTGTTCTTCCAATTCTTCTATTATGGCATTCTGTTTAGCCTGCTTCAGTCACGCCTTGTATAACTGATCCATGTACCCTGTGACGACTCTGGCAGCTTGTTCTCGAACCCGAGCTGTTTCCTTATTATGGTCACTCGCAGCAGACTGCCACTTCTGGATCTCAGTGGCCAATACAAATTCTCGGCCTTGAAACAACTCTTGAATTGGGCCAGTCTGGGTAGTTGCAGAGGAGACCTCGATTTTCGGCTTTACTACCCTCTTTGTAGATTTTTACCTTCTTTTTCAGCCAGGAAACTTGCCTTTTCAAATACCGAACCTCCCTTTTTAGTCTCATGGTTTCACTAAACTGCAAATGATACCTCTTCTTGAGAGGTATCCTTCTTTTCTCACACTGTTCAACCCATTCCCGTTTAACAATAAATTCAGTTTCTAGGCCTATGACAGGCTCAGGAGGCGGCATAATGCTGCCAATATTCTCAGAAGATTCTCTTGTTAAGCCTTTCTAGCTGGGCTCCCTATCTTTAGGGGCTTCTTCCTCTATGTTCCCTCTAGGGACTTCTGCCATCTGGTCGACAATTTCATTGACCACTCTACGTTCTGGTGTTCCCACATGAAATATATCTTTTTCGCAAGCCTCTAAGTGCTCTGGTTTGGTAGTGGTTGGGCCAATATTGGTCGTGTCAACAAATTTAAGTACTGGTGGAACATCTACTTCCTCAATTAGTCGTTTGGGTGAGCGGAATCCCCTCGCCCCTCTAGGCATCAGGGGCTGGAACGGAGAATGGGGGATAGACTCATCACCTTCATTTCCGGTTTGAGTAGGAACTTCACGCATTACTACCTCAATCGGGGTCGATGCTGGTTCTTGTGGAGCAACATCAATTCCGTAGCTTATTTCCCTTCTGTTCTCTCGCTCTTTTCTCACCATTTCTTCTTCTCACGTCGATACTGGTTCTTGTGGAACAATATCAACCTCCTGGTTCATTCCTTCTCCACCTTCCTATTCCTCATGAATCACCTTTTTTTTCACACTCAGTACCGGTTCTTGAGGGCCAGCGTCGATTTCACAGGCTGAATCCTCCTGTTCTAGCTGAATTGGGGGTGGTTCTTGTGTAGCACCCCCACCTGTATCAACATCCATATCTATTTGGGCAGGTGATGCTGTTTCTTGCAAAAAAACATCACTTGCCATTTCTTTGTCTGCAATTTCACTCCCTTGTTCTTCATTGACAAAATTCGATGACTGTATAACAATCTCGACTTCTTGCACGATGTCCATAATTTATTTCTCTGTGGGCTCTTCAAGCGAGGCTGGTTCTTATGTGGCAGCCTCGACTGTGTCACCAATTACCTCCTCCATTCTCATTTCTTCAGGTTCCTCTTGATCAACCATCATCTCTTCTTCCTCGGGTTCCTCATGATCAACTTTCATTTCCATTTCCTCAGGTTCCTCTTGATCAATTACTTCCTAATTTTCTTGTTCTACCAGACCAGTCGGAGAGACTGGTTCCTCTTCTCTAGTAGCAATAATACTACTACCTCTTCTTCTGAGGACCCACAGAGTTCCGCCCAGGAGACCCAAAGCCTACATATTGAATGAAAGACCAATAATCACACCAATCCGTGGTTGGAAAGCACTGCCGGCATCCGGCGAGAGCGCCGATCAGACTGTGCCATGTGTTGCAGCTATTTCAACAGGAAGAAGGGCATGTTTAAGGCATGCACTTGAGCCTGTGGAAATCAAAGGTGCGTTAGAATTTTAAAATGATACTTGAACAGAGTTGTGGCCCAAACCTCACAGGTTATGTATTTTATTACGAAACCTTCAACTTTTTTGCAAGGATACGACATAGTTCTGCATTTGTATCCTCTACCCATTTGAACGACACTTTCCCTTGCCTGAAAGAACAATTTGGGAAATTTCGGGAGAGAAAATTTCCGAGAAAACCATTGCTTCCCCTACTGTCTCAGCCCGATAACCTCTATAATTACCTCTTCTATGACAGGAACTTCTAGACCTATGACTTGCGAGTATTTCTCCTCTAAATTGAGTGAGAATTCCATTATGATTCCTCCATCAAACCCCTGAAATCTATCAAAATAGGTGTCCCACTCTGCGTCGACAAAGATTTTCCATACCTCTGGGTTGCTGCGAACTGAAGCTCTGTTTTTAGGTTGATGCTGCACAACCAACCTACCCATACTGTGGAGACCTGTAGTATCACTTCCTGTAACAGCAGCCCGTTGGGCGAGGTGGTGGATACCAAATTCGGAAAAACAACATGGTGAAAATGAAATGTGGTAACGGTAAATACGGACGGTAATTCTCGAAAACCGAGAATAACGATAAAAGAATATGGTAAGTGTGGTGAAATAAAAATAATAATATTTTCGTATGGAGTGGAAAGGACATATTACGGATCCCGATACGTATTAAATGATTATACCAAATGTTGATGGGGATCGTAAGGTGTACCATGAATAGATTTTCATAATAATTTATGAGGTAATTATTACGTCGTCCTTGACTATGACGACACCCCCCCCAACTTAAATTTTTTCCGTCCGCGACATTAAAATATTCACATGGGATACTTAATTAAATTGGTAAAATTCACGTGGAGGCGTACTTGATGGCCTACCTGGACAAAGTGATGGTTGGTAGGATGATGATGCAGTAATGATGTGGATGGAGTAACAATAGTACGAGTAATAGCATCCAGAGTAATAGCATCCGGTGTAACAACATCGAGTAGCAGCATCGAGTAGTAGCATTGGAGTAACAACATCCAGTGTAATAGCATCAGGAGTAATAGCATTGAGTAGCAACATCAGAGTAAAAACATCCGATGTAACAACATCAGGAGTAACATCATCGAGTAGCAGCATCGGAGTAACAACATCTGGTGTAGCAACATCGAGAGTAACAACATCGAGTAGCAACATCGGAGTAACAACATCTAGTGTAACAACATCGAGTAGGAGTATCACAGTCATCCGGTGTAACAACATCTGGAGTAACAACATCGAGTAGCAGCATCGGAATAACAACATCCAGTGTAATAGCATCTGGAGTAACAACAGTGCGAGTAGCAACATCCAGAATAATAGCAGTGCGAGTAACAACATCCAGAGTAACATCATTTGGAGTAACATCAGTGCGAGTGGTAGCATCTGGTGTAGCAGCATCGATCAAGGAGTAACAACATCGAGTAACAACATCCAGTGTAACAACATCATGAGTAGCAGCAACCGAGTAACAACACCATGAGTAGCAGTAACTGAGTAACAACACCATGTGTAGCAGCAACCGAGTAACAACATCATGAGTAGAAACAACTGAGTAACAACACCATGTGTAGCAGCAATTGAGTAACAACACCATGAGTAGCAACAACCAAGTATCCGAGTAACAACACCATGTGTAGCAACAACTGATACTTTGGAAAATTTTTCTTTGATTTTTACTCTTTAGTAGTAACTCCTACAAATAGACAATAAGATAAACAATATAATTCTTTATTCTTTTATTATATATATATATATATATATATATATATATATATATATTTTACAACAAGGGTGCAGAGGAAGTATTCTCTACACTGATGATCTTCAAACCAAATTTCTCAGAGAGGTGTTTAATAAAATCATCCTTAAAGGCCGGGTAGTGGTATAATCTCAGGCGATGTCCATTGAATATAAATGAAGCATGTGTATCATCAATTGTGACTAGCCTGACTGTTCCATTTTCAAATACAACGTCCACCTCGTAAGGTCCCATCCAACGAGTACAAAGCTTCCCCTTAAAATCCTTAAATCGGGAGTCATAAAGTAGTGCCCAATCTCCAATCTGAAACACCTTATTTTTAATAAACTTGTCATGCCATTGCATTCTATACTGCTGGATAGCAGTAGTTCTCTGGACAGCCATTGAATAGATTTAACCTAGTTCATTGAGCTGAGCCAGTCGGTGTTTCTGGGCATCTGATAGATCTAAACCAACTTCTAGAGCTGTTCTGAGCGTACTAATTTCAAATTCTATTGGAAACAATGGGGATTTCAAATAAACCAACTCGAATAGTGAAAACCTGGTTGTATTCTGCCATGTTGTCTTGTATGGCCAGAGAGCTTCTGGGAGCTTCTGAGCCCAATCCCGACAATGGTATGCCACAGTTTTTGTCAAGATGTTTTCCAATGTCTTGTTTGTGATTTCAACTTGTCCATTCGCCTGGGGATGGTATGGAGATGTCACTCTGTGCTTGACCCCATATTTATGCATGAGCTTTGCTATCATGTGTGATGTGAATTGTGCTCCTCCATCTAAAACAATCTCTCTTGGGGTACCGTAACGAGAAAAAATTTCTTCAAATAGAAAATCTGAGACCACCTGCTCTATTGCTTTCGCAACAACTTTGACTTCCACCCACTTAGTCACGTAATCAGTATAGACCAAGATGTGGAATTTTTACTGGGAGGGTGGGTTAAAGGTTCCAACAAAGTCAATAGCCCATTTCTCAAAAGGCTCGAGGACTACCTGTGCCTGCAAAGGAATTTCATCAGCTCGACCGGGCTGCCTCATACGTTGGAAACTATCACACCTCCTAACATAATTCTAAGCATCACGAAATATGGAAGGCCAGTAATATCCCATTTGTAGCACCTTATGGCCTGCTCTTTTGTTTGAAAAAATCCCTCCACAAGGGCCATCATGGGAAACTTTCAATATCTCATAAATATCATCTTCAGACACACAGTGCCAGATCTGCTTATCTGCTCCTGTATGAAAAAGGTACCCAACCATCCAAGAATATCGGGCACTGTGATGGATAATTTCTCACTGTTCCCTGTATGACAAATGAGGAGGCACTTTCCCTGTAGCAAGATAGTTAGCAATCTCTGCATACCACAGAGTTTTAGTATAAACTACAAAGAGATGTTCATAAGGAAAGCTATCTTCTATAGGTGTGCATTCATCATTGTTATCCATTCTAGATAGGAAATCAGCCACTACATTATCTTTTCCTGGCTTGTCTACTTTTGTAATATCAAATTCTTGAAGCAATAACAACCATCTTGTAATAAGACCAGGAGTAATGGGTATATTCATCAAATACCTGATTGATGCATGATTAATATGGAAAATAGTAGAGTACTCAGTGATGTAATGCCGAAACTTATTGACAGCGTAAATGACAACCAAGAATTATTTTTCTATCACTGTATAATTGAGCTCAGCAGGAATTAAATTCTTGCTGACATAGTAAATTGCGTATGGTGTTTTGTCTACCTGCTGTCCTAAAACAACCCCTACTGCTATCTGAGAAGCATTGATATGCATGTGAAATGATAATTCCCAATCAGGTCCTTGGAGGTTTGGAGCCGTGCACACCAGCCCCTTTATTTTTATGAAAGCTGTCTCACAATCTTCAGTCCATAAGAATTCTACATCTTTTGTTAGCAATTGAAATAGTGGATGTGCTATTTTAGAAAAAATTTCTATAAAGCGTCTGTAATAACCAACGGGTGTTTTGGGTACCGGGAAGTGTAATATTACCTCTACTTTAGCTGGATCAACTTGAATTCCAGCAGCTGAGAGAAAATGTCCCAATACTACTCCTTCTTCCCTCATCATATGGAATTTGACTGTACTCAAATATACATGGGTTTGTTTACATCTTTTGAGTACTTTCTCTAGATTTTCCAATCCTTCGTCAAATGAGTTTCCATATGGAGTAAATTCATCCATATAGATCTCAACGCTATCATCGACCAAATTAGAAAATATTCCCAAGATTTCGCTCTAGAAGGTAGTAGGAGCATTACACAGGCCAAATGGGAGGACCCTGTATGCAAAGGTTACCCAAGGGCATGTGAAAGTTATTTTATCCTGGTCTTCTAGGGCTATATGGATCTGGTTATATCCATTGAATCCATCTAGGAAGGAAAATAAATTCTTCCCAGCCAAGGTATCTAGGACTTGGTCAATGAATGGCAAAGGAAAATGGTCTTTTTGTGTTGCCTTATTTAGTTCCCTGTAATCTACATAGATCCGCCATTTACCATTCTTTTTGGGAACAATAACTAGTGGGGATACCCATTTTCTATCTGAGATGGGGTAAATGAATCCTACATCCAACAATTTTTGTAATTCTTCCTTGACAATGTTTTTGAGAGAAATATTCATCCTCCATTGAGGCTGTCTTACAGGGCGAAAATATTCCTTAATATAAATATGATGAGTGCATAGGTTGGCAGGGATACCCTTCATGTCTGTATAATCCTAGGAAAAAGCTTCCTGATGATCTTGAAGGAATTTCAAAAGTTGTTTTGTCTGGGATTCAGACAGGTTTGGGTTGATATTAATGTTGGGTGTGGAGCCTGATTATCATGTTTATTTTGTATCATAGCGTTGGACCTCTGTACCTTAATGGGGGCGGCAACGCCACCCGTAATTAAACGCTGCTTCGGGGGTCCAGGGGGGCGGCTGCGAATTTATGGAGCCCCCCCTGGCGGGGGGTTTCGGGGGCAACATCCCCGAAGCTAAAAATAGATGTAAAATTGCCTTGTAAAAGTATAGTAATTTCTAGTCAATCTGGGCCATTCATTAGGTAGATGATCTGATGGTAGAAGTTATGTTTAGTTTAGGGTTTTTTTCCCTAGAAGGCAACCCCTCGCTTTTATGAGGGTATTGTATTGCGGCTGTGTATTGTGTGTGTATTCTTAGAGCGAGAAACATATAGGGAGACTATGAGAGATAACAAAGGATATTACAACAGATCTGCTGTAGGTTGTGTCTCTTCATTTTGCTGGATAATAGAAAGGAAGGACTGGCTGTTCGGGGTGGACGTAGCCCAAATTGGGTGAACCACGTATATCTGTGTCTCTCTGGTTTTATGTTTTTGTGTGCTTGTGTTTTCTGCATATTTTATGTGTTTCATTGCTCTGTAATATTTAATTTTCTAACAACTGGTATCAGAGCCGAAGGTCTATTTGGCTGATAAAATCGCAGGAAAGAAGGGTTTCCTGGTTCGAGTGGGAGCAATGGCGAAAGATGGTAAATTTAGGGTCGAGAAATTTAACGGCCAAAACTTCTCGCTGTGGAAGATGCAGATGGAAGATTATCTGTATCAGAAAGATCTGTACCTACCATTGAGTGGAAAAACAAAGAAGCCGATGACTATGACAGATGCAGAATGGGATATTCTCGATAGAAAGGCGCTCGGAACAATACGGTTGTGCCTCGCGGTGTTGGTAGCCTTCAATATTTTTAAGGAAACAACAATAGAGGCTTTGATTAAGGCATTGGCGAAATTATATGAAAAACCCTCGACCTCAAATAAGGTATTTCTTATGAAAAGTTTATTTAATATGAAGATGTCGGAAGGTGGATTTGTTGTAGACCATTTAAATGATTTTAATACAGTTACCAGTCAGTTAAGTTCTGTAGGGGTAAAATTTGATGATGAATTTACAGCTCTGTTATTTATGTGCTCATTTCCAGAAATCTGGAATGGTTTAGTTATGGCCATTAGCACTCTGTCTCTGGATCCAGTACTTTAAAGTTTGATGATGTTTTCGGTGCTATCCTTAGCGAGGAAATGCGACGAAAAATCTCCGGTGAGACATCGGGTAATGCTTTGAGTGCAGAGTCTAGGGGAAGAAGAATGGAAAGAGGAAAGAGCTCGGGATATCACAGTAAATCAAGGAAAGGCAGATCCAAGTCCAGATCAGGGATAGTATGCTGGAAATGCAGAAAGAAAGGACACCTAAAGAAAGACTGTAGATCTCAGAAGGGAAAAGAAGGAGACACAAAACAAGAAAACAATCATGAAGAAAATCTGACAGGTGATGTGTTACAAGATGCTTTGATTCTTTCTTTCGAAAATGTTACTGATTCTTGGGTTGTAGATTCAGGGGCTTCATTTCATGCCACACCTGATAAGAAATATTTTCATGACTATGTTCACGGAGATTTTGGACAAGTTCGTTTGGGTGATGATAAAACCTGTAAAATTGTTGGAATGGGTAAAGTTCTTGTAAAACAATAGAATGGAAACCAATGGCTACTAAAGGAGGTGAGGCATGTTCCAGATCTGAAGAAAAATCTAATTTCAACAGGGCAGTTCGGCGGTGAAGGTTGTGTGACAACTTTCACGGATAAAACTTGGAAGGTCACCAAAGGAGCCCTGGTAATAGCAAAAGGCGAAAAGGTTGGTACATTGTATTTATGAAATGGTATTTCTAACTCTGTTAATTCTTTAACTTCCAAAGGAGTAGATGCAACATTATGGCATCATAGGCTTGGACACATGAGTGAGAATGGAATGAAGATTCTTCACTTAAGAAATTTGTTGCCGGGTTTGAATAATGTTGGTTTGGATTTCTGTGAGGATTGCATTTATGGAAAATAGAAGAGAGTCATATTTATCAGAGTTGGTAAAGAAAACAAGAGTGAAAAATTAGAGCTTGTGCATACAGATGTATGGGGACCTGCTCAGGTATCATCTCTTGGTGGCTCTCATTATTATGTTACTTTTATTGATGATGCAACTAGAAAAACATGGATTTATTGTATTCAGAATAAATCTGATGTATTTGATATTTTCAAGAAATGGAAAGCTTTGGTTGAGATTGAGACAGGAAAGAAGTTGAAGTGTCTCAGATCAGACAATGGAGGTGAATATTGCAGCAAAGAGTTTGATAGGTGCTGTTCAGAGCATGGAATTCATAGAGAGAAGACAGTTCCAAGAACACCACAAGAAAATGGTGTGTCAGAAAGGATGAACAGAACAATCATGGAGCGTGCAAGGTGCATGAGATTGCATGCAAGATTGCCTTTACAATTTTGGGCAGATGTTGTAGATACTGTTGTTTATCTAATAAACAGAGGGCCCTCAAGTTCCTTGGATGGTGGTATTCCAGAGGAAGCATGGACAGGTAAAAAGGTAAACTACTCTTTTTTAAAGCCTTTTGGTTGTGAGGCCTTTGTCCATATTAATAAAGAAAACAAAACAAAGCTTGAGGCAAAATCAAATAAATGTACCTTTATTGGATATGGTGCTAATGATTTTGGTTATCGCTTATATGATTATGAAAATCACAAAATCATTAGGAGCAGAGATGTAATATTCAATGAAAAGGTCTTGTATAAGAATCAACTGCAGGAAAAGAAACAGGAAAAAGAAAGCAAGGAATACACGGTTCTTGATGAGATAACTGAAAAAGTAAAGGTGCCTGAAAATAATAATAATCAACAACCACAGCAACAGCAACTACCACAACAGTAATAGACACCTCAAACACTTGAAAGTGGTGTTAGAAGATCTACCAGGATAAGTAGACCCCCTGAACGATACTCTCCTTCATTATATTATTTATTGTTGACTGATTCTGGTGAACCTGAATGTTATGAAGAAGCAATGCAGGTTGAAAGCAGGAAGAAGTGGGAGCTAGCCATGGAAGAAGAGATGGACTCCTTAATGCATAACCATACTTGGGACTTAGTCAGGTTGCCTGCAGGTAAAACTACATTGCAGAATAAATGGGTTTACAGGCTGAAGGAAGAAGATGGAGGAAAACAGAGGTACAAAGCTAGACTTGTGGTGAAGGGGTTTGCACAGAAGAAAGGTATTGATTTTGATGAAATATTTTCTCCTATTGTTAAGACGACTTCAATCAAAACTATTTTAAGTCTTGTAGCAGCGGAATATTTACATCTTGAATAGTTAGATGTAAAGACAACATTTATCCATGGAGATTTGGAGGAAGAGATCTATATGGAGCAACTAGAAGGATATGAGGTCAAAGGGAAAGAAAAATTAGTGTGCAGGCTAAAGAAGAGCTTGTATGGCTTAAAACAGGCTCCAAGGAAGTGGTATGTAAAATTTGACAAGTTTATGTCTGAACAAGGTTATACTAGATGTCACTCTAATCATTGTGTTTATCTGAAAAGGAAAAATGATGGCAGTTATATTATATTGTTATTATATGTAGATGACATGCTTGTTGCAGGATCTAACATGCAGGAAATAAATGTGCTCAAAAGAAAATTGGCAAATTCATTTGCAATGAAGGATTTGGGAGCTGCAAAACAAATCCTTGGTATGAGAATAACTAGAGACATGAAAAATCGCAAATTAGCACTGTCTCAGAATGAGTACATAAAAAAGGTGATGAAAAGATTTAATATGGAGAATGAAAAATTAGTCAGTACACCTTTTGCTAGCCATTTCAAAATTAGTAAGGAGATGTGCCCCAAGACCCACGAAGAAATGGAATATATGTCTAAAGTTCCATATGCATCAGTAGTTGGAAGCTTAACATATACAATGGTCTGCACAAGGCCTGATATTGCATATGCAGTGGGGGTTGTAAGCAGGTACATGAACAATCCAGGAAAAGAACATTGGATGGCAGTAAAATGGATTCTCAGATATTTGAGAGGTACCACAAATCAAGCATTATGCTTTGGTGGTTCAAACATTGCTCTACAGGGATATGTTGATGCAGATATGGTAGGTGATAGAGATAAAAGGAGGAGCACTACAGGATATGTATTTACTGTAGGTGGAACAACTGTCAGTTGGGTTTCAAAAATCCAAAGTGTTGTTGCACTTTCAACAACAGAAGCAGAGTATGTTGATGCTACAGAGGCTAGTAAAGAAATGATTTGGTTACAAAGGTTTATGGATGAATTGGGTAAGAAGCATGATATGGGCACACTATACAGTGATAGCCAAAGTGCTATTCATCTTGAAAAGAACTCAACATTTCATTCCAGGACTAAACACATACATCTCAAGTACCATTTCATACGGTCAGTATTGGAAGATGGAGAGTTGAAGCTGGAAAAGATACACACTAGCTAGAATCCTGCAGATATGCTAACAAAAGTTGTAACCAGGGAGAAACTGAGAACATGCTCAGTTTCAATTGGTCTTCAAGGATGACGATGAAGATGAGAAACAACTAGGTCCAAAGAGGAGTCGTTTTCCAGCAAATGAAGCAGCGGTGGAGTTGCTACAGTCAGTATCCAAGTGGGATATTGTTGGGTGCCTGATTATCTTGTTTATTTTGTATCACAACGTTGGACCCCTGTACCTTAATGGGGGTGGCAACGCCGCCCATAATTAAATGATGCCTGGGAGGTCCAGGGGGGGCGGCGCCCCCGAAGATAAAAACAGATGTAAAATTGACTTGTAAAAGTATAGTAATTTCTAGTCAATCTGGGCCGTTCATTAGGCAGATAATCTGATGGTAGCAACTATGTTTAGTTTAGGGTTTTTTTTCCCTAGAAGACAACCCCTCGCTTTTATGAGGGTATTGTATTGCGGCTGTGTATTGTGTGTGTATTCTCAAAGCGAGAAACAAATAGGGAGACTGTGAGAGAGAACAGAGGATATTACAACGGATCTGCTGTAGGTTGTGTCTCTTCATTTTTCTAGATAATAGAAAGGAAGGACTAGTTTTTCAGGATGGACGTAGCCCAAACTGGGTGAACCATGTATATTTGTGTCTCTCTAGTTTTATGTGTTTTGTGTGCTTGTGTTTTCCGCATATTTTATGTGTTTCATTGCTCTGTAATATTTAATTTTCTAACAATTAAGTGTTTTCCCCAATTCAATCTCAATTGGTGTACTATCATGGGATGAAATTACGGGAATGTCTTCAATGTCATCTTCTTGTTCAATGTTTTCCTTTGTCTCACAGCTCATAGAAGATTCTAGAATATGCCGAGTTGAATCAGAAACATAACTAGAATCATTAATGAAAGCGTTAATGGCATCATCTTTGGTTTCTGTTTTAAATTGAAGGGCCTGCCCAATAGTGAGGACTAGTCTAACATCTTCATTTTCAGGTTCAGGCTCTTCTACAGGTAGAGGTTTCTGACTAGTTAGTGACTTTTTAGATGGGCTTGGTTCCGCAGGAGAATAAAACTTAAGGTTCTTTGTAACTATCCCATTTGATATGATAATGTGCCCAGATCAACACAATATGTAGGCGTCTGTAGTTGCAAGCCAGGGTCTTCCTAAGATCAATGGGTGACCCCCTACTGAAGATCGAGTCTGTAACATAAGGAGGTCCACAAGGTAATGCCATGAATCTACTGAAATGACCACATCCTCTAATTTTCCTACTGGTTTAATTGTGGACATGTCTGCAAGTTCCAGGATAGTAGGGGTTGGTTTGATATTTCCAAGTCCTAATGTGTTCATTGTTTCAGCAGTGATAATGTTAATGTCTGCTCCCAAATCCACCAGTACATTTGGGATTTCAACCCCATTGATCCATAATGTTAGAATTGGGTTCCCAGGGTTTCCGTATTTTACAGGTATGATATTTCCTAACATGATATCGGATAGTCTGCCCATTACATGAATGATTAATGGATCCTTAGGTTTCCTCCCTAGTTTCTTTGAGCAGTATTCCTTCAGAGTTTTTGCGTATATAGGTACATCCCTCATAGCTTGTAGCAGGGGTATTTGAACAAAGAGATTTTGCAATTCCCCTAGGAAGTCAAATTCTGCTTGAGGGTTTGGTTTACTCAAAGTCAGTCTTTCAAGATATGGAGGAGAAGTTAAATGACCTTGATTAGGAACAACTTGGGGAGGTGTCTGATTTATTATGTTTTGGTATGAATTCTCCCTCATTGTTCTTTGTTCTGGTTCTATATCTTCACCATCAAATTGTTCTGTAATAATAGGTGAATTAGGTGAATTTACTACCTGACCAGATCGTAGATTTATCTCATTGAGTCCCGTGGTATAAATGCTGTAAGATGGAAGGTTCAGAGTGTCTATTTTTTTGGATCCCTTTATTATTCGAATTCGGGTTGGGCTGGATAGGAAGCTGGGGTCTAATGGCTGGGTTTCCTGGGGGTGCATTGGAAGGCAACTGAAGTTGCTATTGAGGCATAGGCTGAGGAAAATGTCCAGTAGGAGAGGGTCCATGCCAGGTCTGATTCCATGAAGGATTCAGACTGGCCTGGGGAACCCATTGTTGCCAAGGGGCATACTGATATTGAGACCACATAGTTGAAAATGGTGCAGATTGGGGACCCATATTGAAATTGTTAAAATACTGAGATGGGTCCTGAAACATACATGGATTCATAGTTGATGGTCGAGGTTTCCATGGCTTCTTCTGCCCCATGAAGTATAGCTGGTCTACCATGCCTTCTTCACTTGTTCCTTGGAAAACTGCTTTCAGCTCGGGCAAGGAAGGACACGAACTGGTCACGTGAGTATGTTCACAGATTGCGCAGGCTTCCATCGTGTTCAATGGACATTCCTTCAAAGTGTGCTTCTTTCTGCACTGTGGGTAGAATATGGCCATGGTTTTTTCCAAATCCATCTACTTCTGTTTTTTCTGTAGAGTGTCCATCTGGTCTGATAGTGTGCTCAGAATATCGGTCCTTAGATTTTCCAGTAGATTTCCAATTTCTGCTTTTGTAACCCCTCCACCAGAAGTCTTTGATGACCGAATCCCTTGTCCACTCCTTGCAACCCCCCGTGAACACTTACTATAGTAATCATAGATAGTATCAAAGTATTCTTTCGAAATATCCCCTTTTCTTACTATATTCAAAAGTTATAGTGAGTCTTCCCTAAGTGCTCAGAGAAGAATGATCTTCATAATGTCCTTGTCTAGGTCACTATGTCCAGACCTCTGCAATATGTATTTAAATCGTTCTACACAATCCTCCATGTTTTCATCCTCTTTCTGTGAAAATTTAAAAATTTCCTCCTTAATGTCATGGGATTTACAGTAATCTTGGTATTCTCCAAGAAAGCTTCTTTCATTCCTTCCCATGAGGTAATCATGCTCCCTCCTAAACCCATGAACCATCTCAGGGCCGTCGCCTTTAGGGTAGCAGGAAATATCTTCAATTTTTGGGCATTAGCAATATAGTCATATCTGCGACAAACAATATCAAATTCAAAAAGGAACGTATTAGGGTCTTTAGAAGAAATCCCATGGAAACTAGGCAAGGCTGTTAAAGGGATGGGTCTCATTGGTGCATCACTTGTAACATTTCCAATGGGAAAAACAATAGAGGAACTTACAGGTGCCACAAATACCCTCCAATACTCACTAGGAATTTTGACTGGTTATGCAGCTGGTATTTGGAGTGATTCAACCATAGGAGGTTGCACCACACTCCCCTAGTCCCTCGGTGACTTAAAATATTTGAAGAATTCCTTTACCAAATCATAATTGTTTGATTCATCTATAATAATTTTTACAGTGCTGCCTTGGTCTCGTGGGGACAAAAACCCTTTTAGAGTTTCTTCATCCCAGTTAGAGTTGCTCAGTTCTTCTGATCCCCTACTTGCCACTTCTTCCCCTTCTGCTGCTGATAAGGATATCTCCTCCACTGATACCCTGTTTATTAAGTCTTCTGTTGTAGAAAGAATACCTTCTGGTACCGTGGATGGCATTGGTTGCTCCACAGACTGCCCTTCGGACTTCGTTTGAACTCTAACCCTAAAAACAACACAGGATGATGCCTCAGATCTAGATTTTTCAATAATATCCTGAATGTATGTCTTCCTTCCCAAATTCTTTCCTTTCTTTGGGGGTCTTCCTCTTCCCCTCTTATTTAGATCCTTGTTCATACAAATTGTGAAAAGGGTTCATCAAAGTAACAACAATCACCAGCAGGACAGATAGCTTCCTCCTCGGGACAAGAGAATAGGTTCAAATAGACAATAAAAAGAAAAAGGAAAATCGAAGTTCAAGACCTGAAGTAGAGTAATCACATCCTCTCCTCAGGACGAGAAGTTGGCCCAAAGAAAAGAAATTGAAAACGGAAAACTAGAAACTATGCCCAGGACTTTGGGTAGGGTTACAAAATACCCTCCCCAAGATGACAGATTAATTTTAATGAAAAAGCAGAACAAAGAAGAAAGAAAAAAATCATGCTATGCTCAGGACTTGGAGAAAGGTAATAAATGCCCTCCCCAAGATGAGAGATCAATTCTACAGAAAAAAAATAAAAAGCAGGAAAGAAAAACACAAAGCACTAACACTCAGGACTTGAAGTAGGGAAATAAATTCCCTCCCCAAGATGAGAGATCGAACCTTAGATCTATTGCAGACCCTGTTCTTGCACCTGTTAGCCTTCCTCGACAACAACGCCAAAATGTTGGTGTCTAGATATGAATAGAATTAAACCCTTTTTCCACATAAATTATTAACCCGAAGACATTAGTATTTCAAGACTAACGACAAAGTATATGCAAATACAAGCACATGACCTGCTGTAGATCACTGGTTTAAATCCATAACACATAGACCACTATAACAAAAATTAAATAAACTGAAGAATTTAAAGGACATTCACAACAATTAAGAAGTAAAATGTAACAAAAGTAAGGAAATCACACTAAAATGCAAACAATGCAATAAAAAGGAAAACGCAACACCTGATCAGAAGAGTGGGCCCAACTCTTTGATCAGGGCTGCGGTAAACTCATGAATTACAGAAGAAACAACAAGATGATGTGCATTCGATTAATGATAAAAGAGATTTGTTACAGCATCTGTATGTAAAAGGGATTAACCTCGATTCACAACTCGCATGCATCTTTTTAAAAATGTCCTGGAACCCTCGATTCCCCTCACCAACTCCATAATTACAAAAATAGATTTTGTTACAATGACAACCTAGTTTCCTAGAAGGAAACCATAAAAAGGCTTGAAATGGCGTTGGTACAAACAAGTCTGTTATGCTGTAACATAAAATGAGGAAAGTGCTGGGGATAATGGGCTGTACCTCAACTCACGGCTGCAACGCTCCTATTTTGTCCAAATCTGTAGAAATATCAGAGTTAATATGTAAAAAGGTAAAACCTCCATGAAAATTACTTCATTAATCAAGTATCCCATGAAAGATAAGGAAAAGGGTTTTACCTCATGCGTTTAAGAGTAATAATGACACAAAGAGATAGAAAGATAGGGTAAAATGGGAGAAGAAAGCATACAAATCTGGTACTTAACAACGACTATGGCCCCAGTCATATGGAATACATTGTTAAGGAAGTGACTAGGCTCGGAGAAGAAGTTTCTCCATATTTCTTGTGCTCCTCAGATGATTTAATTGGTTTTTATTGATGCATATTGTTTGAGAATTCTCATCAAAGGTTCAAATTGTCTAAATAAACATAAGAAAATGTGTTTTTAAGTGTGAATTCCTTTAATGGACTAAGTAGTGGAGTAGTGGAAAAAAATGTTTAAAAGAAGGAGAAGATTGATCGTTGTGGGAGAGGAAATAGAGCAGAGTTTTGTGTAGAGAGCAGAGGGAGACCTTCTACGATATGTAATGTTACAGAGGTCATTTTTAGTGAGAAGTGAACATAAATATATCATCTTCTTAGATCATGGAGTGAGGAGATTCATTGTGAGGGCAACTATTGTTGTGGTGAGGTAGAATTTGTTCTATTGAATGTAACAGAGCCTTGGAGGATTTGCAATAGAATAATGTGAGAGGAAAATTCCAAAGCTTCAAGCATGCTTATACAACAAGTTTTGAGAGTCTCATGGAGGATAACGTGATGATATCATTGCTCCTTATTTATCACTTATTTATTTATGCATGCAGGGTAGCGAGTTTTTTCACATAGCTGTAGCAATATTTCATGCTTATGTTGCTTATTTTAGATTACATGTTGATTGCTTGCATCTAATTTATTATGGCTATGTGTGTTGAGAGTGGTATGTGGATGATTATGAGTGTATGGATGGAATGATATTATGAGTGGAAGTTGTAGTGTTTGAGCTGATTTCAGGCATTGTATTTGTAGAAATTGAGATTGCTTGATTGAGATGATTTTGATGAGAGAAAGTTGTTGTTGCTTTGTGCATGGGTCCCAGTTTGAAAGATTGTGAAATGTGGCCCTATTTATCAATAGATTGAGATAGCTTGGTGAATAAGGGATAGGTGTTCCTTGCATATGGGTTTAGGTATCCAGTAAGAGGAAGTATCATTATCATAGTCCAATGGTCGTTGGGTGAGGCTTTTAGGGGATATGAGTCTCTAGTGGATGGGAGTTCACTTAGTCGATGTCATATAAGAAACTTCCTTGATGGACATAGGAAACTATGATTATGTAAATGATTTGTTTTATTAATGAAACTGTGACAAAGCAACAACAACAACAATGGTTTTTGCCTCGGAGGGAGGTTTTCCACTAGAGATATGTGTGTCCCATGTGCATGTGATTTTTTTATTATGTTATGGATTTCATATGATGATCATGGAATTTTCTATTTGATTTGATGGTTAATATACTAATTGAATAATGTGTGAATGTGTCTTGTAAATGAAAAATAAATACAAAAGTTAAGAAACACATTCACTACTAATTCACCCCCCTCTCAGTAGTGAGGACATTTCCAACAGAAATAAGGCCCAAGTTTATCTGCAAAAAAATGAAAAAGAGGATGAAGGTGGAAAAGTATACTCCTCTCATTCGTTTGCAGAAGTGTTAAAGAAAAAATCATGCTCTCCCCTCCAGTGAAAAGAGGTAGGAAAGGCCACAAAGAAAAAAATTCTAGTTCCCAACAAATTCTAGTCTCCCTTGGTTTTCCTGAGTGGTTCATGTAGATCAAACCTTGATTATGCTCTATTTTTGTATGAGTTTTTTAAGAAATTTGTAAGAATCTACTCCTATTCTCAGGATGTAACCAAATTAAATTTTGGAAGGTTTAGAGTTGGATCCATCACTTTTTTCATTTTGATGGGGAAGGATTTTTTTGTGTTTTGTTATCTTTCAATTGGCCACTAGACATTTTTGTAATATAGATGTAATGTTGCGAACCCAAAAATATATTTTCAATATATTAAAATTTTCTTATTATGGTTAAAAAAATATTTAATCATTTTCAAATTATTATTTTTTTAATAAAAATATTGCCGTAATTTATAATTTCATTTAATTGATCTAAATTTTTACTATGAAACTTCACTTTAAGAGATTATAGCCTATTTTTGAAAATATTGATTGTTTAAATTTTAAAAAATTGTGGATTATGGCATAACTTTTCTTGGTCTGAAAAGAGATATTCTTTGGAAAAATTTGTGTATAATTTTTTTTTTTTAAATTATATTTTTCAAGATATTCTCTCAAAAAAAATTTGTTCACATTTTAATTTTAATTTTTTTTTCATTCTAATATTCTGGTTTTTTTATTTTTATTGTTTTAATAATTTTCAGAAAGCATAAAATTTATCATAGTTTTGTGGTCAATTAGTAGTTATCATCCCTAATTTATATTCGCAATTCTAATTGACTCATCACCATTATTAAAAAAAACCATAATAATTGAATTAAAGAGCCAATGGTTCATTATTTGGGGCTGACTTCCATCCCTCAAAGATTCCCTTAGGTTTTGGGTCATTAAAATTTTCTTTGTGTTTAAACACGACAAACTATTAATCAATTAAGCATAATTTCGAGGCCTTACTCCAAAGAAGGTAGAATTCAACTCTTGTAGGATGCTTTTAGGTTTTGGAATGTAGGTTTTCATAGTTGAAGACCATCTTTTCCGAGATGTCTTTTGAAAACCATGGTGTGGAATAAGAGAAACATGTTGGATGTTTTACTCGTCATCAAGAACAAACAAAGCTTGGACAAGTCGAACTATCAATTGATTAAACACATTTTTATGTCTTACTCAATGTTAAAAGATCATTTCATTTTAAATGGTATTAATAAGAATCAATGTCCCTTGTAATCACTATGAAAAATACCTCCAATAAAATCGTATCTTTTTGATTTTTTTTTTAAACTTTAATTCTATAAATAAAACCAAATATTATGTTCACTTTCCATTTAACTTATTATAGATTTTTCTCTATGATATGAATACGTTATAAAATATTTCTCTCTATATGAAATATTAAAAAAAGGAGAACATTTAACTTTTTTTAAACAGTGGGATGACCTATCATAATTTGTCAAATAGTTGATATCCACAAATGCATGTTGACTGGAGGATATCCACAAATGCATGTTGACTCAAGGATATCCACAAACACATGTTGATTCATCACTATTATTGAAGGAAAATCATGCCACCCGTATTTACTCGTTGGTGGTCCGTAATGAGTAATTTCAATTTTGTTAGATGGCTCTAGAATGTTGACTCAAGGATACCCACAAACACATGTTGACTCATCACTATTATTGAAGGAAAATCATGCCACCTGTATTTACTCGCTGGACCAGGTGGTCTGTAATGGGTGATTTCACCCTTGTCAGATGGCTCTAGGTCTTGGGCTATTAACATGTTTTAGGAAGATGTGCTATTAAGTAGGAGCATTTTTAAGGCATACTCCAAACCCATAGAAAATTTGTTTCATGATAAAAACATGTGTTTCATCTTTGCACCAGATGTATAGTGGTAAAATAACATCGATTCTTGGCTAGTGCAAAATATTTTTTCACCTGATTTTTCCTTTTACATTTTTCCCACTACATAAGAAATCCCATTTTTCGCAATGGAGGAGGATCGTGGGAGTACCCTGCAGGCAGTGGTGGATAACCTACAACACCACAGAGGTATTTTATTCAAGCCTTCTTGGCTACTCAATAGGAAAATAAACCCTGATAGACGGGTTGAGTTTTTGTTGTTTCTGGATATGACGTAAAGGGAGATGGTGCTGAAGGTCTTGGTGATGTGAGGGTTGTATTTTCTCTCTATTATCAACATTTACTTCTATAATAATAGTCAGTGGGGAGAGGTTGTATGGTTATATTGGCTTCCCAAATTAGAGGTCATAATTGTTTCCTATGCATCTAAGTTTCCATTGTATGTAATTCAGAGGAAGACTAACATATTGTTTCTTAGGCCAGAGGTGGATCTGATTGTCAACAAGCGGTTAGTTTCAAGTGACATGGGAATAAAATCCTGCTTTTTTATTTGTGTTTTGGATTATGGTGTGACAAATATTCATTGTTTTAAAATTGTGGCTTATGACCTTGGTGTGTGGCTTTTCCCATGATGTCTTAGTGCAGACGCAATGCCATTACGATTGGAGCCCTAAACCTAGCTGGTAATAGGTTGTTACTGATGGGAGGCTCATTGGTGAGAAAATTCACTTTGTCACACTCCATTTCTTAGTTAATGCAGTTGATGATGTTGGTAAAGTTTTTGAATTTGAACTTCCTTCCATTAAAGGATACCCAGTTTGTGATTTGAAGGGGACTTTTATGGCATATATCTTGAGGATTAAATCACATAGTTAGGAATTTCCCATTTATTAAAAGTGTCATCATTCCACTTCTTTTATCTCCCCTATTCACTAATAACACCAATAATTTGTCTGTAGTTTTCTTGATTCAGACTATTTTTCCCACTTTTGGATCAGAGCTTGTACATTGGTGGTTTAGGGTTAGGTGTGGATTTGTAGGTGGGTCTGCCTTTACATAAGTTTTTTAATCGTTGGTCACTCCTCTCTCCCATTGTCTGAAGGTTATATGTCTGACCTAAATTAATGACATTCTGACTATTGGATTTATTTTCAGGAGAAGGCCATAGTTGTGAGTTGGGATTGACAGATCAAAGCGTGGTTGGTTGTATTTTGGTCCAATTCAGTGGTTTTAGATGACTGAAAACAATTTGGCATTTCCAACAAGAAATTTTTGTTTATTTTCATATGTATATAGGTGACATCGTGTTTTCCTATTACCATGTCTGGAAAAATTCCATGTTTCGATTATATTTCAAAAGTGGAAAAGCTGATTGAAGTCACCATCGCTGTGGAGCATGCGGTAAGTAGTAGGGCAGGCAAAAAAACTGATCCCATATTGTCTGCAAGTGTTGGAGGTGGGAAAGTTTCATGGATGCAACCACTAATTCTAGGTTGGATATTATAGACGAATCCCTTCTAGAAAATAAGTCCAGAAACAAGAGGAAAAAGTATATCAAGGTGGACAAGGAAAGATAGAGCTTGATTATAGCTGTGGAAATCTACTGGGATGGTGTTGCAAGGATTAAGTAGAGAGCGTTGGTAGGGGGATGGGAATTTTCACATATGACAGCGTTGCAAAATATTGGATTGACAAAGAGACAAAGACCTTTAATATAGGCCAAAGGTTAGCCTCCTCCTCAATGGATGGTTCAACTTTCATTTTCTAGAGGAGGATGCCGAGAATATTATCTCCTACCCTTGGGTTTGAGGTCATTGCTTTCTCTCACTCCAAAAGTGGAATGTGGGTTTCGACCCCATAAAAGAAGTCCCCAAATTGCAACTTCTATTGGAAAAACTTCTTGGGCTCCTATTGGAGCTTTGGTCTTAAAAGGCCATTATGGAAATTGCCAATAGAACAAGAAAATTTTACTATGTGGATGAAGGCTGCCGAGATCTCTTGGAAAAAAAGGTGGCCTACATTTTGGTAGAAGTTGATTTATTAGGTGGGTTTCTAACAAATCTTGATATTTATTGGGGGCCATTTTCTATTCGACAATAAATAGACTATTGGGGTATTCCTTTCAGGTGCTCGGGTTGTCATGATACAAGTCATGCTATTTCTAAATTTCTTAAGATATATGGGGGTGGTAATATCATGATGGCACAAGAGGCATCCAATGCAGCTCAAGTTTCAAAATTTCATGAGGCAGCTGAGAAGGGAACTATGTCGAATCCAAGGCCTTTATTGTCTGCTCCTAAGGAGATTATGTCTAAGCTCTCTAGTTCAAATATTTTTCCTCCAATTGTGCCCGTTCACAGAGGGACCAGGCACCAATCTCTTTCAGCCTACAATGAATCCTTGATAGTCAAGGATTTTCCTGTATCTGGTTCATGAAGGGACTCTCCACTTTCATGCCAATGGTCTCAAGAGAGTGAAACTGAGAAATCATCTAATACAAGGTTCTCTCTTTCCTCGCTTTGCTGCTTTGGGTCTCCTCTAGGGAGGCCTTCATATCCTCTATCCGAGGACATTGAATTAAGTATTTTGGCTCATGAGGGGTATTTGGGGTTGGAACCATTGTCTATCAAGAAATATTTTTTCCAAGAAAAAGAAGAGACCATCAACCCTGCATCAAGGAAGTAAGCGATACAAAGGAATAAAAAATGAATTAAAGACAATGAAATATTTTCAGTGGTAGGGGTAGTATCTGACCTCAATTCGAGATTTTTGAAGACTATGGAGGAGGCCCATTATCCTTCATTTGATCCCTATATTTCCAATGACATCAATGATTTGTTAGCAATTTCTGTGTTGCGGGCGCTTAGTGGGAATCCACCCACTAATGTTCCACCATAAGGAATTATGTCCATCATTGTGAGGGGTCTAGGATTTTCCCACTAAATAAGATCCATGTAAAACATTTTCTACTTGTAGCAACCCTCTCTTGTTAGTCCCTACCGTCACGACATGACTATCAATAATCGTTTTTTCACTCTACATTAGTTCGTAAACCTTTTTACCTAAAGTTTTTTCAAAGATTATTTTTGCGAAGCTATTATATAGTTACAAACGATTTTTTAACCAATAGAATCAATAAAAAATTTGATAGCCGCTTTTTTAACCAATAGTATTAATATAAAAATTATAGTCTTATTGGCCTCTTCCCGAGGCATCCGTCTATATTCTTGTTCAAATATCCCTTAAGACTTAAGGTTTTACCCAGATATTTAGTTTATGTTCTTACCCATCGAACTAATGGTAACATTAGTTTGCTAACCGTTAACTATTAATGTATTCATGTTTGATTCAAAATGGTTGTATTATAAACTTTTTCACAATGCCTTTCAAGCTTTTCATGTGTATGTATGTGACACCTTTGGGCATTGTCTGGTAAACACATGGGATCATATTGGTTCTATGGAGAATTATTTCAATCATTCCATGGCTCCTCATTTCTCTATAATCACCTCTGCAAAAAATCCATCTTTTCTGACCCCAAAATACATTCCCTAAACATCACCATGGAAGTCTTAGAATTGTTGTTTGTGCGAAGGTTTCAGTAGGGAAATCAAAGTCTTTAAAAATAAACTCCCACCTCGATGTGAAGGGATCCTCTCCTTTACTGAAGGGCATGCGGCACTAACATGGCGGCATAAATGCTCCTCAGTTATTGGAGGCTCGCCATCATGTTCATCATCCTCCAACGAATAAGTGTTTGTCGAAGAAGAAGAGCACGAAATTTCTCTGCAGTTGCCACGACTACATGAAATGATAAAATTTCTCAGAAATCAGCAGGATATGAATAATTTTAAAAGGAATAAGAGAAGTGTTTATATGGTGGGAACTAGCCCCAACAATCCAAAGCTACTAAAATTAAAGGCTTTCCAACTCATGCGAATTGTAGATCTTGTTTTGTATTATCTCCTGGTATCCACAAATATAGTGGACATGGTTTACCATGGAGCTAGGTTGTTGTATGTTGGGAAGACTTCTGGCTACCATAGTCGAACTCAAGTTTGTTCACTCGCCTTACTTATAATGCTAGTTCATAGGATTAGGTTGTATTCTTTGAGATTTGAAATCTTCCCTCTGTGTTCTTCCCCATGGATCTTTAGTATTGAAAAGTACGAGATTGAAAAATAGTCGCTTGGTTTTTTCAGAATATTATTGTTTTTTTTGGGTCAACGAATATGATTTTAGATAAAATAACTTTAATATTAATCACATCATTAGGATTAGGTCGACTTTTCAGACCAACTAATGTGGTTCATCCTTAGGACAAGGTGGAGAGATTAATCGATCTCAATGAATAAATAGTGGAGATGCATCATTGCCCGAAATAGCTGTTGAGAACTAGCTGTTAAGAACTAGCCGTTAAGACTAGCTGTTAAGAACTAGGCGTTATAAATTTAGTTAGTAAGTTAAAAATAGATTAATTGTTTAAATAAAATCTTGTTTAATTAAATTAAAATATCAACAAGGGTTAATAAATTATTATGTAATAGGTAAAAGGGGGAGGGGTAAATTTTTTAAAAATAAAATAAAATAAATAAATTAATTAATATAATCCGAAAGTTCTTTTATTTACATTATGGATCAAAAAATTCTTAGATCTAAGAATATGATTGTGTTAATTCATTTTATTAGAACGATATTCCCCAACTCCTCCTTAATTTTGCTAAGGCTGGAGCAACTATTGTCATAATCAAAGGCGACGACTCATTGGTAAGTTTTCCGAGTTCATAATTCATTGTATCTCATCTGCATAGGACATCGCATTAGCACAAAGACCTCTACATTATCGCAGAACTAGTTCTATCAACGTAATATGACGCACAATTTGAAAGACTAAGGCTATTTTTATAACGTCTTAGGTTAATTCACTGATAATGAAAAGTGAACATAAGAAATGTTGTTTAAATTATTCAAAAGAAAATTAATTGTACCTGAAACATAACTGGTCCAATGTGATAAAAGCGTAGGTTTTCCTGTGCGAAATTATGAATTGATGGCATATTCTTTGTGCAGTTTGGCCAATATTAGTAATATGAGCTTGTCTCTTACATGAGGCTATGGTTGTTTAGATCAATATTTCCATTTCGTATTTTATAGTCACTGTGAAATTGGCTTTCACTACTTTATTTGCCATTGGAGAAGATAACTGGTTGTTACCCCGCTCATTTCAATTTGAAGACATCCATTCTTTATTAAGGGAGTGCAGGCTCCTCTGACAACCAATTTTCATATGGGAGGAGCATTAGCCAATAAGAGTCATTGTCATGGAGACTCTGTATGGCTAGTCTTTTCTTATGTATTAGTTTATAAAATCTCCTTTCTTGGCAGAGGTTTGGGGAAAAGACCCATGGGGCATGGAAGTGATTGAATGTCTTCCTGAACTATTCCATTGTGCCTTTCATTAAGTTTATTCTTGTATTTTATTTTTGGTTGGTACAACTAGAATTGATGGTTGGTATAGAGCCACTCGACTCCCATTTGAAGAGTTTCCCCGCCCTTATTAATTTAAGCATGAATAAAATCATTCGAATTAGTGCCAGCTGAACATGGGGAGCTCGTGGTACATCCACCTAATCCCTATTAGTAGCCGAAAATAGGAGCTCCAAAGTAACCTTATCTGCCCTAGAATCCCAATCAATGATTATGCTATTACTAGTTTGGATGCTACCTTTATATTTCCCCATAGCAAAGGCTAAGGTAGTAGAGCCTATTGAATTTTTAAAACCATAAGTACAAGTAAATATATTTTGCGAGCTATATTAGATTCAGGCGCACCCCTTGGGCCATAAATCCCACATGGTAAGTGCGGGCCTGGATGTTGTAGCAAGATTCAACTTGCTAATGGATATGATCGAGTTCGGGTCCACCAAGAGAGAGCTTCTATACTAATCAGAGGTTTTGGCAAGGACTATGACTCTGGCATATGAACCACCAACATTAATAGGTGTATTGTATATAACGATTTATGTTAAATTTAGCATACACTAAAACAAAAAGTTGTTTACATGTCTGAGCAGGAATTTTATTGCCTTGTAGTTGTGTGGGATCAAAAGCCACCCGCTACAAAATAAATCCAACCTGTTCGAGTTGAAGATCCAGAGGAGGAACTTGGCTACATGCAAACACCAAGCCCCACTTGGAAGATGAGTAATTCACTTTTTAAAACCATTTAACCTTATTTATATCCTATTTAATTTTCTATTTTTAATTAATTTTTTATTTTATTTTTAATTTAAATATATTAAAATAATAAAAACCAGTATATTTACTCCCTTGCATGCATGAGACGTGTCTTGGAATGTCTCAATGAATTTTGTTTATTCGTAGTTGTAAAGAACTGCAGATATGCATTATGTAGGCTACAAGTAATTCTTATCGACTGTCTTTTCCAGAAACACAACTTGAAGAAGGGGTATGGCATCATCTTGCAATTGTACATAGTAAACCCAATGCCTTAGTTAGGCTCTTTCAGTAAGACTGGAAAGCTAGGATATTCACCCTCTATGCCATAATTAATGTTCAACTTATTGATAGTTTGGACAAGTTGGGCATCAGTAAGCTAGAGGGCAACAATGTTGTTTGGGATTTGGAAAAACCAAGGATTTTTTCATCGCACCTTTCTGATTCATCTCATATATCGAGAGCTCCAAAAAAAGATATGGAAGGTTCAGCTCCAGGTCATGTATCAACTATTGTGAAAGGAACTCCGGTAAGAAAGAAAACTTGAAATGATACATGCCTGAGACTTATATTTTCTAAACCATGGTGATTTTAATTGTATTTACAAGCAATGGATAACTTCATGTATTTTGGATTTTCAAGTTAAACATTATGTTACTCATGTCATGAATTGATATAATATTTATGTAAATGTTGTATAAATTCTATGTGGAAGCATTGTTGTTTCCACTCACATTTTATTGGATTCTTATGGTGCTCCAGATTAGCTTAAAAAAAATGCAGGTCAACTCAGGGTTTCCACATATGTGTCAGATCAACACGCTTATTTAGTTTATTATTGTGCATCCTGGTTGATTTATTGGAAAAAAAAGACATTTAGTTATACAATGATCCCTCATTTTCATTGTGCAACCTGAGCTTTTGGCCTAGACTTTGATTCATGCCTTCTGAATTCCGAATTCTTCTTGTACAATGGCCTGAGATAAATAATCGAGGGTTCTTCTTCCTCATTCTGAAGTTAATTTAAATATTATTAGCTATAATAAATTTAGAATACAAATGAAGTGAAAAACTCATTTCCTAACCTAAATCCATAACTTCAACAAAAGAATCACTATTCTCATTACAAAAAATTTCTGCCTCAAGGTCCTTGTCATTATTTGGAACAAGTTGAGGTTCCAGCTAACTTCTTATGCTATCATGGTGATTGATCTTTTCAACAATAGCTTCATTTTTAGTATCATATACTAGAGAACCTTCAAAACTTACAAAATAAGATTTGTGATTTTTCTCTAATAACATCCCAAGGGCTTCATCATTTGCAAAATCAAATGCACATATGTTTTAGACATCATTATAGTATTTAACGAATTCTTGGTCAAATTTGTCATATTCATTAGATTGTTCAAATTTTTCCTTTATGGCATCAAAATAACACTTTCCCTGATAATGTGTGCCACCAGTATGCTCCATTCTAAGGTCATCCCATTTTTTTTTGTGACTGTGTTCAAAGCCTAGTGGCTTTTCAAAGCATAGTCCATTTGAATTTTTATCAATGCCATTGTGGGGATGCTCTGTCACTCACATTTTCACAATAAGTTGTCTTATATCCTTTTTGTCTTTATGTCATGACCAACCTCTTCACAAAAATCTTGAGGACAGACAGAACATAGGAAATATGACTCGTCTCAACTTTGTGCAATGAATAAATTTAGTTCAATGTGTTCATTAGTGTTATTTTTTGTATTGTTTTTCTAGATATATAGAAACCTCCTCACTGATTTCAAGAGAGTTGGATTTCATAGCATCAATGCCATCATTCTTTGAATTTTCTTATTCTTGATCAAGAACACTAGTGCCATTTCCCCCAATGGCACTGCAAGGTTGTTCTTACTGTGGACACTACAAGGAAAAGACCCTCTAGCAGAGGTTATAATGGAGGTTTTTAGTGTTATAAAAGTGGCCAAAATTTTCAAAAAAACATTGTTACAACATATGTTTTCGGTAAAAGAGGTTTTGGCGGAGCTTCTAACATAATTTCAACACAACTAAAAAAAATTGGGTAGGCGGAGGTTGTTACTGATGTTTTTCTCAATGGTGCGCTAATAAAGTGTCAACACATCGGTGCGTTTTACAGTGAACGCACTGGTTCTGTAAGACTACCAAGCACTGGGATGGAAAAAAAATTTAGGATGCCTTGGGGCATTTAGAAACGTCCCGGTGCATGTCAGCCAGAGATTCACCTCGGGGTGGTCGTGTTGAGATTCAACAAGATGATGATCCTAGTGAAAATTAAGCACCTACACTATGATGGAGCCTCAGGCTATTTTTAGGTGTAAGTCTATTTTTAGAATGGATGAGAAAATTCTATTTATAGCAGAAGTATATTTATAGATGGTGAGAAAATTCTATTTATAGATGATGTTCTATTTTTAGATGTATATGTGAAGTCTATTTATAGATGCATGTTGAATATTATTTTCCCTTAATATTTGTTGGACAATAAATATTAATCTATTCTCATGGAGCACTTGGAATTAGTTAATTGAAGTCGCAGACCAGTTAGATGAAGGAATTTCAAGTTCAAAGGTTGGTTGGTGGGACATGCAAGTCGAATTAGTTGTAACTGAGTGATTCAAAGTTGTAACAGAGTTGGATGTGTAGTCATGTGAGTTGTAAAGTAGTTTAACTCAGTTAAGTGAGTTAAACTTAGTTGTGCTAGTTATAACTGAAAATACACTAGTGAGAGATTAGTGAATTAAATATTAAATTAATTCACATGGAGTGATCTCAATGCAATTGAAGATTTACTACTGTTAACTACATGCATGTCAGATCTAGTGGAGACCCAGTTGAGAGGTAGGTGAAAGGGACAATTGACTATCATTTATAGTATATTGGATTGCACTCTTGCAAGCCAAACACACATTGGATATGCTCATTAGGATTGCACAGTCAAGGAGGGAATTATTGCATCGAATTGGTATTTGTAATAAAATTGGATTGCACAGTGGAGGCAACCTGTTGTGAGTCAGAAATTTGGCTAAGGCATTTGCCAATTTCTGCAAGATAGTGTGAGACGATTGTATATTGTACTGAGGGCTCTTGGATTAGATTTTTGTATGATATTGTTTCATGATACATGATATATACATAATATATGATAGTGGGGTTTTTAGCTTTATGCCTTCCCAGTAAAAATATCTGTGTTATGTGTGAATGATCTTTCTTCATGTGTTTGCAACTGGTGATCGTGTTTTAAATTTCCACAAGAATTTTTGTAGAAGCGATTCTGTATTTAACAGTGGCATATAATTGTTAGATCAGGAGAATCTAGGAAATGCATAATTTTATTAAAATTTCTACATGGTATCGGAGAAAAAAAAATTGCAATATTGAAGCAGGAGCTAAGTTTGTTGGTGGAAACAATTCGAATTTGTTGCAAGAATGTCTTGGTGCAACAATTGAGTAAACATCAAAATGGCTTTCAATGGCTTGCGGCTAGAGTATGCACTCGAGGGAAGCTTGAACTACATTGCCTGGAAGGATAGGATGGATGTGGTGCTTGAAGATAATGGCTTGAAGAAATTCATCGAAAATGATGTTCCTATGTAATATTCCTAAATTAGCACACAGCTAATTGGAATATTAAATTTTGATTTTGATCTTAGATAGATGAATAAGAGGGTATGGAGACCCATAAATCTCCTTAGTAGGAATAAAAGACACTCCTAGTGTGAATGGAGGTCATCTAAAAAGCTATATTGAAGACCCTTAGGTGTGAAAAGAGGCTGGAGCATGAAGACTGGGTCAACTTTGACCAAATCAACATCGCTGTTATGAAGGAGTGGCATTCGTGGTGGGACAACGCAATTTTGGAGGGAGATTGAAAGCATGGAAGTAGTGACCTAATTGAGTTGGGCCATGGGTGAGGAAGCTCATAAATTATATAAGGAAGAGGATGAAAACCATATGGGGTTATGTTTTAGATTATTATTTTGTTTATGGTTTGTTTAGACTTGTTGCTCTCTTCAGCTGTTTAGCTAAGATTGTAGTGTTGTTTAGCACAGGGTGTTCCTGAGCGGGAATCCCACCTCCTTCCTTGAGAGGCCTCTTGAAAGAGTATTGCACTACATGGTCCACTATTCGGCATCAGGCCAAGCTACATATTTTTTGTACAATGCAGTTTCTGTAGAGTATTGTGTTGTGTTGCAGGGTCCAACAGTGGAGGGTTGATTTGGGTCACTTCCTTGCTTGATTTTAGTTGGAGGAAGGTTTCCTTCCATTGGGAGACCAGAAAAGGGGACCCCTAAGCCTTATTTCATCATCCAGAATTAGGATAAGGTACTAATATCAGTTATAATGCATTTTTCTGAAGGAAATACGTTATTTCAATGTGCATTTGCAGTAGAGGGTTTGGAGCCCTAGTTGGGGGAGATAGATTTTCAGTGAGGGAATAAACCTTTCATTTGGAGAATATATAGGAGGATTTTTCATACATTTCCAGATTAGATTAGAAACCTCCTATCATATATCTAGTTGCATAGATTATTCAGCCCTAGGGCCATATTTGTATTTTCTGCATTTTGTATATTTCAGGAAACCCTTCCCGGGTTATCCTTGAAATGTGCTTGGGAGCTTAGATCTCTGTTCCTGAAATTGTTTGAGCTATATAACAATAGATCCAGATTGATATATCATTTATGTAGTAGTTATGCCCTAAAACTATGTTGTCTTAGCTCAGGGAATTTGTATGGCATCTATTTCTCATGTATTGACATATTTTCTTAGAGGAGGCTTGTTTTGTATTGCTTGAGTGACTTGATCCTCAAGATATTTTTCCTATTATTTGCTGATATGTTTAATAAGATGGCTGTACATTTGTATCATATCATGGTGTGTTGATTTATTCACTGCTATTTCCATTATTGTGTTCAAATATTGTTGCTTCCCCATTTTGGAATATTACAGTGGAATCAGAGCATAATCTTGGCTTAGCCTGTGGATCTCAGCCATTATGCTATCAGGAGAATAAGAAGAAGGAGAAAGAGATCAGAATGAGGGAAAGAATGAGTTTTATCTCATCTCTTTTCATATCTAAGAGGTACCTCAACAAGGAGGTCAATAAAATAAATATGGAGTGAATAAATGAAACCACAATAGGGTTTCAAGATGAGGAAGGTCCATGTACTTCCTATCAGCAAAAAGAAGAACTGGTATTGCATAGAGCTCCAAAGAAACATATTATGCCCTTTCCTTTTGAAGAATAAGAAAAAAGGCATGGAGATGGAGGACACTTATATCATGAGATTCTAAGTGAGTATCTTGTAGAATATAAGTCTCAACCTAGAGCTTTTAAGGAGAATCTAACTCCCCCACAATTCATTCAACTCAAATAAGAAAGAAGACCTTGCAGCAATATATTTCTATTGCCTACATTTGATGGGTCATACACATGTACAACAAGAGTTTGGGGAATGAAGTTGGATGCATTTTTCCTGCTACATCCAGTAGTAGAGAGAGAAGCTGTTGAGATTGCAATGCTGCACCTTGAAGGTAAAGCAAACGTTTGGTGGTTCAGCTATTTGAGTCATGAAAGAGTGACTGCATATGTAGATTTTACTCAAAGGTTGATCAAGAAGTTTGAAAAGAAGAAATAAAAGGAGAAGATGCCTTCACCACCACCTGCTGCAGGAGCACTTGCATCAGGAGAAAGAACCCTTGCACCTTTGCAGAGTGGTCTTGATCTCTTGACATTTAGAGTCCCATGCACTATTTTGGAGATGCATGAGGAGGATGAGACTTGTACCAGCACTGATGCAACCATAGAAGAGCAGCCATCATTATCAGTAGTTGGGGAAGCCATCACACCGGAGGAAGGAACCCTTGTAGCAGTACAAGATGTTCCCAAGCTTTACCAAGGTATGCACATATTTCCATTTCCTATTATTTCAGCACATCATATGGAAGATTATAGAAACATGCTATCAGGGAAAATTCATGACCTAGGGTCAAAGCACATTTCTGATTTGGAGCAGCAGGTTATCACTCCAATGAGTACCCTTCATTTTTTCAAGGAGGGGATATACAGTCATCCTGGTTATCCATTGTTGATCTGCACACAACTCTTGGGGTTGGAGTGTAGATTTTTGGAGGATAGGATGAGTATTTTCCTAAACATTGAAATGCAAAACTATATGTTCAGCATTGAGCATGAGCATGAGACAACCAGTGCACCATTATGGAGATCAAAAGCGCTGTCATTGAGCAACAGTGATGAGTTGGGGGCCCAACCATTATTGGAGCATTCCAATGACCATTCTACATGTGTAGCAAGGGATAGGCAGATGGTTGATGAGACACATCTTATCTTCCATTGTTATGATGAATCTTCCTTGATGAGAACTTCATTACTCAATGAGAAGATTTTGCCTTCAGTATATTTGGATCCTTATGGGATCAACTTGGTCATTGACGAGTGGTCTTCATTTGGATATCTCTAGGAGATTGCATTTCAACATCCCATGAAATGGAAAGATAGAAATCTGATTTGGGAGGATGGTATTCTCCATTGGAGGGATGCCAGTTTTGAGCATGATAGTAGATAATCACCATTGGTTGGATGGGTGATGTAAAGAGGTTGGAGAGCCACTTGCAGATCTATGACACAGGGTAGCAGGAGGCAAGGCTGTGACTTGGCATGGCACTTGCATCATATGGTAGGAATTTGTTTGGGTGCATTGTGTTGATATGAAATTATTCATGTAAATCATCATGTTTTCACCTCATGATTTGTATGATGGAGGTGTGAGGAGGCAGCAAGAGTTATTTTTGCTTTGGCTACTCTTGGGAGAGTATGGGTTGAATTTCCCCCAAACTTTGCAGGATGTTTCAGGAGAAAGAGATGGCACAATCATGGTGCAAAGGGGCTACTCCTTAGCCTTGGAGGATCAAGAGGTACTTTCACTTTGGAAGAAATCTCCCATATATAAAAGCATTATGGTATATGACTTTGGCATGTGGCATGTCAAAGGATGGAGCTATGAGATGACAAGAGCCTTGTCGCAAAGGCCAACAACACTATCACTTGGGAGCTTGGATTTTTTGATGGAGTGTTCACAAGATCACTTCACTTATGATGCACTTGATGGACAAGTAGGAGATGAGAGTGATGGAGTAGTGGATGGAGACATCTATTACCATGATATGATCTTCTTGACTTGGATTTCCAAGCATAAGAAGAAAGTTTTTCATGCAACACATGGTTCATACCTATTCATGGGAGTATGTCATACCATTATGGAGGGTTCATTCATGGATCTTATTATTAAATTACTCTCAGTACATGGTAAGGGTTGTTTTTTTTCACTTATTGATTATCTAACATAGTATTTTCATTCTCTTACCATCTCTATACAGTGCATTTCTCCACAAGAGGGTAAGCCTCTAATTGGGCTTCATGATCATTTTGGGACCAACAACAGTGATGGGGATAGCCATCTCTTGAATGGCTTGAGGCAAGTGTTGTACTATTATTTGTATGCTCAGTTGATAAACAATGCCATTTACTATTTTCTAGTATATGAGAAGACATGCACTAGCAACTTGTGGGGAGACAACTTGCCATGTTATATTTTGAAACAACAGTTAGAAAAACTACGCTTTGACCACTTGGGAGACTATCGGTACTTTCTAGCACTACATGAAGCCTTCAATACTTTTCTCATTTGGATTCCATATGATGATAATGTCATATTAATTTTATATGGGATGATCTGGGCAAGAACCAAAGAGTGGGTCTTTGAGGATCCAATTGCCTTTTTGCTTCATAAAGGCAACATTATTGCAGCCCAAATTCAGCAGCAACTCTACAGTTATCATAAGTGGAGAGAGAGATAGTGTGGGGTAGGCCATTGGGTCTATCAAGTTTAGAAATGCAGCCCACCTACTTTGTAGGAGCTTAAGGTGGAGGATATATTTCATGAGTTTCCATGTTGGAGGGTGACTCACTTTTTGTGGATGATAGCTTGGGGTTTGGAGCTTCACATGAGGGGGAAGGTTCCCAATATTTTTCTAATCCCATGCCTCAAGAACGTCTCTAGACCACATATAGTTGCTTCCATGGATATTCCACTTGTTCATGATGAGAGCCATTTGGAATTTTCACCAAAGGCATAATTATACACTTGGGAGGAGCAACTTGGAGACTTATTGATGAGACAACATCTTGTTCATTGGAGGAACTTATCATATGAAAATGCTACAGGAGGAAGAGGAGAGGCTCTTCAGTTCTATCCTTGTAGTTGCTTGAGGATAGGCAGAAATTGGGAGGGGAGGATTGTAATATTCATAAATTAGCACACAACTAATTGGAATATTAAATTTTGATTTTTGATCTTAGATAGAGGAATAATAGGGTATGCAGACCCATAAATATCCTTAGTAGGAATAAAAGACACTCCTAGTGTGAATGGAGGTCATATAAAAAGCTCGATTGAAGACCCTTAGGTGTGAAAAGGGGATGGAGCATGAAGACTGGGTCAACTTTGACCAAATCAACAACGCTGTTATGGAGGAGTGGCATTCATGGTGGGACAACACAGTTTTGGAGGGAGATTGAATGCATGGAAGTAGTGACCTAATTGAGTGGGGCCAAGGGTGAGGAAACTCATAAATTATATAAGGAAGAGGATGGCAGTCATATGGGGTTATGTTTTAGATTATTATTTTGTTTATGGTATGTTTAGACTTATTTCTCTCTTCATCTTTTTAGCTAAAATTGCAATGCTGTTTAGCACAGGGTGTTCTCGAGTGGGACTCCCACCTGTTTCCTTGATAGGCCTCTTGGAAGAGTATTTCACTACATGGTCCACTATCCGACATCATAACAAGCTACATATTTGTTGTACAACGTAGTTTCTGCAGAGTATTGTGTTGTGTTGCAAGTTGCAACAGTGGAGGGTTGATTTGGGTCACTTCCTTGATTGATTTCAGTTGGAGGAAAGTTTCCTTCCATTGGGAGACTAAAAAAGAGGACCCCTAAGACCTATTTAATCATCTAGCATCAGGATAAGGTACTTCTATCAGTTACAACATAGTTTTATGAAGGAACTGTGTTATTTCAATGTGTAGTTGCAGTAGAGGGTTTGGAGCCCTAGTTGGGGGAGATAGATTTTTAGTGAGGGAATGAGCCTCTCATTCGGAGAATCTATAGAATGAGTTTTCATAAATTTCCAGATCAGATCAGAAACCTCCTATCATCTATCTAGTTGCAGAGATTATTCAGCCCTAGGGCCATATTTGTATTTTTTGCATTTTGTATATTTCAGGAAACCCTTCCCGGGTTATCTTGGAAATGTGCTTGGGAGCTTAGATATCTGTTCCCGACATTTTTTGAGATATATAACAAAAAATCCATATTGATATATCATTTCTGTAGCAGTTATGCTCTAAAAATACGCTGTCTTAGCTCAGGGCATTTGTATGGCAGTTGTTTCTCATGTATTGACATATTTGCTTAGAGGAAGCTTGTTTTGTATTGCTTGAGTGACTTGATCCTCAAGACCTTGTGCCTATTATTTGATGATATGTTTAATAATATGGATGTACATTTGTCTCATATCATGGTGTGTTTATTTATTCACTGTTATTTCCATTATTGTGTTCAAATATTGCTACTTCCCCATTTGGGAATATTACATCTTAAGCCCACTTTGACGGACGCTGCTACTTGATGCATGCAAAAAGAAAGTAGTGAAGGAGAGAAGGATTTTGTTGGAAGGTGTACGAGACCACATTGTCTCAAGATTTCATGGGAAAGCCACTCCATATGCTATGTGGAAGGCTTTGATGGATCTTTTCCAAAGAAGCAACGACCATAGGAAATTGGCGCTGAAGGATAAACTCAGAAAGATCAAGATGGAAAAGGGTGACAATATTCCAAAGTATCTCACAAAGTTTGTCCAATGTCGAGATGAATTGGGGAGTGTGGGAATCACCATTTTTGATGATGAGTTGGTGAGCTTGGCTCTCTTGGGACTTTCTAAGAGTTGGCACAGTTATGAAGACTCTGTCAGTGGAAGGGAAAAACCACCAGATTGGGAATGACTGTGGTCGGATCTAGTGCAGGAGGAGTACAGGCGGAATGCTAGAGATGGATCTTCATCAAAGCATGATGATGAAGAGGATTGTGCTTTGGCTGCCAAGGCAAGGAAAGGTAAGGGGAAGAAATTCCATTCAAAATCAGAGTCTAAAGGCAAGAAGCTGGATTTTTCCAAGTGAAGTGTTTTCACTGTCACGAACATGGGCATCTTGCCACTAACTGCCCATAGAAGAAGAAGAAAAAGAAGGCTGCTAGAGCTGTAGCTAGTGAGGCCCTTGCCTTGAAATTTGAACTTTATTTCTCTTTGATCACATGCATGGTGTCAGGTGCATTGGGATTGGTGTGGTATCTTGATAGTGGTGCTTCCTTCCACATGACAGGTGTGGTATTTTTAGTGACTTGGAGGAGAAAGATCTCCAAATGCATATAGAGATGGGTGACGATGAACGATACAGTGCGACCAAAATTGGTAACATTACCTTTGATAGGGATTCAGGTAAACCATTTCAATTGAAAGATGTTATGCATGTTCCAGGTCTGAAGAAAAAACTTGGTCTCAGTCGTGATGTTGGAGGATAAAGGATATGACGTTGTTTTCAGTGATGGAAAAGATTTCCTGTGACATAAAACAACGAGTCAAGCCAAGAGGATAGGGATTCAAGTTAAGAATCTTTACAAGCTAGAGGTAGATGGCTGCACTGCCATGATGGGAAAGGCAGAAAAAGTGGTGAGCCGAGATGAGGGCGAATTATGGCACACATGATTGGGCCATCTTCATCATGGAGCCTTGAAATTCATGCCACAAATATCTGCTGGACTTCCAATGGGAACACTTGCTCAGTTATATCAGTGCAAGGGTTGCACCATGGGGAAATATGTAAATTCCACCTTTCATGAAAAGGAGAACCGTGCTTCGGTGATCCTGGAGAGAGTTCACACAAACGTGTGTGGACCATTCTCAGTTGCTTCAAAAAAAAAACACAGGTATTATGTTATTTTTGTTGATGAATTTTCTCGTAAATGCTGGATCTTCTTCATGCAGAAGAAGGATCAAACACTCTCAAAGTTCTATGAGTTTAAGGCATTGGTGGAGAAAGATTCGAGGAAGAAAGTGAAGGCTTTGAGGAGCGATAATACATCTCAAACGAATTCAAATAATTCTGCAACAAAGAAGGAATTCAAAGAGAACTCATAGCACCTCATAACCCATAGAAAAATGGGGTCATGGAGAGGAATAACAGTACGATTGTGGGTGCATCACGAGAAATGTTGCATGATCAGGGCCTACCAATGCATTTGTGGGTGGAAGCATGCAACACTACGGTTTATGTGCAAAACCATTGTCCTCATAGAGTACTTGGAATGAGTAAACCTGAAGAAGCTTTCACTGGTAAGAAACGCTAGGAAGAAGCTGGAGCCGACTGCTGAAGTTGGGATATTTGTAGGGTACACAGAAACACCCCATAATTATCGTATGTATTTTCCTAACAGTAAGATGGCGATTATGCGACGGGATATAAAATTCGATGAGGGGAAGCCATGCAGTTGTCGCTTGAGAGGAAGCTAGACTTGCATGTGGAGGAGGAACTATTGGTTCCCAAAGATGAGTCTCTAGATGTGGATTAGCCATAGGAGGAGGGTCATGGAGTGGAGGAGTCCACTCATGTAGAGCCAAACATTAGAATAGGTAGAAGGCATACCATAGAAGCTGAAAGGCTGAGACTTGATGCTACATAGAATGTAGGAGTCCCTACTTCACAACACAGACAAAGACAGTCTCCTGACCGATTCACTAGATACATGGCTCTCATGAGCAAATGTATTGTGAATGAGCCATATTCCTTTCAGGAAGCAGTGCAAGAGCCCACATGGGTAGATGCAATGGTGGATGAGTATGACTCCATTATCAGAAACAATGCTTGGGAAATTGTTCCAAGGCCGGTTGATAAATCAGTGTTAGGTTCAAGATGGATCTACAAGGTAAAGCAAGCTACTAATGGGAGAGTTGAGAAATATAGGGCCAGATTTTTGGACCCAGGCTTCTTACAGATCGAGGGGATTGATTATGAGGAAACATTTTCACCTTTCGCATGGTATTATTCCATAAGGACCATCCTTGCTCTCTCAACGCAGATGGGTTGGCACATTCATCAGATGGATGTGAAGACTTCGTTTCTCAATGGGATCATTGAGGAAGAGGTGTACATTGTGCATACTCAAAAGAGCGTTGTATGGGCTGAGGCAAGCACCCCATGCTTGGTACACTCGGATAGACAAATATTTCACTGGACTTGGCTTCACCAAGAGTGAGGCGGATGCAAACCTATACCAAATTGTGGCGGAGGGTAAGATTTTAATCATTGTTCTTTATGTTGATGATTTAATACTGACTGGTGATGAGTAGCTGATACACTCATGCAAAGAGGACCTTGCAAAGGAGTTTGAGATGAAGGATATGGGCCTCCTTCATTATTTCCTTGGATTGGAAATATGGCAGTGATATGGTGAAATTTTTGTGTCTCAAGGCAAGTATGCAAGTGAGATACTGGGTAAGTTTCACATGGAGGGCTAAAAACCCATGGATACTCCTATTCCAGGAAACTGGAGGAAAGAGGACTCTACATATGGAGAGGTAGTGGATTCTCTAATGTATTTAGTGAATACAAGACCAAACATATGCTATGCAGTGAACCAACTTAGTCAAGCGATGGTTAAGCCTACCAAGATATTTTGGAATGCGGTCAAGCATGTCCTGAGATACCTGAGGGGCACATCTGAGTATGGCTTGTGGTACAGACATATGGATGAGATGAAGTTGAATGGCTTCATGGATGCAAATTGGGTAGGCAACCCAACAGATAGAAAGAGCACATCCGGAGGGATCTTCAGTATTGTATCTACAGTTGTTTGTTGGTACAACAAGAAATAGAGATCCGTGGCACTCAGTTCAGTGGAAGTGGAATACATGGTAGCAAGTCAAGCTTCATGTGAGGATATCTGGATGAGAAAGATCCTGGTTGGTTTTTTTGGTTCTCATCTATATTCTATAGTGATTCATTGTGATAATCATAGTTGCATTACACTCTCGATTAATCCTGTGTTTCATGATATATCTAAGCATATAGATATTCGATATCATCATATCAGAGATTGTGTGCAGTGGAAGATCATGTTGCTTCAGTAAATTCCTACAGAGGATCAGGATGCATATATTCTGACGAAGGCGCTCACCAAGAGAAAATTCGAATACCATAGAGACAAGATCATGGTGAAGGATAATCCCTTTCTTGTTGAGAGGGAGTGTTGAGATTCAACAAGATGGCGATCCTAGTGAAAATTAAGCACCTACACTAGGATGGAGTCTCGGGCTATTTTTAGGTGTAAGTATATTTTTAGAATGGATGAGAAAATTCTATTTATAGCAGAAGTCTATTTATAGATGGTGAGAAAATTCTATTTATATATTATGTTCTATTTCTAGATGTATGTGCGAAGTCTATTTATAGATCACATGTCTATTTATAGATGCATGTCGACTATTATTATCCCTTAATAATAGTTGGACAAAAAATATTAATCTATTCTCATGGGGCACTTGGAATCAGTTAACTGAAGTGGAAAACAAGTTAGCTGAAGGAATTTCGAGTTCAAAGGTTGGTTGGTGGGACATGCAAGTGGAATTAGTTGTAACTGAGTGATTTGAAGTTGTAACGGAGTTGGATGTTTAGTTATGTGATTTGTAAAGTAGTTTAACTCAGTTAAGTGAGTTAAACTCAGTTGTGCTAGTTGTAATTGAAGATACACTAGTGAGAGATCAATGAAGTAAATATTAAATTAATTCACATGGAGTGATCTCACATGCAAATGGAGATTTACAACTGTTAACTACATGCATGTCAGATCCAGTGGAGACCTAATTGAGAGGTAGGTGAAAGGGATAGTTGAATATCAATTGTACTATATTGGATTGCACTCTTGCAAGAAAAACACAGATTGGATATGCTCATGAGGATTGCGTAGTCAAGGAGGGAATGATTGCATCAAATTGGTATTTGTAATAAACTTGGATTGCACAATGGAGGTAAGCTGTTGTGAGTCAGAAGTTTGGCTAAGTCATTTTCCAATTTCTGCAAGACAATGTGAGATGATTGTATATTGTACTAAAAGCTCTTAGATTAGAGTTTTGTATGAGATTGTTTCATGATACATGATATATACATAATATATGATAGTGGGGTTTTTAGCTTTATTACTTCTCGGTAAAAACATCTGCGTTATGTGTGAATGATCTTTCTTCATGTGTTTGCAATTGGCTATCGTGTTTTAAATTTCCGCAAGAATCTTTGTAGAAGCGATTTTGTATTTAAAAGTGGCATATAATTATTAGATCAGGAGAATACATGCAAATACATAATTGTATTAAAATTTCTATAGGTCGAAGGTGCATGCACCGGGCTGTTAAGGTCTAAAACTGCACCAGGCACACTATAGGTGATACAATGTACCAGGCTGTCCTAATTGGTATTGGTTTTTGTGTGGTGCCCATAGGTCGTTTCAATGCATCGATGCATAATATTATAAAAATGCATCGACGTGCAGTATCACACAAATACATCGAGCATTCTAATTGGTATTGGTATTTGTGCGATGCCCATAGGTAGTTTCAAATCACTGATGCATAATATTATAAAAATGTACTGACACGCAATATCACACAAACACACTAAGCGCTCTAATTGGTATTGGTATTTGTGCGGTGCCCATAGGTCGTAGAAACACATCGGTGAGCGGTCTCACATAAATGCACTTGTGCACAGTATCACACAAACGCACCGAGCATTCTAATTGGTATTGGTATTTGTGCGCTGCCCATTGGTTGAAACGTACTGGTGTGCCTTAGAATACAAAAGCACAGGTGCACAATAACTAACATGCAACGATGTTAATTATGTATTTTTTAGAAACATCGACATGTGACAGTGCTATTATTATGATTTTTTAAAATTCATTATTCATCAAAAGTCGACACATATCTTATAACAATATTTATATCATTTAAATTTTTATTAGTGCATTTGAATGTGATGTTTGGATTAATTTGTTATATCATATCATAATTATTGTAATTTATTAAAATTCATTATTCATCAAAAGTAGACACATATCTTATAACAATATTCATATCAATTAAATTTTTATTAGTGCATTTGAATGTGATGTTTGGATTATTTTTTTATATCATATCATCAGATTTCACATCTCTTCATTATAATATTTAATCAGTAGTGTTACATTTCATAGTGACAATGGAGAACACAATAGAATAAATTAAAACATATATATACATATATATATATATATATATATATATATATATATATATATATATATATATATATATGAAACTCTTTGTCATACAAAATGGGACAGTTATTGGTATCCCTTTCTCTTTCAATTGGGACACTATGTCCATTACATTAAACAAAATTTCTGATTTCACAGATAAACATTTCAAAAAATACAACACCTTTCTTTGATATCCAAACATAATGATCATCATTTTTCGCTTGAACTATTGTCATTGCTCTAGCTACTTCAATGACAGTTTATTTTGAGGAATGTTTTGTTCACGATGTTGATTATTTTCTTCTTCTTCACCTTCCATCTAGAAACATAAAAATAAAATGTAATGAGTGTATATACATTTGTAAGAATAATGAAAACTGCAATATTAAATAATATACATCAATGTAAATCGAAAATAAATGACTTACCATAGCAATAATTGACTCATGAACTATACAAATTCTTTCAAAACCAAATTTCATGCCATCATTCAACATTTCATTTGTTGGTGCAATTCCATACTTTGTTTCATTCAATTTTTATACCCCATAACAAATCATATTTTTAATATAAAAGATTTTTTTGTTCTATTAATTATAGACAAAGCTAAGTAAAACAAGATCGATAGATTCTTACAAATTTCACAATTAATTTATGATATGCCAACATATACTGAAAACCCATATTTAACCCAATGTCAATCAATTCGTCTTATGGTTCTTCTTTGTATGTTAGCACCTGTTTGAAGACATTCAATGATGATTGTTGTAAAACAACTTAAAATATGCAAAAACGAAATCTAGTTAAGTTGTTATAAGGAAGTAACAATTACTCATAAACTTAGATATAAACCCTTTTCTTCCTTGTCATCCTATTTTAAGTGCTGAATGGGTTCCATTTTCTTTTCATTTCTGCAAGAAAATACTTGAAAATTAATATTTAATGCTAAATTGTTTATTTATTGTACCTAATCGAAAAATTCAATGATTACATATTAAATTTGAAGCACGTTGTTGTTGAGATGGCTCCTCATGTGATACAATTATGTCCATTTCTTTGACCATATCCTTGTACACCTTGTTGGACATTCCTACTGGCATATTTCTGATATCAACTCATTCATCCTTTGAGATTTTCATAAACTTCCTGAAAATGTAACATGAAAATAAACTATTTAATTTTTATATTGATATATGAAAAGTAAATATAACAAAAGTGATATTTATAAATGATTTCTTTCTACTAATATATACATATACTTCTAGAAAAACATTTAAAGGAATATTATTTTTTCATTCCTTATTTTTTGTTGTTGTACATTTTTATTATTAAAAGTCTAACATGTCTCATTGACCAATTCTCTGGAAACTCATCGTGTAGTTTAGATAAAATTTGGTTCTTGGAATAATTGGATTGATTTTTTTATTTTAAGTGGAAAGAATGTCTATACATTCGTTCCACTAGATCCCTCAAAGTTTTGTAAATTTTTTCCCCCTTTCGTTAACCTTCAACACCACTCTAGATGATCTAAGGAGCAATTCATTTTCATTTTCATGTTCTATTTTTTTTCTTTTCTTAGAACAACATTGCTTTTCTGAGTTGCTCGTCCCTGTAGAACATTAAAGATATGTGAATTAATAGATTGTTTGAAATATGTTATCTAATATTTTTAAGTATATTATTAATGAAAATTAAAAAAAGAAACTCATATTGGATCGATAATATTTTTTCATTCACTTGATTCATCCTTTTGCAATTTTTCCATCAACCTTTTATGCTCTTCTGGTCCTAGATCAGAAATAATCTTATTGATCTTTGTCATTCTGTGGCTCTGCATGATACACAATAAAAAATACATAATATTTAAACTTACATATAGTTCAAAAATAATAATTTACAAAGAACTTGCATTTTTTACTTTTCTTGATGTGCTATCAGTATTTTTGCTACTTGATCTCTTGTCAGCCATTTCTTTATCAATATGAAACTTGTAGCATACCATTCATTAATATATTTTATAAATGCGCCTTTAATGATGTACGCACCGACATCGGTGCGACGTGTTCTTATAAATGCACCGCAAAAACAGTAGAAACACTGTATGGTGCTCTCAGTCAACAAGGAGAACCGGTGCATTATATGTTAACCAGTGCACCAATTAACACAAAAAAATTAATAAAAATCCTCTAGTGTTGGTTTTTTTTGCATATGTTGTTGTGGAGGGGAGGGTGCGACATATTATTATAAGTGCACTGCTTAACACACACACACACACACACACACACACACACACACACACACACACATATATATTTCTCAAACAGTAGGTGCGCGATGCACTATAATGAAACAGTGCACTGGTGCTCTATTTTACATATTGCACATGGATTAAAAAAAATCTGTTTTTAAATTCTTTTTATCAAACAGTACGTGCACAGTGTGCTGTGATGAAACATCGCACTAGTGTGCTATTTTACATAGGGCGCACTGATTATAAAATTTCTATTTTTAAAAAATTCACACAAGGGCCGACATGGATTGAGATCAGGCTATGCAAGTTGTCCCATGGGTTAGATGTCATAGGCCTATATATATATATATATATATATATATATATATAGCATTACAAACCCTATAAATCTAAAATGAAAATCCCTAATTCTGAAGTCACAGAAAGAGGAAGTAGCAAGGGCAGAAACAAAAAAATCAAGGGTTTAGCATAAGAATGTGTTTTGTTTATTTGCGCTTTTTTTATTTGCGGCTATTCGGCACCGGTGCATCAATTAGTAACACCACACCGGTGTGCAGAAACTAAAACACACCAGTGCGGTTATCTGTACATTAGCACCGATAACAATCAATCCATTTTTAAGGCACCAAAATTACTTTTAAGTGTGTACACCAAAATTTATTGTTGATTTTTCTCAAATGCAGGGAGAAAATATCATAATTATATCGAATGGAAAATTCTTCAAAATCCATCTCGTTCCATAATATTTCTCAAAGTCCATCGCAGAGTTCTCCCTATCCATCTTGAGACGTAATATTTACTTCAAATTTTATTTATATTTTCATTATCTAATTGAATTTATGTTTTTATCAATGTCAATCAGCTTAATAAAATTTATAATGTATACAAATCTGCAGGTTCATGCAGATTCATAATTGAGTTCAGATGCACAAACTATTCAAATAGATCCAAAACGTCGAAAGCTCTTATCAGGAGCAACATATCGCATGACGCATTTGGTAGATGAAAATGGACAATCGCTTCACCCTACCAATTGTAACAATATTGCATCTTCTAGCCACAATCCTTGGAAAATTATGGTAATAATAATTGTTTGGTATATTAATGTAATTATTTAAATGTCAAACGAATTAATCATGCATTATTTTATTTAGTAGAAATTCTTTCGAGGTAAAAATCACATGTAAAAGAACGTGGTTGGTTCGAAACGCGTCGACACGTTCTTTTACATGTGATTTTTACCGAAAAATTTCTACTAAATTATATTATGGATCACGAAGCCTAGATTCAAAAAAAAAAAAAAATTAATCATGCATTGTTAATGTGCTTTTTTTTTTTCGAGGCAAAGTTCGCGGGAAACCCGGCCGTACTTCCCCAGAATTTATGGATGGTACGCACAGTAAACCACCGGCGCAATAAAGGAAACTGACCCCAAGGACTCAAGGATCGAACCTGTGACCTCCCACAATGGAGAGGACCACGTATTGGCTCACAACCACTTGAGCTAACCCTTGGGGCTATTTTTCGACGTGCTTACTTATTGATATCATATATTTTGTACTAATCATGTTCAAATATATTTTTTGAAATTATTAGGATTATAGTGATGATGAGTGACCTACGTACCATCTTCCATTGCACCCCACAACAATTTCAAATTGAGAGAAGGCTAAATTAAGAGAAAAAATCGGAGAGGAACGATACCAAGAATGGTTGAGTCAACTTCCTATTCAATTCCGACTACGTCCAAAGTCACCAATTAGGAATGAATACAATAATAGTAGTTCTTCACAAGCTGACTACAATAATGGAGGCAATCAAATAGAGGTTGTTATGGATGATTACTTAAGGGATATGACTTCCATGGAGACAATGTTGTTAGATGCATTCCAGAACGATGATCAACTAGGGGATAATGCTCATATAACTAACACCTTTTTCGGAAGCCTTAAATTTGCTTCCACCACCCATCTCTTTGAACCTGGAACAAGGAAATGAAATTAGATTTAACTGGTCCAAATTCTCTCTCAGAAACTGATACAAAGATAGGAATAAAGTAAAGACACCATGTAAAACTTCAGCATGAGAATATCAGACAGTTAAGAGACCGCTTTACTGTAATGAGGGCCGGTTCATGTAATATACCACATAAATCAAATATCAAGAAGTGCAGGCGGTGAAGAAGCATAAGAAGATATTACTGGCAAAAGGGCACATTAATTTACGAATCCTTAAGCCATTAATATAGCAGAAATTATGAAATGAGTGAACATGGAACAACATATCACTTCTAGGCCTATTTAAAGCGCTTGACTAATTCCAGAAAGGGCACCACTTAAGATGAATCCTTACTGCAAACTAGTGAGCCACTCGCATTCTAGAACATGATACAAGAAGAAAGTTTGCATGAAAAAGGATGATATATTAACACATGAGAGAAATTACATACTGCAATATACCAAAGACCAGAATCCTCAATACAATCATAACCCCTCCTCACTGACACCCAACGGGCTCTGAAACCTCATACAGAAATGCCACAAGATGTATACAATAGTCTTCTCGCTACACAACTAGCTTACAGAAATCTGGAACCCTCACAATGTCTTGCTTTTCAGTATTTATAGAGAAGACCGAAACTTCTGGAGGGAGAGGTAGGTATCCACACTTATTGATCTAATTTGAATAAGAAAGGCGGGGAGCATTCGCGCCTCCTTCATGAATGACTAGCTATAAATGAATATACCTAACATTCTGTCTAAAGAAATAAATGCTGGAGATAAAAATCTCCTCATGCACAGGGCAAAAACAATAAAATATACACATCGGGATGCTTCCGGCTGAAGGCAAATTTGCTACCATGAGAGCTCTGAGAAAATATTTCTTTCAGTACTGTACGCTTAGCTTTTGATTCTGAACTGGAGCCCCGAGCCTTAAATGCGAGATGAACTTTTCTGGAGGGTTCCGATCATTTGTATCTGTATTTTCTTTAATCATGGTCGCTTCTTGGACCTACCCTCCGCCTCTTCATTAAACTTCATCCACAGAAAATGTCCTTTATGGGCCCTCGACATTTGTAACAGCGGCAGTTTAAAATATCTTCCTGCAATTCCGTAACCTGCAAAACCCTCGAAATTATTAGAGAAATGGACACATACGAAGGCGTGAATGATGGTGGTGAAAAATGGGGAAGATGAGAAGGATGCGAACGGAGGAAGAAGACACTCAGGGTAGTGGAATGGAGACGATGGAGATTTTCGTGAATGAGCGAAATGTGACACAGTATGGTCGTGGAAGAAGAATAGCGGTGGATTATGAGTTAAACATATAGAAACACACGCATATCTATATATATCGGCACGAGGACATAATATGGATGTACGGGGGAGAGACACATAGGTACATGGGAAACTAGCGGGGGAGACGACGTGGCGGGTAGGTTGATGGGCGGAGGCATGAAACAGTGACACGGTGGCGGACTGTGGGACATGGTGGGAGATAGCAATGGACGGACGTTTTAATTACATCTCCGCCGTCGGATGAAGATCTAGAGATCCGACGGTCTGCGTGGACCCCGCTGACCGGCCATCGTTGGAAGTTTAACGCGCGGGGGACGGGCGGTTTCCTGCCCGTACCAAGGACATGTGGCATCGCTCGAGTGGGATCGCTGGCCCCGCGGTAAATACCGCCAGTCGACAAGAGTGGTGCGGGGGAGAACCGCCGGTTTTGCTGTGCGCCGGGGCCAGAGGTAGGGCCCTCACTCCTGACGATCTCCGCGCCGTTGATTGAACTTTGATCGGACGGCTGCGACGGCGCCCGAGACTTAAATGATAAGCCCCCCCCTTTCCTAGCCCGTGGTCCTGTAGCTAGGGTCACATGAAAATCAAGGCGGGAGGGGCTAAGGTTTAAGGGGCTTCGGCCCGATATATGAAATATACGTTTTAAAACGTGGTAAAGCATATTTTCGGGCGGAGATGATAGAATTAAACGGGGCCCAGGGGTTATTGCTCTCAAAAACACTAGAAATGGATTTTAGAGAAGGTGGCGGCCGAATTTTAAATGGGGAAGGGGATATGTACAACACTGGCTCCATCTGGGGACGGCATGCTCGTCCTCGGGCATGTCGAGATCACGCAGACCATTCAAAATTTTCATTCTGCTGTTCAATTTCTGCTACGCTTTCTTTTCAGGTAACTATCAGCATCCCCCTTTTTCCCTTATAGAAATTAGAAACCAAAAACAACTTATGTACAATATATACAGTGGGGCGTTTCCAACCTGGGTCAGAATTGAAAATACGGCTTGAGGAATTGGCCATTCACGGGGGCCTCCAACAAATCACCCTGTAGGTTTTCCAACATAAAAGTATTATTTCCCCCTTGGCTCACGATTCTGAAAGGACCAAACCATAATGGGTCAAACTTAGCGTGCTTGCCCTTTTCTGCTCTGCGAACATCCCATCTAAGAACCAGGTCTCCAATTTGGAAATTTCTGTCCTTCGCGTGCTGATCAAAGACCTTCTTCATTTTTTCCTGGTATTCTATTAGTCTCTGGTCTATCTGATTCCTCGTCTCATCCAATTCTACCAACTGATGAATTCTTCTAATCATCTCATCCGGTTCTTCTTGGTTTTCCTGTATAAAACGTGCCACTGGCAATGCCAGTTGCACAGGAAATACTGCAGCCCACCCATACACCAGCTCATATGGAGACTTGCCTGTTGCTCTTTTGCTGGTTATCCTATTTGCCCACAGAGCAAACTTCAACTGAGAATCCCAGTTCTTCTGATTTTCAGCTATTGTTTTCTTGAGGGCCCTTACCAGGGTTTTATTGGATGATTCTGCTAGACCGTTCCCCTGAGGATAATATGCTGTGGAATGAGTTAATACAATATTATATCTTTGGCAGAAATTTACAAATCTGGCAGACTTAAAAGCTTGAGCATTATCAGTTACAATTCTTGCAGGACAGCCAAACCTAGATATGATATTGTCTTCTAAAAAATTCATGATTACAGCATCTGTAGCCCTTCTTGTAGGTATGGCTTCCACCCATTTGGTAAAATAATCTGTAGCTGTCAGTATCCATTTATGTTGGCCGCTTGATGGGGGGTGTATTTCTCCTATGAAGTCTAATCCCCATTTCTGGAAGGGTTCATTTACATGAACAGGAATCAAGGGCAATGATGCTAACTTCTGTCTTTCTGCAAATCTTTGACATTTGTCACATGCTCTGACCCAGACAAAGGTATCTGAATATAATTTTGGCCAGTAAAAACCAGCCTTCAAGATTTTATTGGTAGTAGCCCTCTAGCTGTATTGTCCTCCGCATATTCCTTCATGGAATTCTGTCATTATACTCTGCACTTCATTTTCTGTGAGACATAACAACAATATACCCAAAGGGTCTCTCCAATAGAGCTGTCCATTGGCAATGACATACTTCTGGGATCTCATCCTTACAGCTCTGTAGTTTGCCTTGTCACATCCTGGAAAACAGCTAAGTGTCAACAGGTATTCAACTATTTGCTTATACCATGGACTAGTCAGATACTTCACATGTACCTTTTGTGTGGCCATTTCTAGTACATGTTGCTCCTCTTCTTTTTCTGATTCTTCATTTGCCATTATGGATAAATTAATGCCTAGAGCCTGATGATTAGATTCAGATAACATCTTGGCAAGTCCCTGTCCTTTGATCAATTTAGTAGGCTTTATGTCTAGATCATATTCCTGGATTTTTGCAATCCATCTTCCCCTTCTGCCTTCACTGTCCCCCTGAACTAGAATGTCTTTTACAGCTGCTGTGGGAACATAAGCAGTAATATGGGATTGCAAAATATAAACTCTAAAAGATTTAAGGGACTTCACCAGGGCATATGCCTGCTTCTCCAGTATATTGTATTTTAGTTCAGCATCATACAAAACCTGACTGAAGAAAGCTATGGGCTGTTCATATCCTTCTTCATTCTTCTGCAATAACACTCCTGCAATTGTATGAGGTGAAGCAAATGAAAATAATATAAATGGCTTGCTATAATCCGGTCCTGCTAGCACGGGAGCTTTGGCAAATGCTTGTTTAATTCTTGTAAATGCATCCCTAGACTCTTGGGACCACTTAACTTCACTGTCCTTTTTCAACATATTGGTAATGTGCCTAACTATCTCTGCATAGTTAGGAATGAATCTCCTTAAAAAGTTTATTCGACCCAAGAACACCTGTACTTCTTTCTTATTTCTTGGCAGAGAAATGCTATTTATTACTTCGACTCTCTTAGGATCAATTTTTACACCATCCTTGGTCACAATATGTCCTAAGAGTTTCCCTTCGTCTAAAGCAAATAGAGATTTTTGAGGATTAAGAGAAAGGCCGTACCTTCTGCATTTTTCAAAAGTTCTTCTTAAATGTCCAATATGCTCGTCATCATTCTTTGAGAACACCGTGATATCATCGAGTTATACTACTAGGAACTTGTCCTGTTCTCCCACAAAGGCTATATCCATTGCCCTTTGAAAAGTAGCACCTGCATTAATCAGTCCAAATGGCATCCTTGCATACATAAAGGTTCCCCATGGCGTGGTGAACGCAGTCTTCTTCTGATCTTCTGGGAAAACAGCTACCTGATTGTAGCCTGAAAATCCATCCATCATTGACATTCTGGATGCTCCCACCACCTTCTGCAGGATATGATCCATTTTAGGCAGTGGATAGTTGTCTTTAAGAGATGCTCTGTTCAAATTTCTGAAGTCTACACATAGCCTGATTTCTCCATTCTTATTTCTGACAGGAACAAGATTCGCTATCCATTCTGAGTACCTCAAGGGCACAATTATTTTGGCCTTCAACAATTTTCTAATTTCTTTCTCAATTAAGGGAAGAAGCAGGGGGTTAATTTGCCTGAGCTTCTGTTTGTATGGCTTTGCATCTTCCCTGAGTGGGATCTTGTGCTGTATGATATTTACATAAAAAGTTTTTAGGTCCTCATAGGACCAAGCAAAAACATCTTTATAAGACTGAAATAACTTCAAATACTTTTATTTATATTCTTCTGAGATTCTTTTAGATAATCTAACAATCTTGGGATCAGTAGCGGTACCCAAATTTAAATCTCTCATTTGATCTTCTTCTACTGCTTTGTTTGGCTGCATGGGAACATCATTCTTGTTGAATAGTCTTTCTAGAGGTACTAGTCCTCTAGGGATGACATTTCCTTTTAACTGCAATACTCTGTTTCCTGCTATATTCTCTTCCCATTTACCTTCAGCAATATTTTCAGCTTCTTCCTCCTCATCATCATCAATTTCCATACCCGTGAATTCTCCCACTGTCTCCATGAATCTCTTCATCTGTTCGTCATCTTCAAAGACCTGCCAATGCTTAATATTGTCTGGGATAGATGGTCTGTAACGTACCTCTACTTCATATCTTAACAATGGGTTCTGAGGAGGTCGGAACGTACCAGCAGCCACAGCAAGAGAGTCTGCTATTCTGTTATGCTCCCGGGGCATGAACTGTATATTAAATGCTAAGAAGAAATTTTCTATCATGTCCCATACTTCGTTTCTATATGCTCTGAGCCGAGGATGCTTAGTTTGGCATTCATTCTTAATCTGTCTCACTACTAGCTCCGAGTCTCCAAACACTTTCAGACATTGGATGCCCATGTTTCTAGCTGTCTGTAGACCCAATAACAAAGCTTCGTACTCAGCTACATTGTTTGTAGCTTCATACTCTAATTTGAAAGACAACGGCACCCACCTTCCTGTGGGGGAGATTAACAATACCCCAGCCCCGTTACCTTCCCGGGAATTTGCTCCATCAAAATGCAAAGTCCATACTTCTGATTCCTGGCCTTTCTTGGATTGCTCGGCTTGGAATTGACCAGGGGGGGACTCATGTGCATAGTCTTGACTCTCTTCTAACACAAAACATGAGAAGTCACCCTCTTTATTATAAACTGGAGAGTTGTCTGAACAATCAGCAGTGGTCACCATTTTAACAAATCTGGTCTCCCTATACAGCCTCCTCTCCTGACCACCAAAGACTGGGACAGTGGCATATGTTAAGTTGAGTTTAATCGATCCCCCAATCTTAGTACCCCAGGACCTTGACAACATCATGCCAAAGCGAGCTGGGATATCAGCGACCACAATATCCATGACCACACTTTTTGCTGGGATTTGAGCTAGATTGACCACTAAATCTTTAATCATTCCCAAGCATTTAACCCTTTTAGAATCAAATGAATATAGATCTTTATATGGTCTAGTAATTTGCAGCCCTAGTTGCTCCATGACAGACAGGGGCATAAGATTATGGGAGGCTCCAGAATCTAGCATACAATTGTGAAGCAGCAGGTCATGAATGACTAGGGACACATAAAAGGGAGGAGTTGAAGGGTCTATCTCCTCAACGTGTGGGCCAAAGACTACCATAGGTCTTTCTTCTTGAAGATTTAGACTATCAGGTGCAATTTGTGGTTCAGGAAGAGGCATGAAAGAGGTGACCTGAGACTGATATACAGGCTGTTTCAACAATTCAGTCAGAGGAACAGGAATCTTAATTTTTTCGAGCTCTTTTTGCAAATTAAAAGCAGATGTGGACTTTTCTATCATTACTTCTTTTGACTCCTTATTCTCAACTGAGGACTTGACTTCTTGGGACACTGGCTCAGCATTAGGAGGGCTGACTGTTTTGGAAGAAGAAGGAATTTGATCATTTGACCGCAAGGGGGTATTTAGAAAATTCTTACCTTTTTCAACATTCTTTTTGGTTGCTGACTCCTTCTGAGCAGATGCTTCTTTCTGAGGTATTTCTTCCTCTTGCTCCTGAGTTCTGGTCCTCTTCCTTGAGGACCTGAGATCATATCTGACGTTGAACTGGGCTTCCATGAAATCAGCAAATTGCTTGCAGTAATGGTAAATCTCAGCTTCTTCATCCTCTGCTTGCACTGGGCACTCCATATCATCATTATTTGAAAAGGCCAGATTCGAATCTTCTAACCCATAGGCTGCATCTCCGGTGGAGTCATCTGCTGATCCTTCCAGGTACAAGGGGTGAGGCACCTGATCTTGCTGCTCCCTTGTCTCTCTTGGTAGTATTTGCAATGGAGGCTTTCTATACTGAGGATTATATCCTCTGTTTGGGGCATTGTAATAGTTTTTAGGAGCTGCATTTTTGGCTTCCAGTTCCATCTTGACCATCTTCTTTATCATCTTACTTATTTCATCCATTTTATCTGAATCCTTTTCTTGATTAGAGGTAGAAACCTCTTCTTTGCCTTTCCTTCTGGCATCTGGTTCAATTTTCCCTTTTAATTTTCCTGTGGAGGCAAAGTTCGCTTCTAGTTCCAGAGCATCTGATTGTGCATCATCTAGATTGGCAGGCTTTCTTTCTCTTAAGGAGAATCCAAAGTCAAAATCAAAGGCTGCTATGAAAACTATCTTGGCAGCAACTTCATTTGGTTTCATTTCTGGGGGCAAGCTTAGATATAACTTGTTGAATCTTTTGATGAATTCTGATACCCCTTCATTCTGTTTCTTCTTGATGGTATTTAGCTCAGTAAGGCACATTCCAAAATCCTTCTTTTCTCCCCACTTCCCGAGGAAAACGTTTTCCATCTGATCCCAGGTTGTCACAGAACGATTACCCAATGTTTTAAACCATTTTCTAGCTTCACCTTCTAAAGACTGCACAAATAATCTCAAAACCACATCCAGGTGTTCAACATTCAAATTTTCTGCAAAAGAGCAGAAGGTCTCGAGATGTTTCTGAGCATCCACATCATTTTCACCATTGAACCTTGGCAGAATCTTCAGATAATCCTGTGGCATATCGTTCAACACTTGGGGTAAGGCCAGAGGAGCGTATTTTTTCAGGAGAAAAGCAGGAACATTGGCCATTGGAGGCGGTGGGGGTTCCACAACAATCTGAGAAACAAAAGAAGGGAGAGGGGTAGGGGGAAGCAGAGTGTGAATGACAATGGGAATGTATTGGACCGAGGTCTGAGGTGTAGATGGGAATAATTCTCGGTTGACGGGAGCTACTTCAGTGACCTCTTTAATTTCCTCAGCCTCGAAAACAGGATAAGGTTCTTCCCCAAATAAAGTATTTCCCCTACGTGGGGTTTCTAGATGAACTTCAGGATTTTCTGTTCTAACTTCTTGAGAAGAAGAGGGCGGATAATCTTCAACAGAACACTCAGGATTTTCAGCACGGGATGACTTCCTCTCCTTCCAGACTTTTTTATGAATAATTTTCTCTGGGTCAGACACGTAGGGTGTTTTCGGTTGGGCTGTATCTGACCTCAAATGCGGCCTACGAGGAGCCAGGACTACTAATAAGATTTATCAAATAAGAACCAGTGGAGTCGCCAAGGTGAGAAATCTGCAACTCTTCACCTCTCTGTGCTCACCTGATTAGAGAGTGAAATAAAATGTCGAAAACCCAGGGAAACTGATGTTCTTGAATTCGGTCCCCGGCAACGGCGCCAGAAAGATGTTGTGGATGATTTTGTCACCCTCCTAGAGACAGCCTAGAGTTGCTATAGACCAGTGCCTAGGACATCTTAATATAGCAAGGAGTCCTTTATAGTTTGGGTTGTCAGGCCAAGGGACTCGCCTACTATCTCTTGTTCTAAACAAGGAAATGAAATTAGATTTAACCGGTCCAAATTCTCTCTCAGAAACTGATACAAAGATAGGAATAAAGTAAAGACACCATGTAAAACTTCAGCATGAGAATATCAGATAGTTAAGAGACCGCTTTACTGTAATGAGGGCCGGTTCATGTAATATACCACAGAAATCAAATATCAAGAAGTGCAGGCGGTGAAGAAGCATAAGAAGATATTACTGGCAAAAGGGCGCATTAATTTACGAATCCTTAAGCCATTAATATAGCAGAAATTATGAAATGAGTGAACATGGAACAACATATCACTTCTAGGCCTATTTAAAGCGCTTGACTAATTCCAGAAAGGGCACCACTTAAGATGAATCCTTACTGCAAACTAGTGAGCCACTCGCATTCTAGAACATGATATAAGAAGAAAATATGTATGAAAAGATGATATATTAACACATGAGAGAAATTACATACTGCAATACATCAAAGACCAGAATCCTCAATACAGTCATAACCCCTCCTCACTGAGACCCAACGGGCTCTGAAACTTCATACAGAAATGTCACAAGATGAATACTATAGTCTTCTCACTGCACAGCTTGCTTACAGAAATCTGGAACCTTTACAATGTCTTCTTTTTTGATATTTATAGAGAAGACCGAAACTTCTAGAGGAGGGGGAAGATGGTGTACAATTAATGAATTAGATAAAATGGCGGAAAACAATTGCGCCTTTTTCATGAATGACTGACCATAAATGAATATACCTAACATTCTGTCTAAAGAAATAAATGCTGGAGATAAAAATCTCCTTATGTACAGGGAAAAAACAATAAAATATACACATCGGGATGCTTCTGACTGAGGGCAAATCTGCTACCATGAGAGTTCTGAGAAAATCTTCCTTTCAGTACTGTACGCTTAGCTTTTGATTCTGAACTGGAGCCCCGAGCCTTAAATGTGAGATGAACTTTTCTGGAGGGTTCCGAGCATTTGTATCTGTGTTTTCTTTAATCCTGGTCACTTCTTGGACCTACCCTCCGCTTCTTCATTAAACTTCATCCACAGAAAACGTCCTTTATGGGCCCTCGACATTTGTAACAGCGGCAGTTTAAAATATCTTCCTGCAATTCCGTAACCTGCAAAACCCTCAAAATTATTAGAGAAATGGACATATGCGAAGGCGTGAATGATGGAGGTGGAAAATGGGGAAGATGAGAAGGATGCGAACGGAGGAAGAAGACACTCAGGGTAGTGGAATGGAGACGATGGAGATTTTCGTGAATGAGCGAAATGTGACACAGTATGGTCGTGGAAGAAGAATAGCGGTGGATTATGAGTTAAACATATAGAAACACACACATATCTATATATATCGGCACGAGGACATAATATGGATGTACGGGGGAGAGACACATAGGTACATGGGAGACTAGCGGGGGAGACGACGTGGCAGGTAGGTTGATGGGCGGAGGCATGAAATAGTGACACGGTGGCGGACTGTGGGACGTGGCGGGAGATAGCAATGGACGGACGTTTTAATTACATCTCCGCCGTCGGATGGAGATCTAGAGATCCGACGGTCTGCGTGGACCCCGCTGACCGGCCATCGTTGGAAGTTTAACGCGCGGGGGACGGGCGGTTTCCTGCCCGTACCAAGGACACGTGGCATCGCTCATGTGGGATCGCTGGCCCCGCGGTAAATACCGCCAGATGACAAGAGTGGTGCGGGGGGAGAACCGCCGGTTTTGCTGTGCGCCGGGGCCAGAGGTAGGGCCCTCACTCCTGACGATCTCTGCGCCGTTGATTGAACTTTGATCGGACGGCTGTGACGGTGCCCGAGACTTAAATGATAAGCCCCCTTTTCTCCCAGCCCGTGGTCCTGTAGCTCGGGTCACATGAAAATCAAGGCGGGAGGGGCCAAGGTTTAAGGGGCTTCGGCCCGATATATGAAATATACATTTTAAAACGTTCTGAAGTAGATTTTCGGGCGGAGATGATAGAATTAAATGGGGCCCAGGGGTTTTTGCTTTCAAAAACACTAGAAATGGATTTTAGAGAAGGTGGTGGCCGAATTTTAAATGGGGAAGGGGATATGTACAACACCTGGCAGCCAGTCAAAGTCTACCCAGTTGGGGACAATGATGTTACTGTACAACTTGAAATAAAAGTTTGGATTGTCGAATGCATGTTTCTCGAAAATTTTGAGGTAAGTTACCATAAAGTCCTCCCTTATATTTTGAGAAATATAATCACACAATGAACATTACAAATGGTCGATTTTATGGACGTTAATAATTATATCAGCATTAATGTACATTTAATATTGTCCATGATCACCAAAAACAAGTTATTCAAATATAAGGTTCTTCCGAGTAATGATATCTTGCCCGGTAGTTGCGAAGAGGCAAATAAATTATTGAAAATGTTGGGTGTTGAGTACATATCATATCATGCATGTCCAAATGATTGTATTCTATATAGAGGATAATATGTAGACAAAGAGATATGTTCGAAATGTGGGCATGATAGGTATGATAAATAAAAAAGGAAGGGTAAATCACGCGGTCCTCCTTTTAAGATATTGAGGCACATGCCTATAATCCCAAGGATTCAAAGGCTCTTTCGTTGCAAATAATTAGCTATGTTGTAGAGATGGCATGCCTCACACAAAAGTGATTTGGGAGTTATGTGAATCCCAACAGATTCAATAGCCATGAAGCATATAGAGGATACATGGCCCAAAAAATTCAAGGATGAAGTACGAAGTCTACGACTCAGCATAGCCATGGATGGCGTCAACCCATATTCCCTCCAGAACACCAACTATTCAGTTTGGCATGTAGTAGTGATCAATAAAAATATCCCCCCATGGTTGTCTGTGAAGAATGAACATCTTATGTTGGCTCTCATAGTCCCTGGTAGAAGACAAGTGAAGAATATGGATGTCTACTTACAACCACTGGTAGATGAATTGAGGGAATTATGGGATGGGATAAATGTATACGATATATCAAGACCCATTGTGACAGAGAGGAGTTTTACGCTGTATGGAATATGTGCTTACACGACACATAATTATCCAGGCTTAGGAGTTTTCTCTCGTAAATTACATGTTTATTGATTTTTTTATATACATAACAATATTATTACGCATATTAGTTATTTAATTCGTTGTATTTTTTTCTGACCTTCATGATATTATTTAAGGTGGCATGCATATATATTGTATACAATAATCTCGCATGTCTTGTAACAAAAGGGTATTTTGGATGTAAATGTTATGGACCTTCTCTGAAAGCTAGATGGTCCAATGACCTATGAAAGATAGTGTGTGAATGCTCCAGGGTATTCCTCCCATAATAACACCCTTACAGAAGAGTAGCATTAGCTTTCAATGGTAAACGAGAGAGAACCCAAAGGCCTCCAATAACGACACCAACAGAATGGCTTAGAGCATATGAGGGAGAGAAGGAGAAGGAGTTTATAATAATTTTCGATTCAAATGGGGAGCCTATGTTCGATGATCCATAATTCTTTGACACCTATGTTGAGAAATTTCCCATTGGAATGAAAATGAAATATATATTTTATAACCTCCCATATTGGGAGCATATTAAGATTACCCACTTATTAGATCCCATGCATATAATTAAGAATGTTTCATGTTATTTATGGAGGCACATATCGTCGAAACAAAGTGACACATTGGATGTTAGGAAAGATCTTATTACTTAAAAAACTAAAAAGAAACATTGGCCAAGATGATTAGAAAGTATAGGATCGGAGGCAGGCACTGGCCCTCTTATTCATGGTATTTCAAATAAGGTGATGTCCCATGGATTTTAAAAAAAGAAGATATTTCTTTGGAAAAGGAAGTTATAATGGGTGTGACGGTGCCATGTTCATACAAGTCTTCACTGCAGTGTTTCTTCACCGTGGATGACCATTTTTTGGGGTTGAAATCGTATGACCATTTGAATCCTCCAAGAGTATGTATAATGTCAAAATCATGATTTTATTATTTTTTATATTAATAAATTTTATCCCATGCAGAGATCAAAACATAACCAATTTTGTATATTGTTGAACTTGTTTATAGCTTTCCAGTGTCATAATCCTTTGTTCATGCATGGGTGTGTGAAACATGAATTCCCACAAGACCTAGGACGTGCCATATCTAAATTATCTGCATTTGTATGTTGGATCACGTCAAAGGAGATTCATGTGGCTAGAATTTCATGGTGGTGTTAAGAGATGGTTGAGATTGTTTGTATGTTTGAGAAGGAACTGCCAAAGAGTTTCATGGACTTGGAGGTTCATCTTCTAATCCACCTAGTATATGAGGTTGAATTACTTGGGGTGGTTTCTTGTCATTGGATGTTATTCTTAGAGAGGTACATGAATAAATTGAAAGGTTTTGTTCGAAAAAGGGAAAAACTCGAGGGGTCTATGGTAGAGGGGTACATATCATATGAGTCTTTCTATTATTCCAGTGAGTACATTAAGCAGATCGACAATAGACTAGGTGCGATGACTTGGGACGATGAAAGGGATGAAGACAAAAGAGAAGGGGAGCTGCTCCAAATGAATGGAAAAAGGCGCTTGATAAAGAGTAAGCAACTTATAATTTTTCAAATTTACGCAAAGTAAATTTTCATGTTGAACTTCAATATAATGTATATTTTGATCTCATATGTACTATATGTCAGCTTGATTTCATCAGCGAAGGCACAACCATGGGTCGCATTGTACGAACAAAAGAGGATGAAATGGGATAGTGACAGGAAAGAATTCAGACAGTTGAATGGTAGAAGTGTGCCTTATCCCGATCATTTAAAAGAAAATATGCCAAAAATATGCCCCAAAAGTTGGGTTGCTGACCAAGTCAGAGAGAAATACGGTGCAACCGGTCATTACTTACATGCTGAAGATCATGCGCTAAATGTAGGGATTGGGTGCACCTACTCAGTAATAACCTATTTAAGTACATTTTAAACTTAATAATGCACCTTTGAAATTTAATTACATCTAAATTTCATATTTTAACTATTGGGTTATTATAAGACACATGACACTATGATATTTTAACTTTTTTATAGGTGCATTTGTTCCCATCTGTGCGAGCATATAGAAAATGTTTTCGCACAAAAAATATTGATGATGGACACATGACACAAGACTGTGGATTGGCAGTAGAGTTCAATCAATCTAGTTAATATAGCCACCATGATCAAAACCTAGTACGAGGGACGTTAAGTTACATCGGAAAAATACAAGAGATCATTGAAGTGTATTTCTCTTCTTTCCAATGTGTTATTTTTAGGTGCAAGTGATGGGACACCTTTGATCAGAATAATGTAAAGGAAGATCGTGATAGTAGGCTGATATGTATCAACTCTAGAAATATGTGGGATGAAGCTAAGGATCCCTATATTTTTCCCAAACACTACAACTAGTTGTTTTTTTACCCAGATGTGTTGGATAGAGATTGGTAGTTCGTATTGAGACATGACCCTAGATCAAAACATATTTTTGAGAACAATAATGTTATCTTGCCAAGCGATTTGGAAGATAATGAGGGTAATCATAAGAACCGAGAGTGATATGGTACATGTGTTATTTCATCATTTATACTTGTTAAAATGGGTTTTTATAAAGAAGAGGACTTAATTACCTTATAACTAAGACTCTTTTTTTTTGAAACATTATAATATGTATTTTGAATTAATTGGTAATTTTCATTGTGTTAATGTTAAAATGATTTCACTTGATAGTTTTCAATTATGTTGATCTCGAAAACAATGGCGTACTGTATGAAGTTTTTTTGTTTTTTTTTTGTTTTATCGGTATGTAAGATTGTAATAAAATAATGATAATTATAAAGTACATGAATTTATTTTATTTATTTTCTAAACTTTATTATGTTACAAAAATTCATACTATTGTAGATTTATTATTTTACAATTATTTATATTCATACAAATTTACAAATTTACAATTATGGTAATTTAACAATATTTACGGTATACATTTTAATTACGGTAGTTATGGTTCAAAATTGACAATTAGTTTATAATTCTACAAATTTACAAATTTAAAAATTTTAATAAAATTGAATGACGACAATACATACAATTACAATTACAATTTTACAATTTCACAATACAATTACAATTACAATTACAATTTTAGAATTTTACATACAGTTACAATTAGAATTAGAATTACAATTTTACAATCACATACAATTACAATTACAATTAAAATTTATAATTTTACATACAATTACAATTTTACATATATACAATTACAATTAAAATTACAATTACAATCATTTCACATTAATACAATTAAAATTTTACAAATGTTTTACAGACAATTAGAATTAGAATTAGAATTTTACAATTTCACATACAATTACAATTACAGTTACAAATTTAGAATTTTACATACAATTACAATTACAATTTTATAATTTTACATAAAATTACAATTACAATTACAATTTTACAATTTTACATATATACAATTACAATTAAAATTAAAATTACAATCATTTCACATTAATACAATTAAAATTGTACAAATATTTTACATACAATTACAATTACAATTAAAATTAGAATTAGAATATATATATATATATATATATATATATATATATATATATATATATATATATATATATATTTTGAGTGGAAAAAACACCTGGTTTATATTATGTACCAGTGCAATAACTTCTTCTTCTTCCTCAAAATGTTTTATGCTATTACATATTTTCATGTCAAGTTGTACAAATTCACTTGCTTTCTACATTTACAAAATATATCTTAGTCATCAACAAAATTCTATCTTCTGCCATTTACTGTGCTGTGTAGTATCATTTAATTTCTAAGAGCCTTTCTCTTCATTCCTGCATCATTTTCAGAAAAACTGGTATTTGTTTTTCCAGCATGCCTCATTTAGTCAGCAAAAATAGTTCTTGTCCCCTGTAAATATTAATAAATCGTTCTATTAAATACATCAAAAAGATAAAATCTATCTCCATCTTCAATCCTGTCAGAAAAATTTGACCACTTCATTCACCCCCGTTCCTGTGGAGTCATGAAGTTCATAATACATCTCCCCGAAGCTGCCTTGGAGTCCTTTCTTTGATAACCTATCAGCTTGTGTGTTTTTATCTCTGTAGATGTGTTTGGAAATAATACTGGAGAAAGAAGTGCATATTCCTTTAATCCTGTCTAACCAAGCAGTGAGATATCTAGGATTGAGAGATGCTCCTTTGTTGAGATGGTCCAGAAGAACTTGTGAATCACCAAACACCCATATTTTTTCCAGATTGAGTTGGGATGAAAACCACATAAGGCCCCATAGTGCTAGGATTTCAAATCATATGTTGGATCCCATGCCCCTGTAATAATGAATTTTGTAGTGGCATGTGGGAGAGATCTTCAACCAAGCCCCACATCCACATCTATATTGTTGTGACGCCCTGTCAAAAAACCCAGTAGGGTAGTGGATTTCAAAAGGCCTTAGTCTCTTGGATAAGTCAGTATGTGATGTTTGTTTAATTTTAAATTTAGCCCACAATTTTATGATCTTCTGACAAACATTGTCCGGGCTATTGTAATCCTCCTTGAAAATCAGTTTATTTCTAATACACCATATGCACCAATATAATAACACAAGAATGTTCCTGAGATACTTCCATTTTCTCAGCCACCATTTGAAATAGTCTTTTGGGTTCTCCATTTCTATGTATTTCACTTTTAATTGCTTGCATATATCTTTTTGGACTTGCCTCGTAAAAATGCAGGAGTGGAATAGGTGTGAATTTTCCTCCTCCGCGTTCATGCAAAGATATCATATACCAAGACCAATCTTTCCTCTTTTTTGTAGGTTTAACCAGGTCAGGTTCTTGTCCCTCCACACTAGCCATGCAAATATTTTCATCTTGTTCTGTGCCTGTACCTTCCATACCTCTTCAAACCAACATCAAATATTATGTTCATGATCTATGTAGATAAGGAACTTATAGTTTTTGTTAGCGGAGATCTGCCCTTCTTTTATCGATCCTTTCCATGTCACCCGATCTCCATTGCCGCGGTTTTGTAAACCCAGAATTCGCAGCTGTTCATTATATGCGTCCCATTTAGCTACCATATCTCCCTGTAATTCCATTTTTTATGCTATTTTCCATATAGGTATGCCCTGGATATATTATTTAATTACTTGTCCCAAGAAAAAGATACCTTTTCTATTAAGGTGTGCAATCAGATCTTCACTGATTACTGGGAAGGCAAATGTACCTCTCATGTTTGGGTTTCCTATCGGGATCTTCCCACCACAGCCAAAAGCCCATTGCAGATTATTCATGAAGAGATGCCAAATCATTTTAAAACCCCACCATATTATTGATAGTGCACTGTCATTTGTCCATCCCCTCTGGAATAGCTCCTCCATTCCTGATTCATTTAGATACTTATACCTTATGATGTCATTCCATATTCCATTTGAGTTTAGAGCCCTCCATAGCGACTTCATCAAGATACCCCAGCCCCCAGCTCCTTTGGCTTCATAATCAAATCCCAATTTTCTAAATGATATTTTCCCTTTTCTCTTCCTCCATTCTATATAAAATTTTCCATCATGGATCTAATATTTTTGATAGTTTTTTTTCGGGACAGGGTATAAATGTGCCCAATATACCGTAAATTGTTGCAACATGGCTTGAGCAAGAATGAGTCTTCCCTCTTTTGATAACCATATCATACACCAATCATGTATTCTTTTATAATACTTCTCCAGCATCCATGACCAGTCTTCCACTTTATAGTTGTTAGGCTTAATGTAAAAGCCAATGTACTTAAATCCCTTTTCAAGTTTCTCAAATTTGAAATTGAAAAGACTACAAATTTTTTTATGTAATACCATGTCTTTCTCTGTGTGGAATAAGCAAGACTTGCCTTCATTTGCCACCATCCCGGAAGCAATTTCGAACTTAGAGAAGATGAGATGAATTGCCAACCATTCTTGTTTAATGAGCAGTCCAAACATTAAGACATCATCTACAAAGAGGTTGTGGAAAATATCCCTTCTGTGGGTAATATTTATCCCTCTGATAGTTCCTGCATCCACCACCATATTGATTTTAATACTGAAATCATCCTTTATTAGAATAAAGAGAAGAGGGGATAAGGCACATCCCTGGCGTAATCCTCTTCCTGGTTTGAAGAACTTGGTTGCCACCCCATTGATAATGATTTCCATGGACGAAGATCCGATGCACCCCATAATCCAGTTGATGGAGGTTCTATCCATTCCAATATTTTATAGCACCATTCTTAAGAAGCTCCAATTGACCCTATCGTAAGATTTACTTAGATCTATCTTCATCACCCTAGCTTCCATTCTCATTGTATGAATTGTGTGGATAATATCTTGTGTCGCAGCCACTGCATCGTGAATGCTCCTGTTTTGTAGAAACCTAGATTTTTCAGGAGTGATAAACTTGGAGAGTGCCCCTTTCATTCTCTCCGCTATGGTCTTGGAAATGACCTTATATAGGTGTTACATAGTGAAATGAGTCTCAAATCATAAAAGGATTTAGCATCTTTTCTCTTCGGAATTAGGGCTAAGAAAGTGGAATTTAAAGCCCCACTCATAAAACTGGTTCTTTTAGTCTCCTCTATCAATTCAATTATATCTTCGATGAAGTAATCTGAGAAATGTATGAAAAAATCTGGGGTCCATCCATCTGGCTCTAGGCTCTTATCATGTTTTAAATACTTTAAGATAGACATAGTCTCCTCAGTTGTGACAGTATTTATCAGATTCAGTTTGTCACCCTCCTCAAACATGATATGGAAGTCCTCTACGACCCATAGTTGTTCCCCATACATAGGTACCTTTTGAGCCATAAATAAACCTAAGAAAAATTTAACCGCCTCATTCTGGATTTTCTCTATAGTGTGGAGGGATTCACCCTCTGCCTTGATGTCCCATATTTCATTTGCATTTTTATGTCCTATTTCAAAAGAATGGAAATACTTCATGTTCTTGTCATCCTCTTTGAGCCATGTTTCTCTGCTTTTTAGAATCCAGGTTTGTTCCATGAATGCAATATCTTCCTTTTTGTATTTCTATATCTCTAACCACTACAAGGAAAAGACCCTCTAGCAGATGTTTTTGAGGAACCCCTTATAAAAATACCCCAGAAATCCGTTTCTAGCGGAGGTTCCTATAGGAGGATGGCGAGCGGAGGTTTTTACGGATGTATTTCGTCCAGTGCTCTTATCACTGTAAAACAAACTAGTGCGTTCAAGATGAAAAAGCACTGGTACGTTTAAAAAATTGGCACACCGCACACCGTGTGCTCCATACACACCCGCTTGGTGCATTGTATTTCTATAGAGTATTGGTACTTTACATAACTTCTGCACTGGCGCCTCATAAAAAACACACGAAAACTGACGCCGCTCGCGTCGCCCTTAAACACACCAGGTTGCCAGCGCACCGGGCCACCCTGAAATCCCCACACATCGACACAGGGTTAAATAAATAAAAAATTACGGCCAAAAATCCGCACATAAAATAGGCACACTGGGAACCGTGCACTCCTAACACCCTCACATGGTGCATCATATTCCTGTACAACACTAGTTCCTTACATTTATACTGCACTAGTGCTTCCGAAAACGTGCGTGAAAACAGATACCACCCAACGTGGAATAAAGAAAATGCACCAGGGTGCCCATAAAATGCGTGCAATGGTAGATGGTTAAATAAAAAAAATTACGACAAAAAAAACCGCATAAAACATTGGCACACCGAAAATCGTGCGCTGCGTACACACCTTCCCGGTGCCTTTAATTAAGGAACAACACCAGTGCGTGTAAACTCATCAGCACCGGTGTCTCATAAAAAGAAGGTGGGCTGCATACACACCTGCCCGGTGCCTTTAATTAAGGAAAAACACCAGTGCGTGTAAACTCATCAACACCGATGTCTCATAAAAAGCAGGTGGAACAGAAACCGCCTGGGGCGGAATGATGGAAATGCACCGGGCCCCCATAAATGTCGCGCACTGGAAAAGGGTTAAAAAACAAAATTACAGCCAAAAAACTGCACAAATCATTGGTTCAATGGATAGCGTGCCCGGTGCATCTTATTACTGTAAAGCACCTATGTGTTACTGCTATGTCACCCCAGTGCCTCCTAAAAGCAAGCAAAAATAGAAACCGCTTAGGGCGCCATAGTGAAAATGCACCGGTACGCCAATAAAAACCCCGCGCACCGGAACAGGGTTAAATAAAAAAAATAATTACGGCCAAAAAATTGCAATTTTCACTATTTTCAGTGCTACAGAGCTCTCAAGCACTGATACAAGTTATGCTTGTTTGATCCGCACTGACATCCATGCTCCCATTACACTTATTGCACGTACTGTTGCTGTGCATTACCACCAATCTCTAGCTTGAATTTTATAAAACAATGGACAAATTTTCTTTTGCAAATTGTACAACCAATATGCCTCCTCGACGGGTAAATGTACATGTATTTTTATTTTTTTTCTATAATTAAACCTTTTAGAAGATTAGAGTTTGAAAAAAACTTAAAATTAACTATTAAAAAGAAAAAAAAAAATTGTCGCGCAGTGCGCTCGAGCCGTTCAGCTCGCACAGGTTTGCAGTGTTGCCTGTAAATTTACAGGCCACACCACACCCGATGTTGACGGTATCCACACTGGTTCCAGTGCGGTACTACACGACGCACCGTGTTATTTTAAATTTTTTTAAAAAGTGTGGTGCAGTTAGTTACTAGGCCGCACCGTTGACAATGGTGTATCATGACAACTGGGTGTGTTGACATAATTCTCCACCCTGGGGCGCGTAATGTTTTAATGTTTTCAGTGCACTGGAACCGAAATTTGACATTGTCAACAGTTCAGGCTGGTAAACCGGTGCTAAGGGTTTCCGCACCGATTCCGGGGCAGATACGAAAGGTGCACCGTGTTATTTAAATTTCTTTAAAAAGAGTAGTGAGACCGTCGGCTACCTGGCCACACCGTTGACCTAGTTGAATAGTGGTGAAGTGGTGCGTTGACTGAAATAACTGCCCTGAGACGAATATTTTTTTCAGCGCATGACTTACTGTATTTGGCTTGGGTCAATGGTGCGGCCTCTTAAAATACCGCACCGGTGACTATGTACAGTGGCAGGAGAGCGATGTGTTGACTTAGCTACAAGCCTAGGGGCGTATAGTGAAGTCAACGCACTAGCCTCCTGACACTGCACGTAGTGAACAGTGTGCTAAGAAAAATTTCTGGAGCACCGCTCCCGGTGCGGTGGATATCATTAGGTGCACCATATCTGGTGAGCTTCGTGGAGAGACGCACCGAGACTGGTGCATGACTGTGTTTTTGGCGCACCGACTCTTGTTTTATTTATTTTTCAAAAAATATTTATATACGTATATTTGAAATACATGTGTCATTTAATAAAAAAATTGTGTTTAATATGTCAATCATTCAGAGACGTGAAAGGAGATAAGAGGGGAAACAACAACAACAACAGGCAAAATAGTATAACATGGTTCGCCTGTGGGAGGCAAGAGAGAGGGAGAGAGATTCGTACCCTCGCCCTATTACAGCAGCGACACAGGGGTTCCTTAGGCAGGTAGGCCTCCTCAAGTTCTATGAGGAGGCTACTTCCCTAAAGTCCCATAGTTTGTTTTTGAGACATCTTATCTGAATGTGGAATGCCTAACAACAGACTTTCCAAGTTGGTATCAACCAGTGGTACACACCCACTGAGGAGGATGTATATTTTATTACAGGGCTATCGAGGAGAGGGGTGGATTTCCCTTGTTCCTCGAGGTTCCAGCTAGCTGTGTGGTAGGGAGTCAGTTATTTTACTCCCAGAGATACATTGGAGAAAATTTAGTATCTCCTACAAATTTTTAGGTCGCTGGAGGGTAGTTACGTATTGGTGCATTTGGTCGTGAGGAGGTCCAGTGTCTCTCACTTATCATTTCGACCATTTTGCACAACACTAGTGACGGGCAATGCATTAGTTGCCAGCTTTTATATTATGTTGATTCTTTACTACAAAAATCACAACTTGCCAGGTGGTCTGCCATTTTTTTGTGGCAGTTCTGTACAACATTAGATAAATGTTGTGCTCATGCACAAGGGAGGGTCAACTTCCCTTTTGCTTCAGAGCCTTTTTGTTTATTTTTGGAGAGGTTTCCAGAGACAAGGAATTCTTTTCTTCGGCAGCCTCGTAAGCTGATTACTGAGGCACATATGCACATGTGGGGGTAGATGATGCCCAAGAGGGAAAAGACTCCTTTTCCAGCGAGGATATCAGATGATGCACTGGAGTTGCTAGCCAGTGTTGATGAGCATCCATTCATTATGGTCCCCTGTCCTTATGCGGGGTTGGATTGGCGAGGGTGTACCAACATCCTCTTCACAGCTGATGAGCCGCCAAATGATAGAGGTAATATTACTGTTTTATTTAAATTTATTCTAACATGTTCTTTAACTTGTTTTTATTAAATTTTGTAATGAAATTGTCTAATTATTGTTGTGTACTTGTATATATTTTGCAGACATTGGCTCTTTTGATGGCGAGGAGATGCCGCCACCACCACCTGATCCAGGTGTGGATCCTGATGAGGATGAGGGAATTCCAGATATTTCTGAGGATCATCAACAGGCCGGTGCAGATCAGAGACCTACTCCTGCTGGTGCGCCGGTGCATGGTCGATGTCTTAGTGATGCTAGATACAGGATGGATTTGGGCAACCAACTCATTGCATTGATTGTTGAGGCAAGCATCAGGCCTTTTGATTTCAGAGACATAGAGGCTGATGATAAACTATTACGGATGTGGAGAGGCATGCCGCGTGACATGTACAACCTGATGCGGCATGTCATAGGAGTTACGATAACTTTTACGTGACTGACGAGGACTGTTGCACGTTACGAACGAGCCGCAACACATGATGGATATTATGCGAGGCACAACGTACCATCATCTCATGATCATTCACAACCTCGCACCGCGCTAGATTTGCATGAGCCTCCACTAGCATCTATCAGCAGTCATCATGGAGATGAGGCTGGACCATCGGCCTCTAGTACTGATATTGATGTTGTACTACCACTAGCTGATCCATGACATTTATATTACAGTTGTATATTTTTAACATTATTCAGTTATATATATATATATATATATATATATATATATATATATATATGGTCCATGTATTTTATTTTCATGTTGCAGTTGTACTTAATTTACATGTTCGTGATCATCATGATGTGTATGTTGTTAGGCCATGTTAGATATGTTCATTTAATGTGAAACTTGTAGATATATGTGTATGTGATAGCATGAGATGTATATTTGACATGAATAGATGTATATTTGATGTTTGTGTTGTACTGATGATGTTAAGATATAATGTTAATTGTGTTTTGTTGTATGATCATGATCACGATGGTGCAGTTAGCGATTTTGAATGTGTTTTTTAGTCAAATATGATGTTTGTACGATGGTTATCATGAACGTGATGTTTATTAATTAATTTAATACCAAATGATCATGATGTTGTAAATTTGTAATATTTGTATTTCTAATTGTATTTAAAATTCTAAAATTGTAATTGTATATATGTAAAATTCTAAAATTGTAATTGTAATTGTATGTGAAATTGTAAAATTGTAATTGTAATTGTATGTAAAATATTTGTAAAATTTTACTTGTATTAATGTGAAATGAATCTATTAAAATTTGTAAATTTGTAAATTTTAAATAATTGTAAAATAATAAATCTAGAATAATATGATTTATTGTAACATAATAAAGTTTAGAAAATAATGCAAATAAATTCCTGTACTTTAGAATTATCATTATTTTATTATGATCTTAGATACAAAAAAAGAATTAATTTATACAGTACGCCATTTTTTTCGAGATCAACATAATACCAAATTATCAAGTGAATTATTGATTTTAACATTAACACAATGCAAATTACGAATTAATTAAAAATACATATCATACTAATATTTCGAAAAACCCATCTTAAAAAGTATAAATATTGATGAAATAACACATGTACCATATCACTCTCGGTTCTCATGATCACCCTCATTATCTTCTCAAAAATATGTTTTGATCTAGGGTCATGTGTCAATACGAACTACCAATCCCTATCCAACACATCTGGGTAAAAAAACATCTGGTTGCAGTGTTTAGGGAAAACATAGGGCTCCTTAGCTTCATCCCACATCTTTCTAGAGTTGATACATATCAGCCTACTATCGCGATCTTCCTTTACATTATTCTGAACAAAGGTGTCCCACCACTTGCACCTAAAAATAACACATTGGAAAGAATAAAAATCCACTTCAATGATCTCTTTTATCTTTCTGACGTAACGTAATGTCCCTCGTACTAGTTGTTGATCATGGTGGCTTGATCAACTAGATTGATCGAACTCGACTTCCACTCCACAGTCTTGTGTGATGTTTCCAGCATCTGAATTTTCTGTGTGAAAATGGTGTCCATATGCCCACATAGATGGGAACAAATGCACCTATTATAAAAAAGTTAAAAAATAATAGTGTCATGTGTCTTATAAATAATAATCCAACAGTTAAAATATGAAATGTAGATGTCTTAATATAAGTTTCAAATTTACATATAAATTAAAAAAATTATTACTGAGTTGCTGCACCTAATCCCTACATTTAGCGCATCCTCTTTAGCACGCAGGTAACGACCAGTAGCACCGTATTTGTCTCTGACTTGGTCAACAACCCAACTGCTGGGGCATATTTTTTGCATATTTTCTTTTAAATGATTAGGATAAGGAACACTTCTATCATTCAACCGTCTGAATTCTTTCCTGTCACTATCCCATTTCATCCTGTTTTGTTCATATAATGTGACCCACGGTTGTGTCACTTCAGAATTGTAAAGAATGAATTTATTGATTGCTTCAATTTCTGCATTCGTTGATGAAATCAAACCAACATTATATAGTACTTAGAGATCAAAATATACATTATATCGAAGTTCAACATGAATATTAATTACTTTTTGTAAATTTGAAAAATTATAAGTCGCTTACTCTTTATCAAGTGCTTTTTTCTACTCGTTTGGAGCAACTCTCCTTCTCTTTTGTCTTCATTCATTTCATCGTCCCAAATCACCGCACTTGGCCTGTTTTCAATCTGCTTGATGTACTCACTGGCATAGTAGAAATAAATTTTGGTGCACAAACCTAAATGTAATTCCGATGCGTAATGTACAGATAACCACATCGGTGAGTTTTTTATTTTGCGCACCAATGCCATTTTATAACACGACACAACAATGCGGTTAAATTAAAGGACGCACCGGTAAACGAATAACCGCAAATAAAAAAAAGTGCAACCCTATTTTATTTAAGTAAAAAAAAAGAGGTAAATTGAAAAATGGGAGGCAAAATATTTTTGAAATATAATTTCATAAAACATTTCTTTAAATACTAAACACTTTTCATTATTCACTATTTTTGCAAAAATTTTCAGCGAGAGATTTGCAGGATACATACCTAGAGAAAACAAAGCACGAGAGCACTGTGGAGCAGGGAAATATGTTCGAACAAAGTATTCAGACAATCACAATTCCAAACCTTTGGTGATTCAAACCTTGTAGCATAGAATTTCAAACGATGTGAGTAAAGTTTATTATTTTTTTGTACCCTTTTTTGCAGTTTTTTTTAATGCAGTAAAATAAGAAATCAAAGTCTATTGTTCTTTTTTAATTTTTTCTGTAGTTTTTTTAATGAAGTAAAATAACAAAATCAAATCTTTTTGTTTTTTTAACTTCTTCTTCTTCTTTTTTTTTTTTTTTTTTTTGCAGTTTTTTGGAAACAAAACCCTAGATTTTTTTTGTCCTTTCTTCTCCCTCTTTCTTTTCAATTTATATTTATAGGGTTTGTATAGTAATAAGACATCCAACCCATGGGACGACTTGCATAGTCAGATCCCAATCCATGTTGGCCCTTGTGTTAATCTTAAAAAATTACATATTTTTTTCGTCGGTGCCCCCTGCGTACCATAGCGCACCGGTGCGCTCGGTTATACCAGGGCACCGAGAAAGTATAGTGATAAAAAATAAAAAAATAAAATGTGTTTTTATTAGTGCGTCATATGTAAAATATGGCACCGGTGCACTATTGCATTATGGCACACCGCAAACGTGTTGTTTAAAAAAAAACCATTTTAGAAACAAACCCTACATTGTTTTTGTTTCTGCCCTTTCTTCTCTCACTTTCTGTGATTTCAGAATTAGGGATTTTCAATTTATATTTATAGGGTTTGTATTTCTAAATATAAGCTTAAGACATCCAACCAATGGGAGGACCTTCATAGTTGGATCCCAATCCATGTCGGCCCTTGCATCAATCTTAAAAAAATACAGACCTTTTTTTCGTCGGTGCACCCTGCGTAACATAGCGCACTGGTGCACTCAGTTATACCAGCGCACCGCGAAAGTAGAGTGATAAAAAATAAAAAAAACAAAAAATGTTTTTATCAGTGCGCCATATTTAACATATGGCACTGGTGCACTATTGCATTATGGCGCACTGCAAACGTGCTGTTTTGCAAAAAAATCATTTTAGAAACAAACCCTACATTCTTTTTGTTTCTGCCCTTTCTTCTCCCACTTTCTGTCATTTCAGAATTAAGGCTTTTCAATTTATATTTATAGGGTTTGTATTGCTAAATATAAGCCTAAGAAATCCAACCAATGGGAGGACCTGCATAGTTAGATCCCAATCCATGTCAGCCCTTGTGTAAACTAAACAAAAGAAAAAATATTTGTCGGTGCACCCTGTGTGGCATAGCGCACCGGTGCGCTCGGTTATGCCAGCGCACCGTGTAAGTACTGTGATAAAAAATTAGAAAAACAAAATATTTTTTCTCAGTGCGCCATTTGTAAAATATGCAACCGGTGTGCCATTTCAATATGGCGCATCGTGAATGTTCTGTTTTGAAAAAAAAAAACTTTCAAAAAATACAAACCTTACATTCTTTTTGTTTCTCCCCTTTCTTCTTCCACTTTCTGTGATATCAAAATTAGGGATTTTCAATTTAGATTTAAAGGGTTTGTATTGCTAAATATAGACCTAAGACATCCAATCGACGAGAGGATTAGCATAGTTGGATCCAAATCCATGTGGGCCCTGTCATGAATTAAAAAAAAGAAGATTTTTTTTTATTTTTATCGGTGCGCCTGGAGTAACTTAGCACACCGGTGCTCTGTAGTTTACAAGCGCACTGCATTAGTAATGTGATAAAAAATTAATATTTTTTTAATTGGTGTGCCATATGTAAAATGTGGCACCTATTTATGCTAAAAAACTAACAATGGACGATTTTTATTATTTTATGATGGTTAACCGGTGCGATCATATACTGTTTTGGCTGTGCGTTTGGAAGACAACCATGCACCGGTGTCGGTGTGTACACCATGAATGACGCACCGGTTTCTTAAGATTTTTTTTACTTGAAAAATTGACAAGTACAGGTTTGAGATTGATAAAGAAATGACTGAAAAGAGATCAAGTAACAAAAATACTGATAAGACATCAAGAAAAGCAAAAAAGGAAAGTTCTTTGTAAATTTTTTACAAAAAAATTAATTTTGAACTATATATAAGTTTAACTAATATGTATTGTTTACTGTGTATCATGTAGAGCCACAAAATGACGAAGCTCAATAAGATTATTTTTGATCTAGGACCAGAATAGCGTAAAATATTGATGGAAAAATTGCGACAGGATGAATTAGGTGAATGAAAAAATACTATCGATCCAATATGAGTTTCTTCTTTTAGTTTTCATTAATAATATAATTAAATTATTAGATAACATGTGTGAAAAATTCTATTAATTCACATCTGTTTAATGTTCTATAGGGACCAACAACTCAGAAAAGGAATGTTGTTTCGAAAAAAGAAAAAAAATAGAACATGCAAATGAAAATGAATTGCTCCTGAGCTCATCTGGAGTGGTGTTGGAGGTTAACGAAAGAGGGAAAACTTTTTACAAAAGTTTGAGGGATCTAGTGGAACAAATGTATAGATGTTCTTTCCACTTACAATACAAAAACCTATCTAATGATTCCAAGAACCAAATTTTATGTAAACTACATGAAGAGTTTCCAGAGAATTGGTCAATGAGACATGTCAGACTTTTAATAGCAAAAACGTACAAAAAAAAAGGAATGAAAAAGTAATATTCCTTTAGATGTTTGTCTAGAATTATTTATAAATATCACTTTTGTTATACTTAATTTTCATATATCAATATAAAAATTAAATAGTTTATTGTCATGTTACATTTTCAGGAAGATTATGAAAATCTCAAAAGATGAACGAGCTGATATCAGAAATATGCCAGTAGGAATGTCCAAAAATGTGTATAAGGAGATGGTCAAAGAAATGGACAAAATTGCATCGCAGGAGGAGCCATCTCAACAACAACGTGCTTCAAATGTAATATGTAATCATTGATTTTTTTGATCATTAGGTAAAATAAATAAACAATTTAGCATTAAATATTAATTTTCAAGTATTTTCTTGTAGAAAAGAAAAGAAAATGGAACCCATTCAGCACATAAAACAAGACGACAAGGAAGAAAAGGATTGATATCTAAGTTTGTGAGTAATTGTTACTTCCTTATAACAACTTAACTAGATTTCATTTTTGTATTTTTTAAGTTGTTTTACAAAAATCATCATTGAATGTCTTCAAACAGGTGCTAACATACAAAGAAGAACCATCAGAGGAATTGATTGAAATTGGGTTGAATATGGGTTGTGCGTATATGTTGGCATATCAGAACTTAATTGTGGAATTTGTGAGCATCTATCGATCTTGTTTTACTTAGCTCTGTCTATAATGAATAGGAAAAACAAACCTTTTATATTAAATATATGATTTTTTATGGGGTATAAAACTTGCAAGAAACAAAGTATGACACTGCACCAACAGATTAAATATTGAAAGATGGCATGTTACATGGTTTTGAAATAATGTGCATAGTTTATGAGTCAATTTTTACATTGGTATGCCATTTATTTTCGATTTACATTGATGTATATTATTTAATATTGCAATTTTCATTATTCTCACCAATGTATATACACTAATTACAATTTATTTTTATGTTTGTAGATGGAAGGTGAAGAAGAAGAAAATAATCAACACCATGAACAAAACATTTCTGAAAATAACCCAAGTCATGGAAGTATCTCTAGCAGTGAAAGTAGTTCAAGCGAAGAATGATGATCACTATGTTTGGATATAAAAGCAAGGCGTTGTATTTTTTGAAAAATGTTTGTGAAATCAGACATTTTATTTATTGTAATGGACATAGTGTCCCAATTGAAAGATAAAGGGATACCAATAACTGTCCCATTTTGTATGACAAAGAATGTCTTATTCATATTTATATAAAATAAAAAATGTTTTAATTTATTCTATTGCGTTCTCTATTGTCGCTATTGCGTTCTCCATTGTTGTTCTCAAATGCACTAATAAAAATTTAATTCATATGAATATTTTTATAAGATGTATATGTGCCGACTTTTGATGAATAATGAATTTTAAAAAACCACAGTAATTATGATATGATATAACAAATTAATCTAAACATCACATTCAAATCCATTAATAGAAAATTAATTAATATGAATATTCTTATAAGATATGTCGACTTTTGATGAATAATGCATTTAAAACAATCACAATAATTGCACTGTCACAGGTAGATGTTTCTAAAAAATACAAAATGAAAACTGGTGCATGTATTCTTATACTGGTGCGCTTATATTCTTAAGCACACCGGTGCGTTTTTACAACCTATGTGCACCGCACAAATACCAAAACCAGTTAAAAATATTGAGGCATTTGTGCCATACGACGCTCTGGTGCGTTTATGTCTATATACGCACCGGTGCCATTTTATGACCTATGAGCACCGCATGAATACTGATACCAATTATAAATCTCGGTGCTTCTGTGTGATACTGTGCACTAAGGCGTTTTTGTGTCTATACACATCGGTGCATTTGGATGACCCATAGGCACCGCACGAATACTGATACCAATTATAAATCTCGGTGCATTTGTGTGAAACTGTGCACCAGGGCGTTTATGTGTCAATACACACCGATGCTTTTGTATGACATATTTTCACCACACGAATACCGATACCAGTTATAAATCTTGGTGCATTTGTGTGATACGGTGCACTGGGGCATTTCTATAAGTATACACACCGGTGCGTTGATACGACCTATGGGCACCGCTCAAATCCCAAGACCAATTAGAACGTCTCCATGTGTTGTATCACCAACACTACACCCAGTGCTGTTTTGTACCTTAACGACCTGGTGCATTCTCCTTCGACTGCCCCACTGCTCTAGCTACAGGTACACACCGGTGCGTTAAATCCAGATTAGCACACCGATGAAAAAACATTCATAATAACCTCTGGCCGCTCATTTTTTTTAGTTGTGTTGAATTTCTGTTAAAAGCTCTGCCAAAACCTCTGTATCCAGAAACAGATGTGGTAGCATATGTTTTTTTGACAATTTTGGCCAATTTTATAACACTAAAAACCTTCTTTATAACCTCCGCTAGAGGGTATTTTCCTTGTAGTGAACCCTGTTCTAGTTATTATAGGTATGCATACACTACTCCATTTCTTCATTATCTTAGCCGATTCTCTGGATAACTTATTTAGAGATTCTGACATTTTTAATTTTTATATTTTTTCTTATTTTCAGACTGTTTCTTTTAGACCTCTTAGGGTGTCAGTCAGATGTTGCATAGCTGTAGTGTTTTCAGCCCTTTGGTGCGACTACAGATAGCCACATACCAAAATGTTGAAACCCTGATCCCCCAACAATTTTCTATTAAATTTGAAGGGCACGCCCCCCCGAGGATATTTTGAAGTTCCATTCCAGTGTTATAGGCCTATTATCTGAGATTGCAACCACCTCGGCCTGAGCATTCAGTCCCCCCATTTCTGTGATTAAGCTACTTTGAACTAGGAACCTATCAAGTCTCTTGCCGATAAATTATGTGCCTCTCCTTAAATTGTATCAGGTGGGACAATTTATCTCCAAATTTATGTCTCGAAGATGAGATGACTGAAACAATGAAGAAAGTGTCCCTGCCAAAGAGTCACTCCACCCATTTCCCTCCCATATCTCTCCGTCATCAAGTGAACAATTGAAATCTTTGACAATGATGAGCCTATCCAATAACAAAAAACCACAACCTTCCATGCAATTCCATAAATGCATTCGATCATGATATGGGGTATATAAGTTAATAAGGTGAATCCTGTGCTAGAAGCCTCTCAGATAACAACTGAGGACGATGCCTCCAAAAAACCCAAAAGCCTGTAAAGTGGCTTGGAAAATTTCACATACAATTAAAATTAAAATTACAATTACAATATTTACAATTACAATTTTATAATTTTACATATAGTTACAATTACAATTACAATTTTACAATTACAATCATTTCACATTAATACAATAAAATTTTACAAATATTTTACATACAATTACAACTAAAATTACAATTAGAAATACAATTACAATTTTATAATTTTACATACAATTAAAATTAAAATTTCAATTACAATCACGACATAATATTTAATAAATATCATGATTTAATATTAAAAATAAACATCACGATCAGGATAACCATCGTACAACATCATATTCGACTAAAAAGCACATTCAAATTCGCTAACATCATCTAATCATCATGATCATGATCATCTAACAAAACACAAGCATTGTATAACATCATCACAACACAAACACCAAATATACATCTCATGTCAAATAACTGCTATCACATACACATATATCTATAGGCTGCACATTAAATGAAGATATATAACATGACCTAACAATATACACATCATGATGAACAACAACATGTAAATTAAGAACAACTGCAACATGAACATAAAATACATGGACCACACACACACTCACACACACACAGATATATATATATATATATGGGTAAAATCGTGAAGATGGGTTACACTTTTGTGAGAATCTGGGACAGAAAAGTCATTTTCCCAACAGTTCAGCCAAACATTTATAAAAGTTTGGCCAAACTAATTCTATCGTTTACACTGACGACGTATTGATGACGTGGGCAAACAGATTTTTGGTTGGAGATGGGAAAACTGGCAACTAAAGTTCGGCCGGACTATTAGTCTGACTGAAATTTTAAAATAATTCGGCCATACTTTAGTTTATAAATATACTAGCCCAAAAACATGAATAGGTTTTGGGCTTATTACTGTTGTTGCATGCTATTGCAGGGTCTTTATTTTGTTATTTGTTGTTACTATTGTCGCATGCTATTGTAGGGTATTTAGTTTGTTGTTTGCTGTTGCAGTTGCAGGGCCTTGGTGTTGCGTAGGTGAGAAATTTGTTGGTTTTCTGTTTTTTTTTTTTGGTGATTTTTTTTAATTGTTGTTCTGTTGTTCTGCTCTTTTAATTTTATAGTTGTTTTTTTGTTTGTAGGTAATTTTTAATCTGCGTCCTTCGCAACGTCCTCGACAATCTCCTGCTTGTCTTCTCTTTGCAGCCTCGACGTCTTCGGCAATCTCCTGCCTCATCTTCTCATTGCGGCCTTGTCTCCTAATTTCTAGGTTGGTACATGTGTTAAAGCATTGTTTGTGTATATTTTAATTTTCTGTGTTTAAATGGAAAATTGGTTATTCATATGAAGCTATTTAAAAACGTTAGAATGACTACCTCATGGAATTTGATATTAATTGGAATTTGGCACATAACTGATTCTGAGTTTAGATGGCTCTTTCCTAATTAAAAATATTTAAGTTGTGTGAAAGTATTAAGACCAGGGCTTAAGTAGGGACAACCGATAAGTCTTTGTAGCCTAATAGTATTTGAAGAATATCCGCTCCATTGCCTAGCTTGTTAGGTGGTACTTTGAAACCTCTGAAAAGCAGTGGCTAGCATCCTAGCAAGCACAAGTCTAAATAATGAAAAGTGAGTTTGAAATCTAGACTCAGCTGGTTGTTTTTCATATTTAATGGTCGAAACTCCTTTTCCACAAAAAAAATATTCACCTAGGTTGAAATTGAATTCACTAGTCTTCCCAGGTCCCTTTTTTAAATTGTTCTTCATCCTTTTCTGGTGTATCTGTATCTCTCTCTAGACCTGTAACTAGCTTGCTCCTGGGTAATGTCTTTTTTCATGTCAACATTGAATAAAAATTATAATTATGGACTAAATGATAATGGGGAACTAGGAATCCACAAGAGAGGAAGTAAGGGGGTTGATGTAGTGCATGTTAATATGACATCAATGAAATGTTGTAGGATCTGTTATAATACTATGCTACTGATAAATGTCCATGTTTTCATAAGATTTTCAAGCCTTACTTAATAAATCCAATCTCAAGAAGCCTTTCATATGAAGAAGTATTGCTACCTCCGAAATCTCGCCGATGATTATCCTTAGGCATTTTAGGCCAGAAATCGATCGAATTGCTGAGTCACTTTAATCTTTAAGATTTGATGTAAAAAATGCTATATTTAATTATTTTCAAATTTTGAGGAATATTTGTAACAATTAAAAGAATGTAGAAGCATAAAATATCAAATTGATTTTTTTTGAAAAGCTCGATCAATTTATGGTCAAATCCTTTCCATAGTGCATTTGATCTCTCCTGCATGGTCTTTATTATTATGTCTTATCCAGCTGTATTATCAGGCCTAGCTGTCTTGTCAATAATCCTTCCAATCCCTTCGAATAATATCATCCTGGTTATTTGGCCCTTCTGCAGCTTCACCCGGAATGAGATCATCCCTGTTTGATGGAATAATCCTATTTGCTGGAATAATGGCATACTATACAAATCTCAGGCAATTTTGGCAGGGTTGATATGAGGGAAAAATTTAGAGTTAAATATAACTATTTTGCTAATTTTTCATTTCTATTGTCACAAATAGATTTTCTATTTTGGTTTGTACTTGGGCATATTTAATGCAAATTTGGTATAACAACCATTGAATTTGGGCATGGGAAAAGTTACCATGCTACATAAGTTCTGGCTATGGGCTCCTGTCTATTTTGTTTTTAAATCTTTACAGTCTTTTAACATGCTCCGTTCTATTTACCAATTCATCTTTCTGTGCATTCTCATTTTCATGTTTAAGAACTGTTTCAATATTTTCAACATCATTATTCTCCATCTTTCCTCTTAGTTTTTCCCTATTCAATATTATCGTCATATTTGTTTGGAGATTAATGTTCTAAAAGAAAACAAGAAGTGAAATTAATAGTTATGCTGTCAGACAGTCTCTAGATGTATCTTCTCTTCAAGTTTTCTCCAAGCAACATACAATAGCTTTGTCATCCTCCGTAGTATAAGCCACATGGTACATTCACTATTAGTTATGTCCCTCCAACATTTGAAATGGCTGTATTTTATTAATGTACCTAAATTTACACCTTCCATGATGCTTCTAATCTTGTAAAATGTTAAAAGTGGAGTGTTTTATGATGTAATGGATATTAATAATCTAGATTGACATGACTATATTTTATTAATGTACCTAAATTTACGCGTTCCATGATGCTTCTAATCTTGTAAAATGTCAAAAGTGGAGTGTTTTATGATGTAATGGATATTAATAATCTAGATTGACAATTGGCTATATTTTATTAATGTACCTAAATTTACACCTTCCATGATGCTTCTAATCTTGTAAAATGTTAAAAGTGGGGTGTTTTATGATGTAATGTATATTGATAATCTAGATTATCATATAGTGATACGATGATAGTGTATGTTGATGTTCAAGTTGTAAAATTCTTGTACTATCAAGGATGAATGATAGTACAAGCCAAAAATGACATTATTATAAATTATTAAACAATATGTTAGGTGCTAAATCATACTTCTTATTAAGGACATAACTAATGCAAGTTGAAAATTCCCTTTTAATGTTCTTAGCCTGTTTATAGATGTCAAAGTAAAGGTTTCCAGATGTGATTTCTCCCATAAAATTCAAGGCAAACCATGTACATGTCATTTCTCCCACAAACTCATCAAGGTGTGACTTTTGACATAACTTCATCAACCACTACCACTAGTTGTTTTAGTAAGTGCATAAAATAATTTTGCAAACCGTGTACATGTCATTTCTCCCACAAACTCATCAAGGTGTGACTTTTGAAATAACTTCATCAACCATTACCACCAGTTGTCTTAGTAAGTGCATAAAATAATTTTGCAAACCATGTACATGTCATTTCTCCCACAAACTCATCAAGGTGTGAATTTTGACATAACTTCATCAATCATTACCACTATTTGTTTTAGTATGTGCATAAAATAATTTTGTGAACCATGTACATGTTATTTCTCCCACAAAATCATCAAGGTGTGACTTTTGACATAACTTAATCAACCACTACCACTAGTTGTTTAAGTATGTGAAAACCACTACCACTTTAAGGAAAACTGTGTACGTGTGTCATTTATCCCATACATGTGTCATTTATACCATAAAAGTTTAAGAAAAATTTAAGGTATGTGTAATTTCTATGTCATTTCTATGTTATTTCTCCCATAAACTACAAGGCAATGTCATTTCTCCCATATACAATAAGGAAAAATTTAAGGCAAACCATGTATATATCATTTCTCTCTTAATCTATAGGTAAGGAAAACTTTAAGGCATGTGTAATTTCTAGATGTGATTTCTCCCATAAACTTTAAGGAAAAATTTAAGGCAAACAATGCACATGCCATTTCTCCCACAAACTCAAGGCTTTCTCTCATTAATTCAAGGCAAACTTTAAGGCCTAAAAACCGAACCTAAAGAACCTAAAGTGGCTGAACTTCCATAACTTAAAGTGGCTGAAGTTCCATAGGATTTTAATCTTTCTGTTGAGTGTTAACCTATACAAGCTCTAAAGGCAGAGTCTGTAAAGGGCCAGGTAGCCTCTGGATCTCATTTTTTCTCAAAGGTGACATATCTAGTAAATGCCCCTACAGTCAATTTCTGGAACAGATTTAAATAGAAGTTCTTCATAGTAATATCCATTTATGTAAATGCCATTTCTCCCATAAAATTTAAGGTATTTTCTAGTGTTTTTGGAACCATGTACATGTCATTTCTATGTCATATATCATCAAATTTTAGAGGGGAAAAATAAAAAACTACTTTTTCAACTCGTATTTTCAACTTATCTCCCAATTTTTTTACTCAAATTTAGAGTGGGAGTACTCGTTGGATGTAAAATTTAATTCCTGATCCAAGGAGTACCTATGTTGCATACTTTTGATGGACTCTGCTACATGAAAAATGAGAAATACATGAAAAACGTGATTGTAATCACGTTTTTTTCATGTATTTCTCATTTTTTGTGTAGTGGGGTCAATATAAAGTATGCAACATGGGTACTACTTAGATGAAGGATTAATTTTTTCATCCAACGAGTACTCCTGCTCGAAATTTGAGTAAAAAATTTTAGATATAAGTTGAAAATACGAGTTGAAAAATTAGTTTTATTATTTTATTATTTTTTAATCCCTTTACCCTTTTACTTAAAAAATAGTGAATCATCCTCCATGGTTGACATCATCATCTTGAATCCTATTGGTTCTTATAAAGTTTATTTTGGTTGTACATTTTTCTTAGGAGGCCCATTTTAGACCTCAAAATTCCCCTAATGCCCATAAAATTTAAGGCAAACTTTAAGGCAAATTTTAAGACAAACTAGTACATACATGTCATTTCTCCCATTTCTCCCATAAATTTTAGTAAGTGCATAAAATAATTTTGCAAACCATGTACATGTCATTTCTCCCACACACTTTAAGGCAAACCATGTACATGTGTCATTTCTTCCATACATGTGTCATTTCTCCCATGAAATTTTAGGCAAACTTTAAGGCATGACATAGTTTAAAATAGATCTAAATAGTAGTTACTCATTGTAGTATCCATTTTTGTAAGGAAAAACATGCACATGCCATTTCTCCCACAAACTCAAGGCTTTATCCCATTAATTCAAGGCAAACTTTAAGGCCTAAAAAACGAACCTAAAGTGGCTAAAGTTCCATAGGATTTTAGTCTGTCTGTTGAGTGTTAACTTCTAAAAGTTCTAAAGGAAGAGTCTGTAAAGGGCCAGATAGCCTCTGGATCTCATCTTTTCTCAAAGGTGACATATCCAGTAAATTCCCTACAATCAATCTCTGGAACATATCTAAATAGAAGTTCTTCATTGTAATATCTATTTCTGTACATGCCATTTCTCCCATAAAATTTAAGGTATTTTCTAGTGTTTTTAGAACCATGTAGATGTAATTTCTATATAATTTCTCCCATACCATGTACATGTAATTTATATGTCATTTCTCCCATAAAATTGAAGGCAAAATTTTAGGCAAACTTTAAGACAAACTATGTACATACATGTCATTTCTCCCAATTCTCCCATAAATTTTAGCAAGTGTACAAAATAATTTTGCAAACCATGTACATGTCATTTCTTCCACATACTTTAAGGCAAACCATGTAAATGTGTCATTTCTCCCATAAAATTTTAGGCAAACTTTAAGGCATGCCATAGTTTATAACAGATCTAAATAGAAGTTCTTCATTGTAATATCCATTTTTGTACATGCCATTTCTCCTATAAACTTTAAGGTGGAATTTTATATTGTTTTTGGAACCATGTACATGTCATTTCTATGCCATTTCTCTCATAAAATTTAAGGCAAACCATATACATCATTTCTCCCATTTCTCCCATAAATTTTAGTAAGTGCATAAAATAATTTTGCAAACCATGTACATGACATTTCTCCCATACACTTTAAGGAAAACTTTAAGGCAAAACATGTCATTTCTATGTCATTTCTATATTTATTTTCTCCCATAAACTATAAGGCAATGCCATTTCTCCCATAAAATATAAGGTAAACTTTAAGGAAAACCATGTACATGTCATTTCTCTCTTAAACTCTAGGCAAGGAAAATTTTAAGGCTTGTGTCCTTTCTATGTCATTTATTTGGCATTTCTATGTAATTTCTCCCATAAACTATAAGGCATGCCATTTCTCCCTTAAAATATAAGGCAAAATTTAAGGCAAACCATGTACATGTCATTTCTCTCTTAAACTTTAGGCAAGGCAAACTTTAAGGCATGTCATTTCTAGTTGTGATTTATTCTATAAAATTTAAGGAAAAATTTAAGGAAAACCATGCACATGTCATTTCTCCCTTAAAATATAAGGAAAACTTTAAGGCAAACCATGTACATGTCATTTATCTCTTAAAATTTAAGCAAGGAAAACTTTAAGGCATGTCATTTCTAGATGTGATTTCTCCCATAAAATTTAAGGCAAACCATGCACATGCCATTTCTCCCACAAAATCAAGGCAAATTCTAAGGCAAACCATGTACTTTAAGGCAAAATTTAAGGAAAAGTTTAAGGTAAACTTTAAGGAAAAATTTAAGGCAAACTTTAAGACAAACTTTAAACGTTAGGCAAGGCAAACTTTAAGGCATGTCATTTCTAGATGTGATTTCTCCCATAAAATTTAAGGCAAAATTTAAAGCAAACCATGCACATTTCATTTCTCCCACAAACTCAAGGCAAAATTTAAGGCAAACCATGTACTTTAAGGAAAACTTTAAACTTTAGGCAAGAAAAAATTTAAGGCATGTCATTTCTAGATGTGATTTCTCCCATAAACTTTAAGGAAAACCATGCACATTTTATTTCTCCCACAAACTCTTTCTCTGTCATTTCTATGTCATTTCTCCCATAAAAGATAAGGAAATGTAATTTCTGCCTTAAAATATAAGGCAAACCATGTACATGGCATTTCTCTCTTAAAGTTTAGGCAAGGAAAACATGTCATTTCTAGCTGTGATTTCTCCCATAAAATTTAAGGAAAACTTTAAGGCAAACCATGCACATGTCATTTCTCCCACAAACTCAAGGCAAACTTGAAGGCATACCATGTACATGTATTTTCTCTCTTAAACTCTAGAAAAGGCTAACTTTACTCTAGGCAAGGCAAACTTTAAGGCATGCCATTTCTAGATGTGATTTCTCCCATAAAATTTAAGGCAAACTTTAAGGTAAACCATGAACATGTCATTTCTCCTCCAAACTCAAGGATTTATCCCATTAATTCAAGGAAATATTTAAGGCCTAAAAATCAAAATTAAAGTGGTTGAACTTCCATAGGATCACCCAAACTCAAGGCTTTCTCCCATTAATTCAAGGCAAAATTTAAGGCCTAAAATGAACCTAAAGTGGCTGAACTTCCATAATATTTTAGTTTGTATGTTGAGTGTTAACTTCTACAAGTTCTAAAGGCAAAGTTTGTAAAGGGCCAGGTAGCCTCTGGATCTCATCCTTTCTTAAAGGTGACATATCCAGTAAATGGCCCTATAGTCAAAATCTGGAACATATCTAAATAGAAGTTCTTCATTTTAATATCCATTTCTGTACATGCCATTTCTCCCATAAACTTTAAGGAATTTTCTAGTGTTTTTGGAACCATGTACTTGTCATTTCTATATCATTTCTCCCATAAAATTTAAGGATAATCATGTACATACATGTCATTTCTCACATTTCTCCCATAAAATCAAGGCAAACTGTAAGGATAACCATGTACATGTCATTTCTATGTCATTTCTCCCATAAAATTTAAGGAAAAATTTAAGGATAACCATGTGTACATACATGTCATTTATGCCATTTATCCCATAAACTCAAGGAAAACTGTAAGCATAACCATGTACATGTCATTTCTATGTCATTTATCCCATAAATTTTAAAGCAAACTTTAAGGATAACCATGTACATACATGTTATTTCTCCCATTTCTCCCATAAACTCAAGGCAAACTTTAAGGATAACCATGTACATGTCATTTCTCTGATAAACTTTAAGGCATAATTTGCTAGTGTTTTTGGAACCATGTACATGTCATTTCTCCCTTAAAATCTAGGCAAGGAAATATTTAAGGTATGTCATTTATAGATGTGATTTCTCCCATAAAATTTAAGGAAAGCTTTAAGGCAAACCATGCACATGTCATTTCTCCCATGCATTTGCAATAAATGTTAATTTAATATATTTTATTGAATTTGTATTTTTTCAGAGATAAAAAACCCACTAAATATGGTTGAAAAATGGACATTATGCATAGATGTTTCTTGCTATCCCAATCCAGGGAAAGCAGTGATTACATATTTGCTTTGCAATATTGCGACTAGCAAGGTCCTCCAAAGGAAAATGAATATACTGGGAAGAACAACAAACAACGAGGCATGTTATATTGCATTGATAGAAGGCTTGGAAACAACTAGGGAGTATGGATCAAATGAAATTGTAATTTTCACTAATTCTGAACTTGTGTGAAACCAGATGAAAAGAGTGTACCAAGTTAATAAGGAGAGACTAAAACAAATGCATGGAAAAGCAAACAATATTGTGAGCCAATTTAAATTTCTTAGTATAAGACATTTTACAAATGCTAATAAGATGTTTGGTGATCTATTGTGTGGGGCAATGCCAATTCAAGATTCATCTATCAAAGATGAATTAGTATTATATGGGGCAATTCCAATTCAAGATTCATCTCTCAAAGATGAATTAGTGTTGAAACGCTCTTCTTCAAAAATTCAAGATTCAACTCTCAAAGATGAATTAGTGTTGAGACACTCTCCTTCAAAATTTATTGATGGACATCGTAACATATCTTTGATATGTGTGTGTTTTTTACTTATAAATGCGTCTTTTTTAATGACCATGTGTTTTTTTCAATTATATACCAAGTGTGCTCTCATCATGTAAAGCGCAACTTGGTGAACTTCACATTTTTATAAAATTAAAATGTGAGGAATTCAACAAATTTTTGTTTAAATGGAGTTTCATGTGTATTTTTTAATGACCATGTGTTTTTTTTCAATTATATACCAAGTATGCTCCCACCATGTAAAACACAACTTGGTGAACTTAACATTTTTATAATTTTTTTTGCTTAAATTGAGTTTCACATATCAATTAGTGCTTTGAAATTTGTGTTTTACATAATTTGTGTACACTAAATTGCATTAATTCTTTGAAATTTATTTTAAATAGTAATTTAAAAATCATTGTAAATGTCCAATGTAGATATATTGATATATATCATGGAGGATGAAAGACGAAGATCAATAGAATCCCATATCTCTACGAGAGAGGGGGATCATGGATCGAGGGATGTTCATGGTATTTAAATATAATCTTATATCCATACATACATGTGTGTACATATAAAAATTGATTTTTTATCAATTTTGTGAGTTAAATTAGTTGTTAATAAGTTTCATTTTTTATTTTTGAGGAGATAGGAGGATAAGGCGTCTACTCCATCAATGGAGCATGGCCATGGTTCACGCAATCGTGGTATGGTTCACACAATTTATTCAATGAATATGTACATGTATTTATATGTATGAATGTATTTTTGAATTGATTATAAATTTGTATTTTTTTATGAAGCTTCCCTTTCGTCTCGTGAGGTTGGTGGTGGTACACATTCCCTTGGAGGGCCATCAATAGGTGGTGGTGAATTGCATGAAGGTGGTGATATGCATTCCCCAAGACGCCAATAAATGGATGGTCATGTTGGTTCTCAACCAATCGGTGGTTGTTCTGGTTCTCAACAGTCTCAGGGTGGGCAAGATGCTAGCCAACCATATCGAGGTGTCCATCAATTTGAATATTATTTTCATTCAATTTGTACAAATTTGTTTACATGTTTTTTTAATATACAAAATTTTATATATTGATGCAAAGGGTGAAAATGTTGCTCCAAATGTTGCTCAAAAAAGACGTAGGACATAATGCGTCATTAAGGAAGAAGGTTGTACACCAACCATGACTTATCCATCTAACATTTCAGCAATTCACCTTACAAAGGTGTCAACATCTTCATTCAAAATTGAAGAGAGATCTTGTATCTTTGACTCTCCCTGATGAGAGTCGAAAAATCTTGGAAATAGTTACTCATTCTTTAAGCGAACTAGTAGATGTGTACCTAAAACTTGGGCCAGCCACTGATACTTTTGTAGAAGTGATGAGAAAAAGAAAGGAAACAGTGATGGGTCCCGATACATGGGAGGTTGTTAAACAAATAGTTACAACATAAATGACCACTTCTATGTTTAATTTCAATTAAGGACTGAAAATAAATATGCTAAAGGTGCAATATTTCAAGCACCATGATATAGATGGCTATTTGTATGATAGGCACCTTGCTGCCTATGGAAGACTTCCATGGAACGACGAGGTTCTGCTTTATTTTGCAAATTTTTTTTATGCATAATTATTTTTGGGAATGAAACCCAATTATAATGACCTTCCCTCTAAATTATTTGGTCCTAGGAAAGATCGATTGTGTGGCTGTAGGGGCGTTAGGCGTGATGATGAGTTGCCTCGCCCTAAGCCACCATTGGTTAGTTGACCTCTTCATGTGAAACTTTGCGGTCAAAGATGGATGCCACTTCTCAAATTAGTCGAGAAGCAAGTGATGTCATCATTGACAATGTTCAGAGTGGATTGGGTGGAGTTGATGTTTGTCTGAATTAAAAAAAGAGCACGTGAGAATGCACAGGCTAATTTTGTGTATTAAACATATGAAGAGATAGACAACATGAGTGTTGAAGATCTCAGAATATATGCAAAGAATTATCGGAATGGTTGGAAGGACCTAATTATTCATGAGCAAGAGGGCATGGGATCAGTTTGTGTTAATGGTTAGGGTGATTATTTTAACACAATGTACAATTTGTAATAAATACATATATACATACATTTATTTGTATACATTAATCTAACAAAAATGTATCATTATATGTTAACACCATTTGAAGTTGTCACGCTTGATGAACAAAAATGATGTTAATATCATGGTCGGAGCCTCATGTTCACACAATCAAGATGGGTCTCACCATAAATCACACAATCAAGATAGTTCTCACCATCAATATATGTTGGTAAATTTTAGTGTTTTTTTAAGTGAACATGATGATCTACAATTATTTTTTTATCTATTATTATATATATCGAAACATGATGACATATGTTTAAAATAAATAATTGTGCACACATGTACATGTATATATAATTAAATGTTAACAGATTCTGATTCCATCCAATGTTTTTGGGATGGTGATACCTTCTTATTCCTTGGGAGATGTGCCAAATCCACCATCATAAGTATGAACAAATTTTCACTTTTAAATATGTTTTTAATTTATATATTCCAATTCAAAAGTTCCATTAAAAAATGAGATCTTTGGATCTTGAGTTATTTTAAATTTTTTGAATTTTAGGTTTATGGAGATTTTATTTTGGAGCCACCCTTAGGAGATGTGCTAGATCCACCATCACAAGTATTCAAATTTTCACTTAAATATATGTTTAAGTTTTAAGTTATAAAATGAAGTTCAAAAGTTTTATTATAAATTGAGATCTAGATCTTGAGTTATTTTATACTTTTAAAAAGTTTGAATTTTAGGTTCCTGGAGATGATTTCCCTTCTCCACGGACTCTAGCGATGGAATGTATGATGAAGATAGGAACATACACACCATTTGAACCATTTGAACAAGTTGTCTAACCTTTTTTTTAATATTATTGAAAATTAGTTTATATATATGCATTTTCATTTGAAATTTTTTAATATATATATATATATATATATATATATATATATATATATATATATATATATATATATATATATATATATATACACACACTTGTACAATTTACTGTGGAATATGTTCCTGTGGAGGAAGTTTTAATGGACGAGCAACAAAACACAATGTAGAGGGAACCTCATGAGGTATTGCATGATTTTTTTTTTCATTTTGTTTTTTTACATGAAGTTCTATATTCTCATTCAATTTTAAAACATTAAATTTTCATGTTTTTACACATTGTGTACAGGTTCCCCATGCTTCATAGGATAGCTCAAGGATGAGGACTTTGTTGGGAGAGACACTAGATCCATCTGTGTTTGATGGATGATGCACAAGTGTGCAACATTATATTTGATAGATCTAATCCTATTTTTTTTTTTAATATATAGTTTATTATTATTATTATTTTTTAATAAGACTAATTCTATTAAGAAAGCGTAGAGTACAATATGAGATTGCAATCATGAGAAGCTGAATATTAGGGAGTCGAAAATGATAGACTATCAACCTCGGTCCCGAAGAGTAACCATGGACTAAGCAAAAAAGGATCACAGAGAATAACAAGAAACAGTGGGCTAGACATAAGAGTCTACATTTATTTTTCTATATATAAATTGATACTTGTAATGTACTATACGTTGAACTATATATATATATATATATATATATATGTATATTATTGTTCATGTGAGATACAAATTTTGGACATATTTTACTATTCGGATATATAGTTTTAAACTACATTTACTCTTGTCAAGAATGATTTTAAATTTTGGATAGTTACATTTGGCATGTGATCACATGTTGTGATATATAATGTTTTTTTTTTATTGGAAAGTTGAACTACATTTGGCATGTGAAGTAATGAACTGTGATATAATTTGTTTTGTTTTTAAAACTCAAGTTTTGAATGGCTGAACTACATTTGGCATGTGAAGTAATGAACTGTGCCATAATTTGTTTTGTTTTTAAAACTCAAGTTTTGGATGGTTGAACTACATTTGTCATGTGATTGTATAATGTTTTGTTTTTATTGGATAGTTGAACTACATTTTGCATGTGAAGTAATTTTGTGATATAATATGTTTTGTTTTTAAAACTCAAGTTTTGGATGGTTGAACTACATTTGGCATGTGATTATGATATAATGTTTTGTTTTTATTGGATAGTTGAACTACATTTGGCATGTGAAGTAACGTTGTGATATAATTTGTTTTGTTTTTAAAACTCAAGTTTTGGATGGTTGAACTACATTTGGCATGTGAAGTAACGTTGTGATATAATTTGTTTTGTTTTTAAAACTCAAGTTTTGGATGGTTGAACTACATTTGGCATGTGATTGTGATATAATTTTTTGTTTTTAAAATTCAAGTTGTCGTTTTACAAAAAAAAAAGTTCACATGAATATATGTACATAGAAATGATTTAAGTACATGTTTGAATATATGTTAAAATGATTGAAATACAAAACATATCGATGTATATATAATCTAAAAACAAGCATAAGATTCTAGGTCTTCTTAGATGTGTCAAACAATCATAAAATTTTAAAATTTCATTCTAGAACATATATATCCATTACGTGCAACATTTTTCATCAATGCACATAGAAATGCTACTTTCAGCTGATAGTAAACTAGAAATTACAAAACACGTACCACACATTTTGCATTCAAGAATTAATATTATAATTTACTTCTAATAGACACGCACGTCTAAAACAAAATCGTGAAACTTCAAATTTTCATTATATCAACTACGCTAGATACACATATATATACATTTTGCAAAATGACATTATGAAAAATTGTGCCAGAGAATACTTGAAATCGTTTAGACCAAATAATCTATACATGTGTATGTGTACACATGTATAAATTACTCGTGTGCATGTACCAAAACAATGTACATGTGCAAACACATGCACAGATAACATAAAAAGGCAATTCAATTTTTACTTGAGTTCTGGAAGTTCTAAAACACGAATCCAAAGAGAAGAAATTGTTGTGAAGTTCTGGAATTCCATCTTTGATGATCCGTTCATGATCGGATTTTGAAATTTTCCATTTCTTAATTTTCATTTTTTTCTTTGATTGAACTTCTATCAATTTTAAGCGTGTTGCACACACCATGTGACTATATTAACAACTTATGACATCAGGTTCACAGTCTTGAAAGTAAACAAAATCCTCAATTTGATTAGTTTGTCTAAAAAAATAACCTTTCAATATAATAGACCCTCTGTCATATGTAAAACTGTGATCATTATAGTTTTCTAATAATTTCATCTTTAGTTCAGTGCAATTCATCAAATAATTCACATTTTCATCATTCATAGTAGGTGAAATTACAACAAAAACATCTCTTGCACAGTAAAACAAACTTATGTATTTAAATTTAGATCATAATTAACATGAAAAATTAACTTTAAAATTAACATACATGTACTTGATTTTATTATCTATTTCTAGATCTCTATCATTTGAAAGCAATTGAAATGTTACCTTCTCTAACAAGATCATAAACTTGATCACCATCAGATGATATTGTAGTCTCCTCTAATTTCATTTCTTCAAACCTTGCAACAGACATTTTCCCCTTTGTATTTAGCTCTGTGTGTTGCCAATCTTTTACATACATTTTGTTTTCACAAACATAATTTGATTCTTTGTTGTCTATGCAAATATGACAAAAACAAGAATAATTTATTTTATCCAATGCAAACACATTTGTGGACAACTTTGTTTTAATTGAATGCAATTTTCGAGTCCCTTTTATTGTTTCAACGTAATTTCCAATCGATCTATCTACATCTTCGACCCCAATATGCCAAAAAAACCTATATGGAAAATTCAAAGAGGAATATAAATATGATTTCAAAATACCATCAAAGATAATCATTATGATAAATGTACACTCTTTAAAATTAGAAATCCAATAAAAATTAAATTGAATGTACCTTCGCACTTCACTTGATCGAATAGTCTCATGGCTTAGTGCAACGATGCACCATTAAACAACTTCTTTTGCGTCCACAAGTTGGTTTGTAGAGTGGCCCATTTGATATTTTCCAAGTGCTCGTTTTATGCATGCCCCTGCACCGTCATGTTCTCCTTTTCCATGACCAGTCTGAAAGAAATTACAACAATGTTTAATGTGGGTTTTCATATGAAGACGACACAACCAAAAGAATGATCGCGAATATTTGAATTTACCTGTGCATCCATATGACCATATCCAATGTTCATTTAATTTTATTCCACGAATTTTCAAGGAGTCATAGATCTTTCCAAAATAGTGTTGTACAAAATATGTATCATGTGTACGATCTTCAATGATATAAAAGTGATATTCTTTAATAACATGACGATTTTCACTCGTGATTTCTATATGATCTACATTTTTCTCAACATGTCTATATAGAATCTGGACGAGCATGGAGACTTGGTCAGAACGATAGTATTCACTCTTAATTTCTTTTTGTGGAACAAATGTGTAGTTTTTTGAAAAATCAATTACTGACAAAATGGTCCCTGGTGGAAAAAATTCACGAGATTTTTTGAATTGAAAGTCCTGCCATCGAGCTCTATGGGAATGATTGGTGTATTTACAAATTTCTGCCTCAAACTTTCTCAAAAAATCTATCACAAAAATTTATTATTCTTGTAAATCAATTCTTTTAGCACTTGAACCTTGAATCGATGTATGGATATATTCATATCTCTTCCATTTCACCTTCATGTTGGATAATGATTGATCATTTATATCAATATGATATTTTTTTTGAAGTTTAGTCAAATTTCCACAATCATTGTATTTTTTACCACCAACACATTTCTTTTGGTAAAATAATTCATAGATTTTTCTTCCACATAGAATTTGAGATATGAAATCATGGAGAGTGGAAGGAGGAGGTGAATCTTTCCAATTTTTTTTACCAAAATTAAGGAATGTGTCATAATATAACTGAAATTCCACATGATAATGAAAACAACAAGTGTTGCGTACGGTGATAGGTTTCACATACCATGGTTTTTGTTACACAAAAGCACTGATTGAGACATCAATTTCAAGATTCTCTTCTTTGAACTTGTTGAACAACTCTACCTGAGTGGTGTCCAAGAAATGTTTTGGATGATATTCATACTGATTTCATGCTATTATTCTTCGCATCAAATCCCTTGCTTTTGGTGAAACACGTGAATTTTTCATCCAATATTCATATATTATTTTTTAAACATTTTCTCCAAGTCTATCTTTGTATGGTTGCCTACAAATAACTGTCCAACAAGTGAGTTCATCATTTACATCTATTTGCAATTGAAATTTCTGATGTTTGTGCAAATTTTTTCGTGAGGTTCCTAATGCTCGCGCCATAGATTTTACCAAGAAATTCTCTTTAGTACTTGATGAAACCACTGCCATATGTATTTCTCTACGTGCATCTAAAACATTTTTCTATCTAGATATTCTAATTGAATTTATAACACTATTGATATTTTGTATCACATTTTCCTTCATATATTTTTTTTATTATCTTTTGTTGATTTTCGAACACCCAATAAAGTCACAGCTTCTTTTAATTTCATTAATGTTAAGAGACCTTTCAACAATTGGGCTTGAACTGCCATAGTTTCCTTTATGAAGAACGGATCAAAAATGCGATTAACACGATATCGTATAACATGGTCAACCTTTTTATCTCCATATGTGTGATTGCCAACATTTTCTAACATCTCATCATCAATATTGATTTCATCTGTACATATTTGAATTAATAGTACATAATAAGTTTACATATTCAATAAATAACTAAATTAATAAATATGTATAATTTCAATAATACGTGCATGTGTTCACCACACACACACACACACACACACACACACATATATACATACATACCTGGTGATTCAATTTCTTCACTTGAATTTTTTTCAACATTTTCACCGTCTTCAATCATTGGTTCAATATCTCTTTCACTTTCTCTTTCAAAATTTTGTGTCTCATCATCAATGTTTTGAGGAATATCTCTCTCTTTTACATTGCAAAATATTTTTCAAATTAATTCATTAAATAAAAACTAAGCTTCACAATTTACAGTAGGAAAATTTTAAATATAAAATTTATAAAATTTATATTTACATACTGCTTCAACTTCTAGTTGAGGTTGATTTTCCTTTTGAATATTTGAGAATTCTTCTCTTTTTTTTTGTGATATTCTCTCCCTTCTTCTCTACATTCCTCAGGGTCTCTTGTTCGATCATATTTTCTCCTGAAATTCCTTCGATTTCCCATGATAATTGAGTATGAAGTTTAAAAAATTTCGTTAAAAAATTTAGACAAAAACTCAATTAAAAAAAGCATCACAAAAGATTTAATTTAAAAAAAACTCATTTTAAATTTTTTTCACAAAAGACATACTTCAATCCAAAACACTTACTTTAAAAAATTCAAGAAAAAAATGTCTTCTAAAAATGAAATGAAGCTCAAAATATTTCCTTCCAAGTCCTTCCAAGTCTTGCAAAAAAAATTCATTTAAAAAGTTAGACAAAAACTCATTTTAAAAAACCATTATAGAAGATTACTTCAACCCAAAACACGTACTCTAAAAAATGTCACTTCAAAAATACCTCCAAAAAATGTCCATTGAAAATTAAGCCCTAAAAAAATACCTCCAAAAAATGTCCATTGAAAATTAAACCCATCTTTTTAAAAATTGTCACTTTAAAAAATACCTCCAAAAAATTTCCTTCGAAAATTAAATCCAAAAACCACTAAAAAAATGTCTCTAAAAACAAAATGCATCCAAACAATGTCCTTTGAAAATTAAGCCCAAAAAACCTCTAAAAAAGATCACTTTAAAAAATACCTACAAAAAATGTCATTTGAATATTAAGCTGAAAAATAGTCCTTTCGAAATTAAGCCCAAAAAATTCCAAAAAATGTCTTTTGAAAATTAAGCCCAAAAATCTCTAAAAACAAAATACCTCCAAAAAAATGTCCTTTGAAAATTAATCCCAAAACCTCTAAAAACAAAATACCTTAAAAAAAAGGTCCTTTGAAAATTAAGCCCAAAAAGCATCGAAAATATGTATCACATACCTCCAAAAAATTTCCTTTGAATGTTAAGCCAAAATGAGTCATTTGAAAATTAGGCCCCAAAAAATCCTTTGTAAAATCAGACCAAATGAAGAAATGTATGAAATTATGCGAAAATAATGAATCCGTTTACGCTTATTTATATTGGCGCGAAATGTTTTTTTCGAGGGGCTTCGTTGAATTTTTCGACTGACATAAAGGAAATTAAAAGTTCAGCCAAAATTTTGTAAAAACTTCGACCGAACTTTTGTGTCATTAGACTTGATGGGCCGTCAGAATAAATTTTTTTTTGGCCAAACTAACATGTTTGCAATTACGCAAAGGCGAGCTCTAAACACATTTCTTCAACTTTGGACTGATTAAACTCCATGAAAATTTATGAATTAACTGTCAGAACCAAGATAAGCATTTTCATAACTCAATCTACTTTCAGGAAATATAAATTTTATGGAATTTCATAAATATTTACTAATTTTAATTAATTTTGTAATAAAACTGGTGCAAACAATTTTTGAAAGTCATTATGATTAAGTGAAATCAATATTCCGTACCTTCCAAAATACATTGTAAAAAAATTGAAAAAATTATGGTGCATTACACTGGTTCGTCGTATATAATGGGCAGTTTTTAGATTTCTAGTTTATAACTTATATGTTGAGAAATTTTGTGCGAGCCGAAACATATTCAAAATATGTAGTTTTTTCATATTGAATCAATTCAAAAATTCTAGTAATTATGATATGCATCAGTTGGTTTCGTTAATATAATAAAACAAAGTAGACTCTGTCTAGATTGTTGTAACCTATTTTGTTTCTAAAAAACACGGTTTTCAAAGAATACACCAACACTTTTGAACATGAATTTTTATGAATCCTTTGATTGTTAAAGAACACACACTCAAAGAAACGCTAAGTTGACATATCAAATGTGTATAAAAAAATTCCAAAAAATAAATAATAGAAAAACTAATAAATTTTCTGACAACTTTATTTTTATCACAAAATGAAATTCTAAACAGAAAAATTGTTTTGGCTTGCAGAAAGTTGAAGAACAGAAAAAAAATCATATTTTTTTTTCTCAAAAAAGGGTAAAAAGTGTAACCCAAATTCACATTTTCACCCATATATATATAATATCAAAAATATACAACTGTAATATAACTGCATTAAATGTAAAATATTAGCTGGTGGTACATCAATAGTAGTACTAGTCGAGACCTGCTCAGTCAATGGTGCAGCCTCAACATGCTTAGATAGATGCCAATAATCACGTCCCTGCTGATCTAGAGGTGCCTCATGTTGATCACGATCAACTGCCTGCTCATGATGACTCGATGTGGATGGTCCAACCCGCTCATGATCATGTCTGCTGGATGCTGCAGGCTGCTCATATCCGACATGAGGTGGACGAGGAGGTGGAGCACTAGCTGAACGATGATCACTCCCCTGATCGTGATCATCATATGATGCGCTACTCGACTGTAGATGTACTGCATCTCCACCACGCCTAAGTCGAACGAACCTCCTCATCCGTGCCACTAAGCTAGTAGCTCCAACGACATGCCGCATCAGGGTCAACATATTACATGGCATGCCTCTCCATATTGCTGTCAGCCTATCATTAGCCTGTATCTCTTTGATAGTGGCCGACATGACTCCCTCCTCCATTAGGAGTTGATAGAGTTGGTCTTCCAACTCCATCCTAAATCTAGTGTTAGGCCTACGCCTCACACCCGCTAGTACCTACTTATGATCATGAGGACCAGGTCTATCACTGGTCTGATCCTCCGCATTTTCCATCTCCTGATTGTCATTAGGATCTACACCTAGATCATTTGGTGGTGGTGGCATCTCATCGCCAACAAATGACCCAATATCTGCAAAATTTATATAAGTACACAACAATAATTAGACAATTTCATTAAACAATTTAATAAAAACAAGTTAAAGAACGTGTTAGAATAAATTTAAAGAAAGCACTAATATTACCTCTCTCATCCGGTGGCTCATCAGCTGTGAAGAGGATGTTGGCACACCCTCGCCAATCCAAACCAGGATATGGACATGGCACCAGAACTAAGGCGTGATCATCAACACCAGATAGCAACTCCAATGCATCATGAGATATCCTCGTGGAAAAGTCAGACTCGCCCCTCTTGGGCATCATCTAGCCCCACATCTCCATCCGTACGTGCAACATCGACCTACGAGGTTTCCGAAAAAAAGTAGGCCTCCTCTTTGGAAACCTCTGAAAAAATAAACAAAATAGCTCTAAAGTAAAAGAAAAGTTCACCCTCCCTTGTGCATGAGAGCGAAATCTATCTAAAGCTGTACAGAACTGCTGCAAAAAAATTGCAGACCACCTCAAAAATCATGGCACCTGTAAAAAAGAATCAAAATAAAATAAAAGTGGGAAAATAATGCATTTCCCTATTGGCAATATTGTCATTGATGGCAAAGAAGGCAACAGATGCAGAGATAGGCAAAGAACAGTAGCAGAAGACAGCAGGTAATATTTACAGAGTGCAGTAGAGGCAGAGGTCGAGCAGCAGAGGTGCAGCGAAGGCAGAAGCAGAAAGGAAAAGGCAGAGGCAGAGGCAGAGCCGTTATCGCAGAAAGACAGAGGCAGAGGCAGAGCCGTTATTCCGAGAATCACTACCCCAGCTGATAGATACACTAAAGTCTGAAGCGGAAAAGTATATATATATATATATATATATATATATATATATATATATATATATATATATATATATATATATATATATATATGCGCAAAGCACTATATACAAAGTACCATAAGGTGGGACCCCTCTACAGAAAATTCCGAGAATCGTTACCCAGGCTGGAGGATACATAAACAGTAAATTCCGAGAATCATTACCACAGCTGGAGGATACAATAAAGGCGAAAACGGAAGACCTATATATACGCGCAGTGCATTACATACACAAGGGTCCAAAGCATATATATATATATACATATACGTTATATATTGCACTTCATATTCAAAGGAACGAATCATACTATATACATATATGAAAGGTGCCCTAATACAAACAAAGTCGTATACAGTGGGACCCTCATCAATCGCATCGGAGAAAAGTTGACAACAGAACATGTAAACAAAAGGTTGCGATTGTGATTGAAGCCCGGACTCGATGGGTCTATAAATTATGATCTTATAGATTTAAGTTCCGGTCCAATCGCATCGACACATTTAAATGAACAGTGGTCAATCGCATCGGAGAAAAGTTGACAGCGAAACATGTAAACAAAAGGTTGCGATTGCGATTGAAGTCCGGACCCGATGGGTTTATAAACCATGATTGATATATGGTTGAGTTCCGGTAAATAGTGTTGCATCACATCGAAGAAGGAGCAGAGCATAGGAACTTGTTAACAAAAGTTCTGATTGCGATTGAGTTCCGAACCCGATTCATTATACACGGTGACTCATGTGTGTTTGAAGTCCGGCTTAAAGGTATGCCATCGCATCGGAACATCCTATAGAAGGATACGATTGCGATCAATCGCATTGGGAAAATTACAAATGATGTAATAGCAATCAGAATTCATTGGAGGAGGCTCATCGCATCGGGGAATAGAAAGAGTTCGGCAAGTGGGGCCCAACTCCTTATATATATATTGAAGTCTGCGTTTTAACCAAATTCAGGATTGATAAAGCGTTGGTTAAATCAAAGTCGAAATTGATAAATAAAATTAAAGTGTCGTGGGTCAGATATGACATTTGGCGCAATATAAAGTCTCGACATAGGTTAACATATGCGGAAAAACGAGTTATACTTCAAGTTATAAACGCAAGCCGAACCTTGTATAAATGAAACTGTTTTTTGAGCATATTATTGTTATATGCAAAGGATAAGCTTTGGGCTTATGATATATTGAGCTGTAATCCAAAGTTGAAATATTCATTTGATGGCTTATGAAGTGGGTTGGACTATGGTTTAACCATAGATTTGAAACAGGTAAAGTTTCTGTATATGAAGAGTGTGAACTGGGGATTGATTGTAAATCAAAGATGTCAAAATATAAGCTACCGCATACACTTATTCAAATTTCCAGCGCAGGGAAAGCAAATGGAGAGACATTTTTATATGCGTCAGACTCTGATTTTATTTGGGGTATTTATTTAGATTGCCAGATCAGTAGTTATATATATACAACAGACACACAATCACAGTTACATATGTATGGCATATGGCCGTTACCCTGTGACAGTGAACAAGGAAACAAACAAAGCCGAAAGGGACAAAGGCACAGTCAAAGAAAAGACAAATGCGTAGTGAGCCAAGAGGCTGAATGAGTGAGCTGGAGTTTTCATTGTAATTGAATGTAAATGATTTTAATTTATATTGTTGTGATGCATTGGCAAGTCTCCGGAAGAGAACAAATATCCCACTGTAATGATAAACTGGTACCTACAGTTACGTTTTCTGAATGAGCGGATAAAAGAGATGAGAAGGAAGAAGGAAAAGAGACATGGCTATCCATTTCGACTTCCCAGTAGAATACAAACAACCATGAAGCTATTTTGTATAAAATAGGGTAATATCCAAGGGGAAAAAGTTGACAAAAACAGAGTGAGAGAAGAAGAGAAAAAGAAAGGCAGAATTGAAGAGAGTTGAAGAAAATAAGAAAGCTGCAAGAGGTTAGAGAGTGAACATAGAGAATGAAGAGTATGAAGAATTGAGGAGAAAAGACAAGAAGACGGAGGAGCTGACAGTAGAAGAAGGAGGTCATAGATGATGCATGGGCCAAGTGCCTCCGATGAATAGCAGAAGAGAAGGTACAGAACAGAGTTGATATCCAAGGTAAATCAGCAAGTGTTTTTTTCTTTTGAACGAGTAAGGAAGTTGGAGCTTCCATATCAAGTTGTAGCTTGATAGATGTCAGTTGTAGTTGACTGAGGTAGGAGCCTCCTGTAGGTTGGTGCCTGCAGAAATTGATGGGAGTTGGAGCCTCCTTGCAAGTTGTAGTTTACAGAATTGAGGTTGGAGCCTCCTGTAGGTTGGTGACTACAGAAAATCAGTGGTGAGAGGGAGTTGGAGCTTGCCTTTGCATCTCAACAATAATAAGATGTGGTTTTCTCCCGTTATGGGTTTCCACTTATATCTGGTGAATCTGTGCATGATGTTTATATTTTGATCTGGTTTATATCATCTACTTAATACTTGTTGCTCTCATATTAAGTCTACTGTTACATTATAATAATGCTTGTTGCTCACATTCTAAAATTACTCACATGTTAAGTTGAACATGAAATTAAGGTGTAAACAAGTGTTAATGAAAAAGTTTTAAAAGTCCATGAATGTGTTAAACTGATCTCCCAAAAGAGATCTGCTGGTTTAACACAATTTGTCAGTTAGTTCTAGATGGGACCCTGCATTCTAAAGGCACAATGGTCACCTCTCATAAAGGCTAGGATAGGATATGAAGGAGAAACTAGTAAACCCAAGGTAGAAGATAACAAGAAAATCATCTTTGTAAAAGTTGTAAAGGAAAATGAAGTAGCTCAGAAGATTCCCACAGAAGAAGAAGCCAGCAAGAACAAGATTTGTAAAGAAACAAACAGAATCAAGCAACAACATGAAAGAACAGAGAATGAGAGGATGAAACAATCAACTGCTAAAGGCTCATATGCTCCTAAGGATGAATTGAATAAATTCGGAAGATGTCAAAGAAGGTTCTTTCCTCCTATGGGAAGCATCACTTGTTTTTCCTGCCACAAACAAGGACACACTGCAGCATATTGTAAGACAAAGCAAACCCAGTCCAACCAGCAAAGGATGCAGCAAAAGAGAAGAACCCTTCAAGCAAGAAAATGGAAAGGACAATCTTCCACCAGGTACACAAATCATTTCCTTGGCTACTGTTATGCATGCAATGAATTTGGACATAAATCTGTTGATTGTAAATTATGTTCAAAAAGGGGAATGAAATATTATACATCAGCTCAAATATACTTTGATAAAATAAGATGTTATATATGCCTCAAGCTTGGCCACAAAGCAAAGGACTGTAAACTGCCATATATATTAAAGAACTATAGACATATGATGGAAACAAAACAAATCAAACAAAACTATGAATTTAAAAGAAGTATAAACATTATGAAGAACCCCAATAAAGTATGGAAGGAAAAGAGAAAGGGGGAGCCTATTATCTCAATAACATAACGAATCCTCCATAGTCTCAGGGGGAGCTGCTCTAGGAAGTAAAGCAAAAAAAACCATCCAGTGACAAATATGAAGCAACATCCCAGGGGGAGAGTAGTTCATATATAGACCCCATGAAAAATAGTCTAAGAAGAATACCTTAGAATGAGAACGGCTATAAGATCATGAAGGGAAAAGAAAATTCCTCTAACAAAGAACTATAGAGGAAGAAGATTATTTAGCTGACAGATTGATGAAAGAAGAGAAGGCAGCAAGAAACCATGGTGGTAGAGAGGAAAAATTAGTCATGATCATCTAAGTTAAGAAGAAATCAACACATTAAGTGATGATCACAGTGTGCAACATTCTGCTAGTATGAACAATGATTCACCTTAAGAAAGATGAGTAAGAAAAGAGCCTCTCATCATTATATCATTTCTTCTTCCATCTATGAAAATGTCCCTTGGAGAAGAACAGCTAAGTAAGTGATAAATCTCTGAGTAATCTACCCATGAAGATTTCTAATAAACTAATTGAAGATGTCTTCCTGAAAATCTTTATGTTAGAACAATTGAATTGAATATAAAGAAGCAATGATTCTAGAGCAGTCCTAGAAAGGAACATGCAATGGCTTTCCTTGGAACAGAATGACAGAAAAATAAGAATGGTAAATAATGCCAAGATCAGACTCAATATATTGATGATTGTTGGTGTGAACAGTGGAAAGCTCAATAATAGAATTTATGAAGGATGTATCAATTATGGGTTAATGTGCAAGCTGAAGTGAAATATCTGCATGATTTATCAAAGAAGCATCAATTGGTATTTAGGTACACGCAGCATGCCTATCAACAGAATACTAAGTGTTATCAGTGGAGAAGAAATATGGTATAGGTCCTCAGGATCAAGGGATTATGGTAAAAGTACATCAAGGTAGTATTCCCAGCATTATCTGGATTCTGCATTCAACATGAAAAGGTCAGTAGTAGAGCTAAAGGATCAGTATTTTGTTTACACTTGAAGAATTATATTGAACTTTGAAGTAGTATCTTTTTCTATATACGATTGCATGCCCTTCTGAAGTCAGTACATATATAACTTCAAGGCCTCTTTTCTTAAGATCTTTCATAAAACTGTGAGAAGGTACTGATTCATCACAAGCATACTTCAGCAGAAAGGAATTGCTAGTAATCCACCTTTAAAGAGAGATTGATTACTGCATGATTGATAAGTGAGACTAACTAATACACTAAATGTATCTAGTCTCAAGGTTTTGTTGTGAAAGTTCATTATGCAAGCAGTAAAGGCATTTGATCTCTTAGATCAAATTATAGTTAATTCATTGATCACATCAGTAACATGGACCTGTAGCTATTAAGTGTAATATAATTATCAACATCCTGGCTCATATCATCAACAACAGACAAGAAAAGTGAACCACAACTATAAAAGACATATTGGCATCATCACAATTGAACAGATGTTGTACTACAGATGATTATTGTAGAAGAAGACAGACTCCAACTACAACCTTCCTCAATAGATATGCATCGCAGATGAATATTATAATATAGATTGAAGTATAGCTGAAGCAAGCTTGATATGTCACATGGGGCATTCAAAATCTTTAAGTGTACATTCAAGATCAATAATCCTTAAAAGTGTTCTCTCAACAACTCTTTTACACTAGTTTGGAGCAGTAGGGTACAAAGTCAGAAGAAGAAGGCCTAAACACATCTCAGAGAGAGGAAATGCAGAGATAGAATCTACACTACGAGATGTGCAACCCCTTGCCATTGATGTCAAAGGGGGAGGAAGAGCAGGAAAACAGAGAAAGTGTATTGCCACAGAGAAAGTGTATTGCCATCGATGACAAAGGGGGAGACTGTTGGAAATATTTTCATTGATGGCAAAGAAGGTAGCAGATGTAGAGACATGCAAAGAACAACAGCAGAAGACAGCAGGTAATATTTACAAAGTGCAGTAGAGGCAGAGGTCGAGCAGCAGAGGTGCAGTGAAGGCAGAAGTAGAAAGGAAAAGGCAGAGGCAGAGGCAGATCCGTTATCGCAGAAAGGCAGAGGCAAAGGCAGATCCGTTATTCTGAGAATCACTACCCCAGCTGATAGATACACTAAAGTCTGAAGCAGAAAAGTATATATATATATGCGCAAAGCACTATATACGAAGTACCATAAGGTGGGACCCCTCTACAGAAAATTCCGAGAATCGTTACCCAGGCCAGAGGATACATAAATAATAAATTCCGAGAATCATTACCACAGCTGGAGGATACAATAAAGGCGGAAACGAAAGACCTATATATACGCGCAGTGCATTACATACACAAGGGTCCAAAGCATATATATATATATATATATATATATATACATATATGTTATATATTGCGCTTCATATTCAAAGGAATGAATCATACTATATACATATATGAAAGGCGCCCTATTGTTCGGCCTTAATAAAAACAAAGTCGTATACAGTGGGACCCTCATCAATCGTATCGGAGAAAAGTTGATAGCGGAACAAGTAAACAAAAGGTTGCGATTGCGATTGAAGCCCGGACCCGATGGGTCTATAAATTATGATCTTATAGATTTAAGTTCTGGTCCAATTGCATCGGCACATTTAAATGAACAGTGGTCAATCGCATCAGATAAAATTTGACAGCGGAACATGTAAACAAAAGGTTGTGATTGCGATTGAATTCCGGACCCAATGGGTTTATAAACCATGATTGATATATGGTTGAGTTTCGGTAAACAGTGTTGCATCGCATCGGAGAAGGAGCAACATCGGAACTTGTTAACAAAAGTTCCGATTGCGATTGAGTTCCAGACCCGATTCATTATACATGATGACTCATGTGTGTTTGAAGTCCGGCTTAAAGGTATGCTATCGCATTGAAAAAATGGCGGAACATCGGAACATCCTATAGAAGGATACGATTGCGATCAATCGCATCGGGAAAATTACAAAGGATGTAATAGCAATCAGAATTCATTGGAGGAGGCTCATCGCATCGGGGAATAGAAAGACTTCGGCAAGTGGGACCCAACTCCTTATATATATATTGAAGTCTGCGTTTAACCAAATTTGGGATTGATAAAGCGTTGGTTAAATCAAAGTCGAAATTGATAAATAAAATTAAAGTGTCATGGGTCAGATATGATCTTTGGCCCAATATAAAGTCTCGACATAGGTTAACATATGCGGAAAAATGAGTTATACTTCAAGTTCTAAACGCAAGCTGAACCTTGTATAAATGAAACTGTTTGCTGAGCATATTATTGTTATATGCAAAGGATAAGCTTTGGGCTTATGATATATTGAGTTGTAATCCAAAGTTGAAATATTCATTTGATGGATTATGAAGTGGGTTGGACTATGGTTTAACCATAGATTTGAAACAGGTAAAGTTTCCGTATATGAAGAGTGTGAACTGGGGATTGATTGTAAATCAAAGATGTCAAAAGATAAGCTACCGCATACACTTATTCAAATTGCCAGCGTAGGGAAAGAAAATGGAGAGACATTTTTATATGCGCCAGACTCTGATTTTATTTGGGGTATTTAATTAGATTGCCAAATCAGCAATTATATATATACAACAGACATACAATCACAGTTACATATGTATGGCATATGGCCGTTACCATGCGACAGTGAACAAGGAAACAAACAGACCCGAAAGGGACAAAGACACATTCAAAGAAAAGACAAATGCGCAGCGAGCCAAGAGGCTGAATGAGTGAGCTGGAGTTTTCATTGTAATTGAATGTAAATGATTTTAATTTATATTGTTGTGATGCATTGGCAAGTCTCCGGAAGAGAACAAATATCCCACTGTAATGTTAAATTGGTACCTATAGTTATATTTTCTGAATGAGCGGATAAAAGAGATGAGAAGGCAGAAGGCAAAGAGACATGGCTGTCCATTTCGAATTCCCAGTAGAATACAAATATCCATGAAGCTATTTTGTATAAAATAGGGTAATATCCAAGGGGAGAAAGTTACGAAAACAGAGTGAGATAAGAAGAGAGTGTGCAGCAAAATTGAAGAGAGTTGAAGAAAATAAGAAAGTTGCAAGAGGTTAGAGAGTGTGAATATAGAGAATGCAGATTATGAAGAATTGAGGAGAAAAGACAAGAAGAAGGAGGAGCTGAGCAGAGAAGAAGGAGGGGCTGAGCAGAGATGATGTAGGGCTGATATGAGGACTGATGAATAGCAGAAGAGAAGGTACAGAACAAAGCTGATATCCAAGGTAAATCAGCAAGTGTTTTTCTTTTGAAAGAGTAAGGAAGTTGGAGCTTCCCTATCAAGTTGTAGCTTGATAGATGTCGGCTTGTAGCCGACCGAGGTAGGAGCTTCCGTAGGTTGGTGCCTCGCGTAAAATTGATGGGAGTTGGAGCTTCCTTGAAAGTTGTAGCTTGCAGAATTGAGGTAGGAGCCTCCTGTGGGTTGGAGCCTACAGAAAATCAGTGGTGAGAGGGAGTTGGAGCTTACCTTTGCATCACAACAATAATAAGATGTGGTTTTCTCCCTTTATGGGTTTCCACTTATATCTGGTGTCTCTGTGCATGATGTTTATGTGTTGATCTGGTTTATATCATCTTCTTAATATTTTCTGTTCTGATATTAAGTTTGTTGTTACATTATATTAATTGTTGTTGCTCACATTCTAAGATTACTCACATGTTAAGTTGAACATGAAATGAAGGTGTAAAAAAGTGTTAATGAAAAAGTTTTAAAAGTCCATGAATGTGTTAAACTAATTCACCCCCCCGGCCACGCCCAGGCCCAACATTCCCATCACCGGTATGGGTTGAGATGGTTGAAAGCAAAAGAGTGAGAGGCACCTCACCTCCTCTCCACCAAATGAAGCAATACATAACTCACGACCAGAGAATTGAAATTATGCAGGATATAGTATATCTATGCTAATGTATCTCTGGGAGTAAAACAACTGAATCACTATTGCATAGCCAACGGGGACCTCTGGGAAAGAGGGAAAATCTACCCCTCTCTTCGAAAGGCTAGTAATTAAATAGATGTCTTCTTCAATGGGTGCATACCACTGGTTAGGACCAACTCGAAAATCTTGTCGATGGGCATTCCAGCTATGGATAAGTTGTCGCAATAACCCACCATGGCCCTTCAGGGATGTGGCCTCCTCATAGAACTTTAGGAGGCCTATCTCCCTTAGGAGCATCTAGGTGGCTATTGTAATAGGGCGAGGGTACATATCTCTCTCCCTCTCTCATGCCTCCCATAGGCGAATCATGTTATACTCGTCTGCCTATTGTTGTTGTTGTTGTTCCCTCTCTTCTCTCCTTTGACGTCGCTAAATGATTCACATATTAAATACAATTTTTTTATTAAATGAGATATGTATTTAAGAATATATATATATATATATATATATATATATTTTTTTTTTTTTTTTTGGAAAAAAAAATGTACGATGTGCCAAAAACAAAGATGCATTGGTACTGAAGTAGAAACTGAAAGTATTCAAGCAAAACATCATTCATGGTGCACGTGGATATTTTCAGCACACCGCACAACATGAAATGTACATTATCCTATGGTTCATTGACGAAACTATCCATCCTGGGGTGGATAATTACATCAACGCTCCGCCAAACATTAATTAATGGAAAATGGTGCGGTCATTTAACCGATCACACCGTTGACTATGTACAAGTTTGGGAAGCCGATGCGCTAACAGGGTCGGGAAGCCGATGCACTAACCAAACTACAATTTTTATATTAAATGAGACATGTATATATATATATATATATATATTTTTTTTCTTTTTCTTTTTTTTTTTTTGGAAAAACAATGGCAGCCAAAAACAACATGCACCCAGACGGCAGGTTCGTTTATCGCGCACCGTCCATGGTGCGGTTGGAAATTTTCAGCGTATCGCACAACATGAAATGTGCTTTATCCTACAGTGTGTTGATGAAACTATCCATCCCGGGGCGGATAATTACATCAACACACAACTAAACATTACTTAATGGTGAATGGTGCAGTCATTTAACCGATCGCATTGTTGAATATGTACAAGTTCGGGAAGCCGATGCGCTAACCAAACTACTCACCCCAAGCGGATAGTTTCATCAGCGCACTACCCTTTTGGCATCATTACACAGTCAATGGTGCGATGGTTTAACTGACCACACTGTTGACTATGTACTAGTATCGGGAGGGTGGTGCGCTGACCAAACTATGTGCCTTGGGGCGTATAGTTTAGTTAGCGCACCACCATCCTGACATCAGTACATGGTCAATGGTGTGGCCGTTTAAATGATCGCACCCTTGACTATATACGAGTGTTTGGAGGGCGATGTGCTGAATAAACTATCTGCCCCATGGCGCATAGTTTGGTCATCGCATCGCCCTCTTGAACTTGGACATAGTCAACGGTGCAGTTGGTTAACTGACCACATTGCCATTTATGTATTTAAAAAAAACACAGTGCGCCTTTTTAGTACTGGACCAAAACTGGTATGGTGTTTTTCAGCAGCAGCCATGGTGTAGCCTATAAATTTAAAGGTAGCACCACAAACTGGTTTGAGCCGAATGGCTCGAGCGCACCACGCGGGAAATTTTTTTGTTTTTCTAAAAAGAGGGTAAATTTTAAGTTTTTTTAGAAATCTAATCCACTAAAAAGTTTAATTATGGAGAAACAAGTAAAATACCTGTACATTTGGGTGTCGAGGAGGCATATTTTTTGAAGAGTTTGCAAAACTAAATTTTCCCACTGATTTCCAAAATTCGAAATCGATATGGTGGGCAATGGACGTTAGTAGTGCGTGTAATGGGAGCACTGATGGCAGGGCGCCTCACACAAGGGAAATTCACGTCGGTGCTTGAGAGCTCTAAAACACTGAAGAAATGAAAATGTGGTTTTTTTGTCATATTTATTTTTATTTTTTATTTAGCCCTGTTCTGGTGCACTGGTTTTTGAGGCGCACCGGTTGGTTTCTTCCAAGCGCACCGGGGTTGTTTCAGTTTAGAGCGAGTTTTATGACTCACCGGGCCTAAATAAATGTAGTGCAATGATGCACTATAGAAATGAGATGGACCGGGAGGGTTTGTACAGAGACCACGATGTCTCGGTCTGTTAATTTGTATTGCACACCGGTGATTTTCTAGATGAAAGCACCTGTGCGGTGTAGGATGAGAAATGCACTAGAAAAAAAACATCGGCAAAAACCTCCACCCGCCAACCTCCTCTAGAAACCTCCGCTACAAATAGATATCTGGGCTATTTTTATAAGGGGTTCCTAAAAAACATCCACGAGAGGGTCTTTTCCTTGTAGTGGTATTTGTGGCAATATCTTTAAAAACAACTTCCAAAGCATTTTCTAACATAGATAGACTGTGCAAAGGGAAGAGTGAGCATCACTACTACTTGTATTTTTTAAACCATGGTGATTTTAATTGTATTTATAAGCAATGGATAACTTTGTGTATTTTGGATTTTCAAGTTAAACATTATGTTACTCATGTCATGAATTGATCTAATATTTATGTAAATGTTGTATAAATTATGTGTGGAAGCATTGTTGTTTCCACTCACATTTTATTGGATTCATATGGTGCTCGAGATTAGCTTTAAAAAAATTCAGGTCAGCTCAGGGTTTCCACATATAGGTCTGCTCAACACTCTTATTGTGCATCCTCATTGATTTCTTCAAACAAAAGACACTTCATTATACAATGAACCCTCATTTTCATTGTGCAACCTGAGCTGCTAGCCTAGACTTTGATTCACACCTTTCAAATTCCAAATTCTTCTTGTACAACAACATGAGATAAATAATCGAGGGTTCTTCTTCCGCAATCTGAATTTATTTTCAATCTTATTAGCTATACTAACATGGGAATCCAAAGAAAGTGAAAATCTCATTGCCGAATCTAAATCCATATCTTTAGTGAAAGAATCACTATTCTCATTATAAAAAATTTCTGGCTCAAGGTCCTTGTTATTATTTAGATCAAGTTGAGGTTCTAGCTCACTTTTTATGCTATCATGGTGATTGAACTTTTCAACAACAACTTCCCTTTCAGTATCATATAATGGAGAACCTTCAAAAATTACAAAACAACATTTGCACTTTTGCTCCAATAACATCCCAAGGGCTTCACCATTTGCAAAATCAAATACACACACATTTTAGACATCATTATAGTATTAAAAAAAATTCCTGGTCAACTTTTTCATATTCATTAGATTGTTCAAATTTGTCCTTTATGGCATCAGAATAAAAATTTCTCTAATCATCTGTGCCACCAGTCTTCTCCCTTCTAGGGTCATCCCATTTTTTTTTATGACTGTTGATGGAGGGCGAAACCCACTCAGGCAGGTTCACCTTTCATTTCACCATATGAACCTGCAACCTCAAAATTTAAAGTCAAGCTATAGATTCATAACCCTGAAAAAGGATCTTGGGACCTATGGGGCATGGGCCATTATGCTTCCTCGGCTCCACTCCAATGTCTAAATATATGAACACATGTATTGGAAGCAATTTAAACAGAACCCATGGTCTTGGAATCAATACATGCGACCCTCTTTTATGGTTAATATCATAATTAAAATAAAACAAATATTTTCACAATCCCTTAACCAACAACAATGGCCCACCTCACTCGCTTGAAATCTCGGAACCTTTCTTGCCAAGTTTAAAGTCTCTACAGCTTTACTGTATGATGGCTTACTCTCAAAATTGAATCCTTCACACATGATTAATACGCAGGAAATTTATAATCAAATAACTTGTATTCAAGTGCGTTCAATTCAAGACAAGCATATATAAGACAACCGCCAAAAATATGGATCAATTTTGTCGATTTCACATAGGAAATAGGATTCGATGCTACGACCTTTTATGCAGAGCTTTAATATGCTTAACTCGCCAAAATCTGCAACAATCTCACGCTTATGACAATATTTTACTGGATAACACTAATTTAATAACTGAAACGAATAATGAATAAACCAACTCATACACATATATCTACACATAACAATATAATTCTATTATATACTAACTCAGTTACAAGTTAAGGCGTTTCAGCCTTAATCCAAATTTTTCAAGCTTCTACATCTTATTCACCCCTCCTTTCACACATTACAGGCTCGTCGTTTATATAGATGTCACAAAGGTCCGTGAATCGTTTGGGATCCACAATCTCTCCCAAAATTTCTCAAACAAACCCTCCTCTTCTCAAACGCACACATGGCAGATCATTTCACTCAATCAATTACAAAAATTTAGTATCGGTTTTAACAAATTTTCCCAAATTTTGTGTGACTGTTCGCATACCCGTCTCTTCAGCTTCAGATTCGAATTTGGATTCGAATCGGCTCAGATGCCCCTGCATCAAACTCCCGGGGCACAAAAATTTATGACCTCCTGGTCATATGTCTTCTTCAACTATCAACAATTCTCCCCACGTCATTTGTGGAACTGCTCTTCGTGATCTTCTTGTAACAACATCTCCTGAACAATTCTATCCACATCCTTAGTGGAATTTTTCTCCATGAGCTGCAACAAAACCTCTGCAATAGCAAGTCCTCCCTACTACCAGATACCTCACCAAGCTTTCTCCTCTGAGCTCAGTCTTTCGCAATCTCCCTGGTTCGCTCCTGTGTAACCATTGAGCACTCCTGCTCTAGGCTGCTGCATCTTCTCACCTTCCTCTGCTGCTACCTTCACAATATAAAAGAAAATCACAAGCTTACAAATTTTCACAAAATTGTACCTCTTCTTCCTCTGTACGCAAAATTATTCTCCACAGGAAATCATCTTCCGGCTCTGATACCACTTGATGGAGGGCGAAACCCGCTTAGGCAGGTTCACCTTTCATTTCACCATATGAACCTGCAACCTCAAAATTTAAAGTCAAGCTGCAAATTCATAACCCTGAAAAAGGATCTTGGGACCTATGGGGCATGGGCCATTATGCTTCCTCAGCTCCACTCCAATGTATAAATATATGAACAAAAAGCAATTTAAATAGAACCCATGGTCTTGGACTCAATACATGCGGCCCTATTTTATGGTTTAATATCAGAATTAAAATAAAACAGAGATTTTCATAATCCCTTAACCAACAATGATGGCCCACCTTGCTCGCTTGAAATCCCGGAACCTTTCTTTCCCAGTATAAAGTCTCTACGGCTTTACTGTATGATGGCTTACTCTCAAAATCAAATCCTTCACACAGGATTAATACGCAGGAAATTTATAATCAAAGAATGTGTATTCAAGTGCGTTCAGTTCAAGACAAGCATATATAATACAATTTCCCAAAATATGGATCGATTTTGTCGATTTCACATAGGAAACAAGATTCGATGCTACGGCCTTTTATGCAGAGCTTTAATATTCTTAACTCGCCAAAATCTGCAACAATCTCATGCTTATGACAATATTTTACTGGATAACACTAATTTAATAATTGAAATGAATCATGAATAAACCAAATCATACACAGATATCTACACATAAAAATATAATTCTATTATATACTAACTCAGTTACAAGTTAAGGCGTTTAAGCCTTAATCCGAATTCTTCAATCTTCTACATCTTATTCGCCTCTCCTTTCACACATTACAGGCTCGCCGTTTATATATATGTTACAAAGGTTCATGAATTGGTTGGGATCCACAATCTCTCCTGAAATTTCTCAAACAACCTTTCCTCTTCTCAAATGCACACATGGTAGATCATTTCACTCAATCAGTTACAAAAATTCAGTATCGGTTTTAACAAATTTGCCCCAATTTTGTGTGACTGTTTGCATACCCATCTCTTCAACTTCAGATTTGAATTTGGATTCGAATCGGCTCAGATGCCCCTGCATCAACTGTGATCAAAGTCTAGTGGCTTTTCAAAGCACACTCCATTTGAATTTTTATCAATGCCATTGCGGGGATGATATATCACTCCCATTTTCTCAATAAGCTGGCTTATATCCTTTTTGTCTTTATGGTCACAACCAACATCTTCATCAAAATCTAGAGGACAGACAAAACACAAGAAATATGACTTGTCTCAACTTTGTGCAATGAATAAATCTAGTTCAATGTGTTCATTAGTGTTTTTTTTGTGTTATTCTGATAGATATATAACAACCTCCTCACTGATTTAAAGAGAGTTGGATTTCATAGCATCAATGCCATCATTCTTTGAATTGTTTTATTATTGATCAATAACACCAGTGCCATTTCCCCCAATGGGACTGCAAGGTTGTTATTATTATGAATCTGTGGCAATCTCTTTAAAAATAGCTTCTAGAGCATCTGCTAACATAGAGAGAATGTACAAAGGGCAGAGTGAGCATCACTGCTATGGAGAAATATTGCTAAGGTAAGATGTAGTTCCTTCTCAATATCTTCTTTCATGTGTTGTTACCAACCTCCTTTTGAAATAAATCATCTTGTTGTTCATGTCCTGGACTAATTGTAAGACAATAGAAAAGTCATTTTTTTTTTCGGGATCATCAAGAGGCATCCCTATCCTCAAGGGTTGTTTTTCGAACTCAAGGGAGGTATGCAGGGCTAAAGCTAAGTTATAAAAACTCTTCTCCTCTAACCAATTATGGTAGGGAGGAGGCAAGGTATTTTAATAATGCATCATAGAAGCCTGATTAATAGGTCTAATAACCTCGGTAATAAAGTTGTAAATCTTGGTAAAGCAGAGGTTAAAGGAAAGTTTCTCCATGGTTGAAAGTAAGTTATTTTTTTTTTAATTTTGACAAAATATACTGGGATTTAAGGTTTCCTAAAGGTTGAATTTAACCAATAGCAAAGTTCAACTCATGTGGAAAAGGAATTAGGAGGTAGATCAAAGAAATTAGTAGCCTTTCCTTGAAGGAAAATCATCACAGATGCAGAATAAAAATCATGGGGGGTGTTACTCAGACTTGTAGGACATCGATCGTTGATGAACCAATAGTAGGAGGACTTGATCAGTTATACCCGGATCCATTTACATCAGTTTATATTTGGATTATCATAGAGGTTGCCAAAATATCAATTTTGGTATGCCCTATCTTAATCTATTTTGTTAGCATGGATGAAAAGTGTTTTCCCTTACTTGCTTAGATATCCTTGGCATGGGAAAGGCAACGTAAGCAACAATACATTCATCTAAGAACATGTTTATGTCATCAATGAGAATCTCATGTTGCTTTTCCTTCTCCAGGTAGTCACAAAATATATGACAGTCATCTTCTTGTTTATTTAGTGACAGTCATATTCTTTTCCAGTAAGGTGATTGAAACATGCATCTTGTTGCTCCAACATAGATAGGTTCTTTCTTTGCGCACGATGGATGCATGTTGTTCCTTTGGGTGCAAGATTTAACAACAAGAATTAATCTCAATTGGTCTCTTCATATAGGTAATTTTGACTGTTCATCTCCTCATAATATCTTTTGCAATTTAAGTTTGTTTGTGACAGTCTATATAAACATTCCTTTTTTCTTTCTAGCCATATCCCAAAAAGTGCTTACTAAGAAGGGAAGGTTGCAGTTTTTTATTTTCTTAAATTCGTTTTAAATTACCGAGTCCTATTTTTTGGAGAATGGTAGTTCCTCACTGACCATAATTTACTGGATTGTTGTATGTATTTACAGTTGATGCTTTGATATCAAGTGGTCTCTCTAAGTTGGGGTATACCTATGTAAATATAAGTGAGACAAAAATACCCAAATTGACTCTGGTTTCATGATTTGGGGAATTACATTGTTGAATTCTTGATCATAATTGTTTGGTTTTGTTTTTTTGTGCATACAGATCACTGTTGGGCAGAACCTAATCGTGATCAATATGTACACCCTACATTTCCCTTTGCTTTTCATTTCCTCTGCAACATGTTTGCAATTAGAAGGTTTAAAAATAGATTTCTTTATTTGTTTCCCTTTGATTTTCCATTTTATTACAATAATTTTGCAAGTTGCAGTTTCTAAAATGGATTTATTGATTTGCTTCCCTTCACTTTTCCTCTTTTATTACAACATTTTTTCAAGTAAAAGTTTTTAAAAATGATTTATTGATCTGCTTCTCTGACTAATTTCTTGTGCTGTTGTGTCTACATGGGAGATTGGTTTCAAGTGCTTCGAAATTTCCCTATGGTATCAAGGCTCTTGTTTATTATGTGAACAACAAGGTCCTTGAACTGGGAATATATTCAGATGCTGGGTATAATAGCTTTTCTTTATACTTTAGTTGTGTCTTTTCTTTTCTACAAGATGATTTCTATGATAACTATTTGTGGCAAATATGCCTTTCCACAATATGGATATAATATCTTTGTTTTATACTTTAGTTGTGTCTCTTATTTTCTACGAGATGCTTTCTTTGATAAATATGTGTGGCAAATATGCCTTTCCACAATTTGGAAATATTGGAAAGGTCATCAAAGTCCAAGTTTCGTGAATACAATGTATTTTTTTTCCCATTTTTTAAATTCTCATGAGATTCTCCTTTTTATCAACTATTATACCTGTCAAAAGCAGCCAGGTTCCTTGGGACATGAGCAAGTTGATGACGATACATTTTCTTACTGGGTAAACTTATTTTCCTTTTGGGTTTTTATATGTAAAATATTACTGTTTTTATCTTTTAAATTCCAAGTAATAGATAATGTTTTGTTCTTCTAAAGGGTGTGGATTATCTCAAATATGATAATTGCTACAATGATGGCTCTAAGCCTGAAAGCTGGTAAATTTTTTCTCTCATGAATATAATCCTTAGTTTTTTTTTCCATTCTGCTGATTGGAAGCAGTTGGAGGACAACACAATCCATTGAGGACAAGTGGGAAAGGTTGTTAGCTATATCTTATAAGTATTATAGATAGTTTGAAATGTATGAGGCTTGTAAATCTAACATCTTTTGTGCATGAAAAAATAAGTGTAATGGCGTTTCTTTGAATTCATGGCTTCAGGCACCACTATTGATTGGATGTGATGTAACATCTATGGATAAGAAGACTTATGGAATCTTAAGTAACTATGAGGTTATTGCAGTCAATCAAGGTGAGTCTCTACTTAAAATTCTTTTGAATATTTAGAAATATTTATATTTAGAAACTAAGGTATTGTACTGCAAAATTTTAATTTTGACAAACCTGAACATGTTTCAGCTTACCATAAGCTTAATTATATCTCAGTATTTCTATAATGACTCCTCTTGTTTCATTTTTACCTTCTTACTTATATGACTAATTCATGCACTGAACTAATGTAATAGCTAAACGTGGCATTGCAATTTTGGTAGAAGCCATGACATATGGCATGCAAGAGGCACGTGGTGTGCATGACTGCTACATTGTCTCTCATCGAGTCCAACCCACGACATGATCGTGTTGTTCAAGCAGCAATAACAAGGGGCACCATTGCAACTGCTGCTAATTTTATGAGAAACCTCACCCATTAAGGATTGCTTGTTTTAATTCTTGTTCACATCGTAGTTCAAATCCCATTTCTAAGCATAAGTGTTTCGGAATGCAAGAACTTCATAACTACAAATGTTATTTTGGATGCTCCAACTCCGGCTCAAGGTAGGGACTAGATGCCTTGCAACCATCCATGTTTTATTATAAGAATTGATGGTAGATAAAGGTTCCATGATCTATAGGTATGCATACTTTTTATTTTCAGTTTCGGCGTCGATGTACTTATCAAAATTTTGGTCAGTTTTTTGGTAGAAGGTGGTTCATGGTTCTTTTGTTGTTGTTTACCATTGGTATATTCTTGTATAAATAGATATTTTATGTGATGCTTTCAGTAGTTAGTCCTGTCAGTTAGGAATTTGAGAAGTGTATCCTGCAAATATATATATATATATATATATATATATATATATATATATATATATATATATTTTAAAATTATTATTATTATTATTATTTTTAAGTTTTATTTATTTTTATTTATTTTTTCAGAAGGTGATGCCCCTTCTCTTGCATTACATGTATTTTCTCTTCCCTATACACTATTGTTTCACACAAGAACAAGTTTCATTATATTTTTGAAAATGTAACAACTTTTGTTTCTTAATGAAAGTTCAAAGATTTTTTCTCTTGAAGAAAAAAATCCCTTTTTTTTGCATTGCTTGACTAATGCCAACATATATTCTCACATTTTTTTTTTTCGTCGTGTTATTTTATCTGGTTTGCATTGACTACTTACCTATTGGTGGTTAGGTCTATAGTTTTTATTTCTAAATATCATTCTAAATTGAAAACAAAAATATACTCATTGTGAGTATCCCTGCATGTCAAGTAGTGACCTAGGTTCAATCCCCACAACAACATTTAGTTTTTTTCATGAATATATTTTTAGGTTCGTGGTTGTTTTGTTTTGATATTATTATTATTATGTTCTTTACTATACAAATCTAGTATTATTCATTGTATCAATCTAGTACTATCTATGCAGGTAGATAATTGTGTGACATACATATCACAACATGAGATTCCAACATGGATGATGAGAAGACAAAAGACTGTCTTGACCTACACTCACTTGATAATTCATGAATACATCTTATATCCTCAATTTTGCAGTCTTTTATAAAACATCTATAACCTGTTGGAAATTGTAATTGTAATTACTCCCGTGTGCATGTGATGCATAAAGTGAGTGGTTGAGTTGAGTTGATTTAACTTGAGTCCAATATTAGAAGTTTGAGTTCAGTCTATATTTGGAAAGGTTAAATTTATTCAATTAAACTAGTTCCAATTGTTGGAGGAACTAGTAGGAGGTATAGCAGTGGAGAAAAGCTTTAGTGTTCAACCAGTTAACTGATAAATCAACCATAAATAACTCATGCATGCGTGATCTAAGAGTTACCCAGTTGAGATTGAAGTTCAAGGGAAGTGTAATATCAATTTTATAATCATCCAAATTGTACAAGTGGTGCATGCAGTCAGAGGAAGTCCTATGATGGATTGCATAGTTATGGATGAGGAATTTACCTAAATAATAGGGGCTAATTCCAAAGGAAACAACACAAGGAAATAGGGACTTAGGCGAGCATAAAATTGGTTAGGTATTGGCCAAGGCTTGTTTGGGAAGAAGTGAGATAGATAAATATAGTGCAGAGGTTGCTTGGGCTTGATCAAAGAATTGTAATCTTCTCATATTTTTTTGAATAATGAAATATAAAGATAGGAGGGGTTTTTAGCTGTGGTTTTACCCAAGAAATCATTGTGTAATGTGTTGATTGAATTATTTCTATTGTATGCTTTGTGATTTCGTGATCGTTTAATTGTTTCCGCAGTTGGTAGAGTAGATTCAAGTCTATTGTTTTAGAAAATTAAAATTATTAGTTTGAACCTATAAGGAATTTATGCATGGTATCAAAGATAAAATCACTATAGAAGATAAGAATATGAAGTTATATTTGTAGGAGGAATGCGTTTTGCAAATCTATTCTTCAAAGCTAGAAACAAGATCAAGATGGCGTTCTATGGTCTAAGGCTCGAGTATGCCATTGACGGTAGCTCAAATTACATTGCTTGGAAGGACCAGATGGAAGTAGTCATGAAAGATAATGGGTTGAAGGAATACATTGATAAATTTTTTTTGAAACCGACAGCTACTGATGCACATAATCTAGCAGAATGGAAGAAGAATGTAGCCAAGGAAAGAAGGATCTTACTAGAAGGAGTTCAAGATCATATTGTCTCAAAAATCCACTGGAAGGAGACTCCATATGCAATTTGGAAAGCCTTGAAATAATTGTTTAATAACAACAATGACCACATGAACATGGCACTGAAGGAGAATCTTTGGAAAATCAAGATGGAAAAGGGCGACATAATACCACAGTACTTGAGAAAGTTTACCCAATGTCGGGATGAGTTTGGGAGTGTTGGTATTACAGTTTCTGACGATTATCTAGTCATCCTAGAAATTCTAGGCCTTCCTAAGAGCTGACACAACTTTGAGGATTCGGTAAAGTGGAGGGTTTAGCTACTAGAATGGGAGAGTTCATGGTACAAATTGATGAAAGAAGAGATAAGGCAGAAATAGAGATGGAACCTCATACAAGCATAATGATGAGGAGAACTATGCCTTAGATGGAAATGAAAATAAAGGGAAAGGGAATAAATCCCAATCCAAAGGATGTTTTGGTCAGGTAGGAAAGAAGGACTTGTCGAAGATTAAATTTTTTCACTGTCATGAGCTGGGACACTATGCCACAAAGTGTCTGCACAAGAAGGCCAACAAGAAGCCCTCAGGAGGAGAGGTAGGTGAAGCTATTGCTTCACAATTCAAGTTGTATTTCACCCTCATTTCATGCATGGTGACATCGGTGATGGGTAGTGTGTGGTATATGGATAGTGGAGCCTCATTCCACAACAAATATTTTTTCAGCGACTTGGAGGAGAAGGACCTCCAGCTGAACATCGAGATGGGAGATGATGGAAGGTATATCGCGAACAACATTGGTACTGTTACTTTTCAGAGGGAGTCTGGTTCACTTCTCAACATGCTACCCTGCAGTAAGGATTAAATGACAATATTGCATCAACTATTTCCAGAATAAAAGTGCACCTCGGCCATAAGACTATGTTAGTTCCCAAATCTACCTTAGGCTGAAATAAGGCAGAAGAAGGACAACACCAAACCACGCGCCTCAGAAGGATTTTACGAGGACAGAGAGGGCTCTCTCCGGGTCAATCTCAATGAAAAATATTCAAAGGGGCTTGAGATGACTAAAACAACAACTGATCTTAGGCTAGATATACAAATAGGAGGGTTTGATTTTGATTTTTTAGGGATTTTTGTTGGAAAAAGGGAAAAACAATTTTGGGCTTGGGGATGAGGCCAAATTCTTGTAGAGTTCAAGTTGGGGCAGGGAAGGCAATGACTTTGATGTATTAGATCAAATGAATGGATAGAAAAGATCAATGAGCTGAAGAGGCAAGAAAGCAAAGGATCCTCTTCAAACGGAGGAAACATATAAAACTAAACAAAGTTTAAGGCAAAGCATCAAAAACTAATGAATTCTACCTCAGTTACTCATTTGTTTAATTCAGAAGAAAAGAGAAGGGAAATGGCATAAATATAAAATTAATGAAACTTACAATAACATGAGAAGAACATCATCAAAACTCAGAAGCCACAAGGATCCCAACAAGTGTTGCAAAACTCTGGTCTTTCCTTTGCCAAAAACTGAAAATGGATATACAATGTGGTGCCAAACTTTTCCCAAGAGTCCAACCAGTCCAACCCTGAAAATGACTTAGAAAATACATCATATAGACCATCTCAACCCATTCCCATGCCTCTAGGGGTCGAGCTCATCATTCTAGGAGCTGTTTCAACCAATTCTAAATAAGGAACTGAAATCTAGGCACTCAAACAACTTACCTCTATATGGAAGGAAACTGATTCATTCATTTAATTTTCACTTTTTTGTGAATAAATCAACTAAAACAAGTAAATATGTGCCAAAATTACATCCAAGTTATCAAATTACATCAAGATAGATCAAGAGTAACATCAAAAATTAAAACTAGTCAAAATTGGGCGAATTTCTGAGCTGAAGAGTGAAAATGAGGCAAAATTTCTCTATGCGCCGCGCCCAAATTCTCTATGCGTCGCGCCAATTTGGAGCTGACTTTGAGGCACTTCTAGAAGTCCAAATTGAGCTCATGATAGCTCGTTCGAAAGCCCGGGATGTCTACTTTCCAACCCAAGTGGAATTTCTCAATTTGGATGTCATTTTCCCCTTAAAAAATTCAATCTCCCAACACTACTTCCTGCAGGTGCAAAAGGTGGCAGAAAGGTGATTTTTGGAGTGTTTTTGGCCCTTTAGGCAACGCAGAACTTGATGAAATCTCTTGGCCCTTCCTAAGCATGCATAAATTTTCATAAAAAATCCAAAAATATCAATTTTTCCTCCAGAATATGTCCCAATCATAAGCGCGCATCGGGTGGCGCGATGCATCGGGCAGAAAAACCTGTTTTGCAACCAAAAAAATTCAAAATAACAAAATTTCCTCCAAATTTCCTGAAATTTGGACTGAAGGACCCTCATCAAGTAGTATGCTCAGTCAAGGAAGCTTCAGCCAAGATTTGAAGTGGATCAGGCCTTTTTCGGCGCTTCAGTGCCCTCTTGGTGCATGCAGTTTCAGTGGTGAAATCTCTATCTTGTTGTATGACGTGTCCGTGTGTGTCATGGTGTTGCAAGGCATATGTGAAGTGTATATTTGGTTGATTGAAAATGATAAATGAGGGCTTGGTGTCTTTGTCTCCCAGTGTCAAATGTGTGCCAAAGGGAATGGACTGTGGAGATAAGGCAGTGTGGAAAGTGTGATAATTAGAAGGCAATAACAATCACTTGACTGTGTTTTAGAAATGTGGTGTTTGGGGATTTAGAAATTAGAAACTCTTCGCAAATTAGGAACTCTTTGCAAATGATATGGGAGGGTGATAGTGATAGGGAATAGAGGATTGAAAATGATGAGAGGATTATGGTGATGGGAAAGGGAAAAAATGGTAACAAGGGATATAAGTGGTTTTAGAACAGAGGGGAATAGGGGTAAGACTTTATGATGATAGTGTGATAGTGAGGAGGAAGGGAACCACAAGAGGGGAAAGGAGTTCAAACCAATGGGCACCAACAACCAAACTTTAAATTTCAAATAAAAACCCTATGGAGCAGCCTTTTTCAAAAAGATGAATTTTATGTTGACATCATTCAAATTCTCCAACCAGCCTTTGAAACCACACCAAACACTACTTAACCACAATAGCAAGATCAGTCGGACTTACTCGAATCACAAGAGGTTAAGTCAATTTGGAAAATTTGGAAGCGGTGATGATTTTGTGCCTTGGAGGCTCTATGCACCGTGCACTAGCCCAACGCACCGCGGAGGCTAGATGCACCGTGCCTGTGTAAATTTACACAGGGAAAAATGGCTCTATGCGCCGCGCATGTTCAGTGCGCCGCGCCTTCTCCCAATGCGCTGCGCCATAAATAGCGCATTTTTCAGGAGGATTTTGGAGGCCTTCCCAGTGTCAAAATTGGGCATGTGATAGCCCGTTGGAAATATTATTGAGTCTACTTTCCAAGCCAAGTGGAATTTTTAAATCTGGAGTTCATTTACCCTATAAAAAATCAAATATCCCAAGACTGGTCAAATGAGAAAAATGAGGCTGCCTCAGGGCAGAGTGCTGTTGCAGTCAACCTTTGAAGGTCTTCCTCAGCTCAAAATTGAGCTCATGATAGCTCATTGGAAATATATTTGTGTCTAGTTATCATTGACCATCAAGGTAAGTCATTTTGCCAAACTGCTAGGATAAATCTTTATTTTGCAAGGCCACTTGCAGGTGCATTCACCTCCTAAGGCACAGATGTTGGAGGACATTTCTCTAATTTCTCTAAACCATGATACCTGTAAAGAATGAAGGAGTTTTTTCTTCTTTTGGCATGTTTTGGAACAAACCTTCTCTCGCTTCAAAATTCATCTTTTTTTAGTTTTCTCGAAACATCATTTGAGTCAAATCTATCCCGATGTGTGGAACAAGGGATTTGTCGAAAATGAAGCGAAAATGAAGGGGATAAGGGGCTTTAAATTCTTGGAGAAAATTTTTTGGGAAGTAGGGAGGGATTTTAGGAAGCAGGGGAAAGTGGAATATCAGAGATTGAGTGAGGGGAAGGGGTCCAAAAGGGAAAAACACAGGCCTAGCCTAGAAAATTGTCAAGTTGTAGCAAGAAACTAGGGTTTGTGCAAAAATGAGGAATTTGGGGGATCTCAGTGATGGGAAGTGTTTAATCAGGTACATTAAGGATAGGGGAAGGTGTATGAACATCAGGATACAAGTTTGGCTAATGATTTGACCATCCAAGAGAAATTACCTTCAAAACCCTAGGAGAGGGAAATGAAACTTACCTAGGCACAACTGAAGCATGAACAAGGTGTAAAATGACCCATTGGAACCTGAAATGATGATGAAAACCCTCTTAATGATGGTACACTCAGCTGAATGGTGACATGGACCGACATTTGGACAACTTTGACAGGAGTAAAAGCAAACCCTAGACCTAATGCCTAGTGACCAAATTTTGCTTGAAGACTCACTGAAATGACAAAATTTGACCTTGACACCTTAAAATCACTTTCTAAGAGCATGTTTGATCACTGGAGGAAGGCTGCAAAGGCTGACACTAACAGACTAAACAACTACAAATGTTGTAGATCTAACAAGACCACACAATCAAATTTATTCCAAAAGGCCAATAATGTATGAAAAATGAAAAGGATTTTGCAACCAAAAATACCTTAGGCAACTAATTCAATTAGATACACGAAACCATCAGCAAAAAGGAAAACTAGCCTACTCAGAAGGCAAGTGTTTACCTCCTTTAACAAAATTTTGAGTTCCAAAACAAGGGCCTTCATTGTCTTGTCAATGCCCCTAGTAATTTGAACGGGGTTTGCACCTGTTGCAACAACCTAAACAAAAAGGTTTCATTTCAAATTATTTTCGACAAATTTAATATACAACCATTGTCAGTTTTTTATTTCCTAACAAGCTTATAAATTTTGAAAAAAGAACCAAAATTTTTTAATACCTGATAGCAATTGTTTCACTCAAAAAATATCTTAGACTCAATAAGCCCAACCCAAAACTAAAAAACCAAACACCATAAGACCCTACAAAAATGAATAGATGATCTTAATCCGCACTATCGAAAAAAAGTTACCTTTACACCCTCACTTATTAAACCCCGTGTCGTTGAATTTTAATCCTGATCACCTGTCATAGCAAAAAGGACTAGATGCAAACGTAAACACTTTTTTTTTTGAGGTTTAAGCAGGACGCCTATCCGTAAATTTAATTCAGCATTTAAAATTCCTGCAAGTTTTTTTTGTAGATGACCACAACCATATTTCTGTACATGATTGTATTTAAACACAACAATCAGCATTAACGAAATTCACCAACTAGAAATTAAACAAACTGAAATTTACCCCCCAGTTTTGTAAATTCAAAAGGAGGACACATGGAGCATTAATATTGGATCACATGAGATGGAAGGGAATCTGAAAACCTGAAAACTGGACCCGAATTTTTTATAAGGCACATTGGGTTGAGAATTCGCATTACAAATTAGGTAGACGTCAGCATCCCATTTTGGAATGCGAATTTGGTTTGAAATTCAATCTATTCAGACTTTTGAAGTTCGATGGAAAGGGTTCTTTAATGTTTTGATAGTTTAATTTTATGTATGCTTTAATATATACGCATGTTTTAAACATATGTTATACATATATCATATGCGAAATGAAAGGTGGGCCATATAATTTAGTTTTAATTTTATTTTTTTTAAAAGAGGGTTTATTATAATATGTTTTATATGTTACGGCATATAAAAATAAAAAGGACAAAAAAGCTTGGTAGTTTTTTTTTTATAGACAATACGTAAATTTTTTATTACACAACAGTGTGTAAAAAGTGAAATACTGAGTGTAACTTTTTAAGTGTGTATGCATAGCAGTGCGAAAGTGAAAAACACAGCAGAGTGTTTTAGAGACAGAGTATGTTTGTTTTGAACAGGCAGTGAGTTGGTTTTATGCACCGCGTTTTGTAGCAGTCATAATTTTGTAATCCCTCTCAGTGAGCAAGTAGTGTAATAGTTTTTTTTTGAGTTATTGAAGGGAATAGAAATTTGTTTTCAAAGTATTGAAACTCTGTCTCATGTCAAAGAAATTTTTATTTTCTCTGTGTTAGAGGAAGGGAGATTTATTCTCCATTCATTGTTCTGGAATTTTTCAATATTCCAACATGTGCAAGAACAACAGATGTTGTGGTTCCATCCCCAGCTAAATCATTTGTCTTTGTCGGAGCTTGCCTTACCAACTTGGCCCCAATATTTTCAACTAGGTCCTCTAATTCAACCAATAAAAAGGCCAAAACAATAGCATTGAGATACATTTCATTACACTGTCAATAACAATAAAATTTGACTCAGCCATAACCCTTTCCTTTTATTGTTGTGAAAATTTTTATGCATTACTCTGCATGTAGCCAACCATACAAGTAGACCACTAGGTAACAAATATGTTTCCTTTCACCTTTGAGTTTTCAAATTTTTCCTACTAGAGCTAAGACATTTAAGAGGGGAAACTAATATAACGTTAAAAATAAAACCAGAGCACAGATCTACAAATTACCTCCTTAGCTCCTGACATGCCATCATTAACTATTTTTGGAGAACCATACTTGCTCTCGAAGACAACATTCTTCCCTTTGGCCCAAGGGTGACTCCAACAAGATCAACAATTTTGTTCACACCACCTGCAAGACAAATTGAAAATTATTTCAGTAAGTGTGCAATTGAATGTCGGACCATATGCCAAAACAACCCTCCATGAAAAATTAAAATAAGATATTAAAATCGAATATAAGTAGACAATGAAAGATCCACCACAATGAAGTTTCACGTGCAAGTGACCTTCCATTAAACATATTTTTTTCTCCGACCTGCAATTTTTTTGTCGCTGAGGCATCCTTGTTGAAGTACAACTCCTTTGCCATGCTCTTGTATTAACTACCTGCTCTCTATTGCATAATATCAGAGTATGTCTTTTGCTTGAGCGATTAAAGGAAATGGGTGAAAAAACTGAAAGAGAAGAAAATTGTCTACCATAATTATCAAATACTTCACCCAACTTCTTCCCCTTTCCATTGTTGCCTAATGAGGTAGATGTGGCAATTACTGTCATACTGCCCAAAGCAGAGGCCATATTCTCTTATCCTGAATATAGAATTACAAGATCTTCATATTAGTACGAACCTTAAAACAGCATGACTGCCATTGGCAAAAACCACTTTTAAGTTGTAACAGGAAAACTAAACAACTATCGCGACTTTTGGCAACTTCTGGAGCATCAAGATAGAAACAACCAAAAAGAGAAATACAACCACAATCCTCATTTTAATGAGACCGGACTCGTATATTTGCATTAAGATAATAGAAAGAAATCACGACTATATTAAGGCTAGCACAAAATGATCTTTAACCAAAGGTCTCTTAGTACTTGTTATTGCCATGCTAGAGGTTGCATATTTTTAATTTAAATTCTTGACCTCTTGTGCCCATCTATGAATGCATCCAATGGGATATCTACATCAAATTCTCCTTTATATCCCCAAAACAAATTCCTTACTACACAGTCCCATTGATGGATCACCCCACACCATCCCACCCTCTAGAAACTATGAAAAAGGAAACCCGAGAAAACTTCTGAAATATCTCAAGATGACTATATGGGTGGTTCTTCTAAATCAACCAACCATTCATAACATGCTCATCAATCCAAACCATGAGTATTATGTAACGATATTCAAGCAGGCACTAAATCGGATTTTTGAAGCTATGTTAGAGAAACCCTAAAATCTCACTGAAAATAGGTGAAATGTGGCACCACTCAGAGATTGGCATGTGCCAATTTGTACAAGTGGTATACAATTGGCATGCTCAAACAACGAGGTGATGCAGGAATGACATGAGGGAGAAAATATCAGAAAATCCCCAAACTGAGAACTAAAGCTCATCACCAACCTCGATCGGGACAACTTACATGATGTAAACTTATGAAATCGTAAATGGAGAAATCATAGTAACAATAAAGTAACCTATGTAACAGAAACAAAGCCTGATTCATCCCGGGAATGGTAATGGGAGAAATCATAGTGAACAACAGAAATATGCAGCAGTTGCTTACAATCAAATAGATGAAAAAACACATACAAAAAACCTAGATAATAATCATGAACAAGCTTAATATTGAATTATGAACTTTAAAGGAACTTACAAAATGTGACATTACTTAACTCCGTCGCCACACAAGCAAAAATATCCGGACATGACCCTGTTGACAAGTTGTATTGCTCATGATGCAAGAGGATTTGTACCCGCACCGGCCAAGTCACTCAAAATCCATCATTATCTATACAATAAATACAAGTAATTGATGTAGTATTTTTTACTCTAAGATGCATTCTTATGATAATTTTATAACATATGTTGAAAATTTCAAAACATACCTGAATAAGCTCCTCTTCGTTTCAAGAAAAAATTATTGGAGTCGCATGAACCTGGAACAAGCCTCCCACGATCTAAAAGAGTAGCAACTAAGTCAACAATGACTTTTTTGTTGCTACGCTGGATCGAGGGAGGTTTGCTCCAAGATTAAATCGCTCCAATAAATTATTCTCTACTAAGAAGGGCCAACAATGTGAAGGTGGAAGCTCTTATGGCCCCTCCCCCCCCTCACATCACTCTCAATTCCCTAATACCCAATCTATATTTCATTTTTTATTTTCATGAGCATAAAAAAAAAATATTCAATAACTAATAAAAAAAATGCAACAAAAAGTACGCAAGGAAACATTGAAATTAGTGCTTGACATAAAAATAGTATGATAAATGATTTTTTTATATAACGCAAAAAACGTTCCAAGTATGATAACGTTTGTCTTATAATAATACAATATTTTACATTATCAAATTTTCTTTTTCTTCTTCCTATTTCTAAAGCTCCTAATTACATCATCAATATCATCGTGCTCTGCTCCCGTTTCGTGCCTTTCAACCCGCACTGCTGACCTAGTTGCGTATTCACGATGTCTGGGCTCATCCAGTGATGGGGCATCGCCTACAAAAACAGATAATATTAAATTTTAATTGTCAGTTTTTAAATATCATTGAACTAGTTCGGTAATATTAATAAAATAAATTGCGATGAGATTATTTACCTGGTGCACCAGTTGTCGCCGCTGACCTAGTTGCGAAGTCACGATGTCTGGTCTCATCCAAAGGATTCCGGGCATCGCCTACAAAAATAGATAATATTAAATTTTAATCGTCGCTTTTAAATATCATTGAACTAGTTCGGTAATATTAATAAAAAAATTGCAATGAGATTATTTACCTGGTGCACCAGTTGTCGCCACTGACCTAGTTGCGTAGTCACGATGTCTGGTCTCATCCAGTGACCGGGCATCGCCTACAAAAACAGATAATATTAAATTTTAATTGTCAGTTTTTAAATATCATTGAACTAGTTCGGTCATATTAATAAAAAAAAAATTGCAATGAAATTATTTACCTGGTGCACCAGTTGTCGCCATTGGGACCTGCTGCCCTATCTTCCTCTCTGGTGGTAAGATCCTCAAGGGAAACATTCTCTGTCATTTAAACAAAAAACGTTATAAGGACAACCATCAAGGTATAATTAGAAAAAAATATAAGTGGAAATTAATTACCATCACAGCCCTCACTGATAGTAGCATTGTCGGCCTGGTCCCCACTACAATGATCAGGTTGCACGTGAGGATCATCTACATCTGGCTCTAAAACTGGGTTTTTTGCCTCGTCAGTAGTGCTGCTCCCCTGATTTAAACAAATTTGTTAGACATTAAATTTATGGATGAAAACAAAAATATTGAAAGGTCAATGTTTTACCTTATCAGGCATTTTGGATCTTGGGACCTGCCCCAAGCTTCTGCGACATTCAACTACAGCTTCATAGCCGAAATGGAAAGTGATATTTTTATCTTCCTCTGTAGTTTCTGTTCCGAATTCATCACCCTACATTACATATGATTGTGTATTTTTAATCATATTTGATAGGATTACAAAAATTTTGGAAGGTGATACAATTCATTATAAGATGTTTAGCTACTTAATTACAATTCTTGTGACTAATTTCAAGTAGCCGCCCTGGCCTAGCTTGTGATGGCCCTTTTTTCAATCCTAGCTTTGGTTGCCTTCGAGGTGTCAGGCAACCTAGCATCAAAATATTGAAGTTAGATATGACGTAGCACACTTTTATTTTAGACATAGAGAAAATTAAAGCTATTGAATTAAAGTTGTAATTTATCTTGCGGGCCCAGTTGGCATTTTTCCTTCTTTCTTTGCCCTTTTCTCTTTTCATTCTCCACTCACTCTCTGGAAATGTGAGAGGATGCTCGTATCTAGGGTTAAATTTCAATTGCGTCCTATAGGTGTCCTTGGTATATTTCAAATATTTTCCGGCTACCCGAGCCATCGTTGTTCTGTCAAATGTGCCAACCCCAAAAAGGGCTTCTAGAGAATCTAGAAGTTCTTTTTTCAGGTTGGAATTCTGGGAATTCCACCTTGTGCATATGGTTGGGCCAAAAATTACCAATGCATGGCTCTCCAAAAACTTGTAGAACTCATTGTTTCCTACACAGAAAAAGAAGAAGATATTATCATTAATTTAAAAATAAAAATCATGATAAATATGTTTTAGATAGAGTACATGAAATAGTTAAAATATTAAAACTTACCTGGGAGTTGTACGTGCTTTATAGGGATACCTTCATCGCTCACCAACACCGTGCCATTAATGGTCCCCTCGTGGTTTCACATCATAGTAGTCTGTAGGAAAAACATCATAATGTAGTTTGCCATATCAACTTCATCATTGCCAACACGTCTAGGGTTGGCCGGGTGTCCGCCATGTGGTGTTTCGGCCGGCACCTAAAGGAGTAGAAGGTGTACGAGAGGTTTATTGGGAATCCTTGCCCTTGTGTCCCACTACCACCAACACCGGGTTCAGCAAGTGCCAGAAAACGCTACATACAAAAGAAATTTTTGTTAGTTTAGTCAATGTAAAAATTAAAAATCAAACTATCACAATTCATCTCATGCAGAACAAAAAAATATCCTTTTGAATTTTTATTATTACTTGATATGTTTCTAGCTGGCTCATAAGTTTTTTTATCCTCTCTTCTGTTTCAGGTGTTTGAGGCGCGTCTATCAAAGTATTAAATTATGACATTGCATCTCGTGCCTTTTTTCGCAACAAGAACACTGGAGATAGGGATGAAGAAAGTTCTTCCTCAAAGAGGGAATCATCATGCGTACCATGGCTAGGTGTTTGCATATTTGAACAAAATTAATATTATTTCAATTATGTAAATAACTAAAATACCTGAAGATAAAGCAATGCTGGCACTTTACATGTTCTTCCGCTGGCCTCTTTCTGCGATCATCCCGTCTCTGTTCCTTTGAGATCAAGCCCGATCGCCACATTGCAATAAAATATAAATGTAAAAACTTGAAAACAATATCTATAATCTGAAAATGACAAAATGAAACCGAAATAATTTCTAATAAGACACCTAAGACAAAGAGTTAGAGTTTCAAATTTGCCTTAATAATCTGGCCCCGGAAACATGTCATTGCACATTAAGGCACCGAAACAAGAGACGAGTTGACAATGAAGACATTATTGAATATATTGTTGGAGAAAATTCTAGTAAACTTGTTGTGAAGACCTTGAGGATATTTTTGGAGCAACATTGTTGAAGCTGATGGTATAACATTGTTGGAGACGATCTTGAAGGGCCTTGAAGTGAAGCTTTTGGAGCAACTATTGAAAAATCCTTAGAGCATTTAAGTAAGGCACTTTCTATCTTCCACCACCTTTTTCCTTTAAATATCCTTTAAACAATTTTTTTGATATTTAATGTTTGAAATCACGTTATAATTCCTTGATTATATGTGTTTGGGGACTTTCTCTTTGAAATTACCCAAAAATACCTTGGCAATTTTATCTTCAGGATGCATGTTTGACCCTATTGTTCAATATTTTGATTGATAGTAGTAAACATAGAGAGTTAAAGGGCTCTTGAATTGGTTTGGTTGGGCCATTAGATCCCTAACATCTACTAGGGAGAACCCCCCTTGAGTTGGAGGAGAGCTAGCCCGAAGTGAAAAGAGGTTGGTGAGGTTACAATGGGGCTATTGAATTACACATGGTATCACACTTTAGTTCTTTTAGGGAATTTATCTTGAGAAGTGCGAGATTTTGCTATATCAATTCTCAAATTTTTTACAACACTATTGTTAAGAACTAATAAGAAGTGATGTTGAGGGGTTTTTGGGTATAAGAAACAATACCATTTAAAAACTAGGACTATCAGTCCTTGGCATTCCTTCACCTGGGCCTAGGGGCACACAAGAATAATTTCACACTAAGCCATGAAAACTTAAAAGTAACTTAACATATCCATAAAGTAATAATAATCATAATTCCTAATTTCCTATTGTACGATATAATGAAAATTATTCAAACATTAAGCAATGAAGACATGCAATGTCTGAATTTCAAGATTGATGAACCAATACAAGAAGTTAGAAACTACAACTTTGATTCAATACTCTGTGTCCTAACTCCATGAAGGAATCTAGTTTGTAGTACAGAACATGCATCGTGTATTATCAATTCTTAATTGACAACAACTAAAGGTCATCTACCTCATCAATTCCTTCCCATTTTGTGTTTTTATGTTATATTCCTTATAAAAGTGTCAAATTTCTCTCAAAGTAAGCAACCACTGAATAAAATAAAAAATAGTTGAGATATGATTGAGCAATGGTCATTTATTTCTTGAAAGGATCTTCACAATTTCTTTGGTTGCTTTTCATCTCAAGAAACAAGAAATGACCTAAGAAACTATCGTGATGTAATATAAGAAACAACACGGTGCAATGGCCATTTTCAAAGCCAAATGATTTCCATTGAGGACATGGCCTTTATTTGGTTCCTGTTTCATAGGAGTTTTGGGTAGAAATGGAACTTTGTTGTACCATTTCCAGTAGTAAAAAGGGAAAACCTTCTTTTTCCATGGGAAATAATTTACCTTTCCTTTTTCAAGATAATCTAAATCACAAAAATATGAACTATACTACACACATTCTTGGATAATGTGAAAGTGGAAAAGGAATACCCTACACAAGTGATGCACACATGTACATTTGAACACTAATAGATTTTTGTAGTTGAAATGCAATGCTTGTTTTCATTTAAATGTAGGGTTTTTAAAGCAGAGAGAAATAATGGCTGCCAAATTAATAAGCGTTTCTTTGGGAAAAATTTAAATCTTGTATTGGGTGATGAAGATAATAGAGGGTATTGAATCTTGATTCTTGACATCCAGAGAGAACCCTACAGCCTAACACAATCCAATGGAATTGACCAAAAAAACCCAAATAGAGTCAACCCTACTATAGGAGGAAGGGCCTGCAGTAAGAACTTACCATTTTGCAAGAGCTCAAAGTAACAACAGCCAAGAAAAGGCGAATGTCAAGCCGCAAGAGCCGAGGCTAATGGTGGCGAATGTTGTTCATAAGAGCTGAGGGCGAATGGTGGCAAAATGGCCGGTTTCCTATAAGAGCCTGTGGAGAATGTCACGCCTTAATGTTGTTATGCAAGAGCCGAGGGCGAATGCCGTAGGGCTAATGCGTGGCTCGCAAGAGCCCATGGCCACGTCGAGGGCGACGCCGTTCGTAAGAGCTGAGTGAATGCACGTGATATCGACGTTAATGCGCACATGTACATTTGAACACTAATAGATTTTTGTAGTTGAAATGCAATGCTTGTTTTCATTTAAATGTAGGGTTTTTAAAGCAGGGAGAAATAATGGCTGTCAAATTAATAAGCATTTCTTTGGGAAAAATTTAAATCTTGTATTGGGTGATGAAGATAATAGAGGGTATTGAATCTTGATTCTTGACATCTAGAGAGAACCATATAGCCTAACACAATCCAATGGAATTGACCAAAAAAACACAAATAGAGTCAACACTACTATAGGAGGAAGGGCTTGTAGTAAGAACTTACCATTTTGCACGAGCTGAGGGTGAATGCTGTTCTACAAGAGCTGAGGGCGAACTCTGAGGGAAAATGCTGACAGAAAATGCTATTCTGCAAGAGCTGAGGGCGAATGTTGAGGGCGAATGCTTTTCCGCAAGAGCGGAGGGCGAATGCGCGCGTGATATCAGACGTTAATGTAGCTATTGCGACAGATACGAAAAAATAAAATCATTTTTATGTAGCGTGCATATTCGTATTTTTATGTAGCGCGCATATAAGTGTCGTTACACCGACGGCGGACAAAGCGTCGCTATTGCGACGGGTGCCTCCAAACGTCGCAATTGCGACACTTAGACATTGTGTCGCACTTGCGACGTTTGGAGGTAGTCATCGCAATAGCGACGCTTTGGGCCATAGTGTCGCAATTGCGACGTCTTCCTCCAAACATCGCAATTGTGACACTTTGTCTAAGTGTCGGTATTGCGACACTTTTCTATAAACGTCAGTATAGCGACGGTTTCGGGCAGGATGGAAAAAATTTGGGGAAATTTCCGACATTTGGTCAAAAGCGTCGGAACCAAGTGTCGGAATTTCTGCCAAATGTAGTAGTGCTACCATTGGGCTTATGGAGTCAACAATCAATATTTTCAGTGGAAAGGTTTCTTGACATGGAAGTTGAGCCAGATAGGGGTCTTTAACAAAGGCAATTCACTCATAAAACACATGAAAACATAGTCATTTCGTTACTAAAGTAATTCAGAGCATAGAGTTATGAATTCTGAGTAATAGAAATGAAATCTATTGCAAGTGGTAAAACATAAGAAGTAGATCAATAAGACATTAAAAACCCCATGAGAATCTCAGGTCTATCAAGAATAAAGTCCTTTGTATTACTAATATAAGTCAAAATACATAAAGCAACAGAGTGGTGCAAAAAATCTCCAACCCCTGACTACTTCGATGCTTTGTCTTTAAATATACATTATTACAGCAAGGATGATCTGCTTGATGGCTAGATTCATCAAATTCTTCCTATGACACATCACATAACTGAAAAACATGTCTGCTAATAAGAAAATGACAGCTACACCTTAAAGAAAACCTTTCCTACTAGGACTCTAACTCCTATTTATTACATATTCTACCTTATCTTTATCAAACAATTACATGTCAGTTACAAATAAGTTTCACATGCTCAAAGGATAGATGATAGGTTCATTATCACCTTTACATATTAAAAACTCTCCTAGACATGTGGAAAAAAACCCTATTTTTTAGGAATGCATAATCTTCATCTTCAACAAGATCTTTGGTTGATGACCTGTCTCCACAGCACTTCCTTTGAGTCATAAATGTTTGATGTTAAGGTCCCTTGACCTGTTGGAGGAGTCCAACTGTCCAAACTGTCATTAGAATGCTCCAAAACCTTCAAAAGTAGTTCGCTACGAAAAAAGGATAGTTTCGTAGCGAGCTTTGGTAGAGTTGAAAAAAAAAGCTTCTGCACCCAAAAACTCTGCTCTTTTGTTGTTCCATGGTGTCAACCTAGTCATGACACATCATCACCACCATTCTCCCTCTTTGAAAACTACAAAAAGTAACTTTAGAAGCAAAAAGGCTGCTACATAAATTTTCGTAGCGTTTTTCTAGCTTTAAGCCTAGGAAATGCTACGAAACTGTGTAAAAGTGCAGAAATTCCAAATTTCAAGACTGTCTCCAAAAAGTGACCTCCAACTATAAAAACTTGACCTTTAGCATACCACGAACCTTCTAAAACATATTCAATCTCAACTTAAGACCCCTGTGGTGTTTCCTCTTCATTAATGACCAGTTGAGCAATAGGCTCTTCAACCATAGTCATCTTTGAGCCTTTCTTTTCCAAATCTTCATTAATCAGTTCCAGTTGTTCTTGTAGGTCTTTGACTTGGTCTTTTAGTGTCTTGTTCTTAGACCATAAGTGAAGGTTCATTTTTCTGATATGTTTCACCTCTCCTCTCAATGGCTTAGTCCATTTGATCAGTTTTTCTGTGTTGTCCAAGGTCTTAGAGACACTTGTGACTTAATCCTCCCAATTCTCTTTCATTTTTTCAAACTGTACCTTTTGAACCTTGTGCTTCCTTGCCTCTTTCTTTAAGACTGATATTTCATCATTTGCCAGCTTCAACGTTTGTCTTTTCAGTGATTTTATGTCTTCCATTCTTTTGCTTGATGACCAGATCTTCTTTTGCAGGTGATGAGAGGTCAATGATGCTTGGTGGTGGCTAAATAGTTTCACTGACCTTCTGAGCCTCTTTGATTCTTTCCAAGACTTTTTATCATGTCTTGTCACTGGTTTTCTAGCTTGAAACATGAATCATGCACCTTCACCTGCAAATTCTAACTTTTTAGCTGTTTTGGCTTTCTTGAGCTTCCTCCCTCCGTCACCTATGTCTTCAGCTTGAACTATGGGAGTTTCTTCAATATCAATAGCATGAAAAATTTCCTTTAAGTTACCTTTAGCCATTGTTTGGCTTCTTGTAACCCTCTTGCTACCATGTTTTCTCACAGTTGGCTTTTGTTTTGCAAGTGTAGCTTTGGGTGTATAAGCCTTCTGTAAAGGCTCTGTCTCCATGATCACTGGCTCAACTTCCTCTGCCACTGACGGTGATGGGATATCTTTAGGCTTGGGATTCCTTTTAGGAGTGATAGAATCTACTTCAAAACCACTGATGAGCAGAAAATATGACCAGTATCTACCTAATCTTTTGAACTCCTATAATACCAACAACTTGATCAAACCATGATGAAAGAGTGAGGTTTCATTTCCTTCCTTTTTAACTTGGACCTTATCTGACATTTTAGGTAAGCTTCTGTATAAGGAACAAGGTAAATCAAGAGACCTCTTACCCACAAAATGTAGCAGAAGCCTAAGGTGGTAGGAATAGACCATGTGATATCTCCCTTCACAAGTAAAGTACTTCTGAATAATTAGCAGCAGCTTTGAGAAGTTGTCTTTCATGTAGCTCCTTGGGATGGCATTTGTGAGATCAATCTCACTATGGTCTGGCTTGATAAATTATTTACAGTCCTGCATGTTGAACTTGAAGCCTTTGAACCATTGTTCTCCTCCTCTAGGGATTCCTGTTGCTGCTGCAATGGTCTCTAGTGTTACAGTGAGGTTCAAAATTCCCACCTTTGAAGCTGTCCCATTGAAACTGATAGCAAACTCCATAGAAACCTGCACATGACACCCTTGCAATCTTTGACAGAAGTGAAAAAACCCTGTTCTTTTGAAAACTTCTAAGGCAGTTGGGTCTTCATTCAACAAATTCATGTCTGATGGCTCATATCTGAGGCAGTGGCCACCTTTTTTGGTTTTCCTCTTTGCAGCCATGGTGATTTTATACCTTCTTTGCCTCGCTTGATTAGTAACACTTGCAACTTTTGAAAATTCCAGCAACCAGCTTGGCTTGGTGAAACAGCTCTCCAAAACTCAGTAGCATGCAAAGATGAAGCGGATAATGACAAAAGAATCAATTTGGTAATGTTTTAAAGTTTCGATGAAAGCTCATGGCTTAATCATGACTCATGCATACTAAAACAGTAATAATGACCTCAACCATGACCTTTGTACCTTGATTTAACTCTAAATGACTCAAATGAAATCCACCCTCATACTTCTAATAATTGACTGACACCTTGCACCAAATTTGAAAAGAAAGACATAAAAACCTATTTTCGTTGCGTAGTTAGTTCATTTCCTGGCAGTTTAGCTATGGAACTATTAGTAGTTTCGTAGCGAAAACTGCCTTTTATAGTGTAAATCGCTACAAAACAAGAAAAACTGGCTAAAGTGACCTTTTCGAATTCAAAAGCTTTGGAAATGAAATATGTCAGCAAATGATGATTGATGGGACATGATATGACTTGAATGGGGGTGGGTTTGGACCTTAGGAAAGGTTAATATGAAAATTTTAAAATTTTCCTTTACCAACTTGTGGCAAATGAACTCTATGACCATACCTTTGACAAATGAACTTCTAAGACTATGTCAAATGATGTTTCACTTTTTCTGAGTGATAGCATACTGATGTAAATTTGTGTCTTTATTAATATAATGTTGTGATTTTTCTTTGAAAAAAAAATATGGCTTTCTATCTTGATTATTTATGTAATTGTTCTCCTCTCTCTTTTGGGCTATTATGACACATTGGAAGGGTGTGCAATATTATTTAAATTATTTTTGTTTTAAATATAAGAAATAGGTGATATATAAAAATAGTTAGATTAATTGTAATATGCATTTTTTTTTCCTATCATTAGTCATAATTTATTTGAAATAAAGCTTACTTTCTGGAGACCAAGCAACATCATCTACATCATCTGTGGCTATTCACAATTGTAGTTCAATTGATAGAGGCGATGGCAAAAAGTTGTAGGCATATACGGTAACCATAAAATTTCATTAAATCAACATTCCTCTGAATTTACCATTACATAAATTTCATTAAATCGACACTCCTCTGAATTTCCCATTAGAGTTTGTTCATGGTCATGATAACACTTGGAATTTCTATGTCAAATGCATCATATAAAATGTTAAAAGATGTTAATTAATTAATTAATATTATTGTTGTGTAGGACAGAGATATGTGGAAATTCATATAGAGATACAAAACATTGCGGGGAAAATTTTATGTTCCTTGCTAGGTACACCTATTCTCCCACGCAACACCTCTTCATCGCACACATTAAAAATACAATCCATTTAATATACGACAATAAGTATCTAGTTCACAAATCTAAGATCGCAAATGCACATAGTATTAGAAAGTCGTGAATGATTGACTCTTTGTACTTTGATACCAGTTTTAAAAGATCAAAAGATTGAACATTGTAATGTGAACACTCAATGACCCACCCTTATTTCACAACCAATAAACACATAAACCAAACTTTGCACACCCAAAAATTAACAAATAAAAACCACTCATTAATTGATTAAGATGTACTATTGTGTGCTAGGGAGGTGTGCTAAAGAAGTCTATGAACATGAAATTCATGCAGAGAACTAGAAATTTGCATAAGAAATTTTTTGTTCCTTGCTCCACACACATGTTCTCCCACACAACACTTCTTCTTCACATGCATTAAAAAGACACTTCATTTAATTTTGCATAATAAGTATTAAATTTACAAATGTATTCAATATTGCATAACAACTATTCAGAAAATTGAATACAAAAATTAATTATTTCTATTTTTTAAATGATTAAAGCCATTGAAAATAGTATTTAAAATTTGACATCAAATCATCAAATCATACTGATATCAAATAAAATGAGTTCACGTCCATCCACGCGTAAAGAGAGATGTAGCTGAAAATGAAAAATGTTGCGAATTAAAGTTCTTATTCCTTTCTTTGCACATACGTTCTCCCTCATAACATTCCTTTTTCAGACGCATAAAAAATAAACATAATTTAACACTGGATACTAATTTTTTTCTTAAAGTTTAAATAATTTCATGTATGTTGAATATAGTTCCCTCTCACCCCCGTTACTCATTAATTAATTAATATGTATTGTCTTGCAAGAGGGAGGTGTGTGGAAGGAGGATCAAAACATTGTGGAAGAAAGTTTATGTTCCTTGCTCCGCACACTTCTTCTTCTTCAAACAAATTAAAAATATACTTAATTTATTATTGCATATTAATAAGTATTTATTCCACAAATGTGTAATAAAAAATGCACATAGTATTAAGAAACCCCAAATACAATGATCAAAATCGTTGAAAATAGGTTTGAAAACCACACATTTGATATCAAATAAAATGAACCCATGTTCATCCACCCTTAAGGGGAAATGCATGTGGAGATGAAAAACATTATGAATTTAATTTTTTGTTCCTTGTTCTGCACTAGCATTGTCCTATGCAACACTCCTTTCTCAAATGCATGAAAAATAGAAAGTTGAAATAATTTTTTGTTTATGGAATAAAGTTCTCTCTGCACTTTCATTTCTCATTAATTAGTTAATATGTATTGTCATGTGAGAGGGAGTTGTGTGGAAGGAGGACTGAAAAATTGTAGAAGGAGGTGTGTGTAAGGAGGACTGAAACATTGCAGAAGAAAGTTTGTGTTCCTTTCTCTGCACACCGATTATTCCGCACAACACCTATTCTTCACACACATAAAAAAAAAACTTAATTTAATATCACATAATAACAAGTATTTAATTCAGAAATTCGAAATAAAAAAATGCACATAGTATTCAGAAACCTTGAATGCCAAGATTTATTGTTTCTAGCTTTTAAACAAACAAAGTCATTGAACATAGTTTTGAAAATGGATATCAAATAAAAAGAGCCCAAGTTGATCCACCCTGAAGGGGAAATGTATCGAGAAATGAAAAACATTATGAGTTGAATTCTTTGTTACTTTCTTTGCGCACTCGTTGTCCCGCACAACCCTCCTTTCTCACAAACATGAAAAAAAAACTTCATTTAATATTAGATATTATGTTTATTTTTAAAGTTAAATTAATTTTGTGTTTGCAAAATAAAGTTCCCTTTGCACCCTCATTGCTCATTAATTGATTAATATGTATTGATGTGCGGGAGGGAGAGAGGAAGGGGTGTGAAAGGAGGACCCAAACATTGCAAAAGAAAAATTTGTTCCTTGCTCTGCATACTCATTCTCCCGCAAAACACTTATTTTTCATGGACACTAAAATGACAGTTAATTTAATATTGCATAATAATAACATTCATTGTTACTAGTTCTTAAACGATCAAAGTTGTTGAACATAGTTTTGAAAACAACACACCCAATATCAAATAAAACAAACCCGAGTGTATCCACCCTTAAGGGAAAATGTATATGGAGATGAAAAACATTATGAATTAATTTTTTTGTTCCTAAGCATATACCCCTTCCTTCGCACATCCTTAATTCCGTATAGATTCAAAGCTTTGTGTAATTGTTCTCTGGAAAAACTAATTTGTAAAGTTTAAAATGAAATAAGAGATAAACCACTAGAATTACTTGTCTTACTGTTAGTGTTATGGCAGTAACCTAGGAAACGCCCTTGCTCTCCCTCCACGCTTACATAAAAGACCTGCACTCACCCACATAATGACGAGTTACAATCACCCACATAATGACCACTTACAAAATTAGCCTTTTTTATTTAAAAAGGATTTATGAGGCACTACCCAATATTGAAAATAAAAATCCCTCCATGAGGAGAATTATAGCACATCAAGACTCCCAATGGAAAATTAGAAATAAGATTTCCATAAATTAAAAAATTGTTTTTGAAATTTATGAGAAAATAAGAATATTCAACATTAAACTTTGATTAAAATTACAAAAGTTCGATAAAATAATTCACATTAACCAAAAAGCCACTGCTATAGTCCTTAACGGGACAAAAACTAATAAATTTATTAAATTTATTAATCTAAGTAAAAACCAATACCATAAAAAATTTAAAAATTAAATTCATTTTAATAAATTGTTTTATTTTACTTAAAAATTAAATTCATTTTAATAAATTATTTTATTTTACAATTAAGTTTTTGCATTCTTTACTTCAAATTTGATCCCTTTTACTTATTAAATGTAAATTAATGATTTTCCTAGTGGTTTACCATTAAGTGTTCTTAAATTACAAAATAGAAAGAAGATATGAATCGGTTTATGTATTTAATTGAAATTCAATTTTTTTCGGTACTTAATTTCAAGAAATGGATTTCCTAATGAGCTACCACTTTATGTTTTAATGTTGTTAATTTCAAAGTCATAAATCATTTCAAATGGGATGAAAATGAATCCATCATTCATAGTCCTTGTCTTTACTAAAATTTAGTGTTTTTTCACCTATTTTAAACAGGTTAATGGTTTTCTGAGGTGGTTGTCATTTACTACTATCAATTAGTTAATTGAAATGATATTAGTAAACCAATCAACATCAATATGTTACAAGCAATTTTAAATTCTTATCCTCTCAAATCTATTCGAATAAAGTTTCCAATTTACGAAATATCAAATCTATCATTGAAAAAAACAAAAATAAATGTTATCATGAACCTTTACAGCCATGTAATGTCAAAATTCACTTAAGAAATTGACCCAAAATTTCATAACCAGTAATAGTGCATCGACTTTATAGATTTTAACTATAATTGTATACGGGAAAAAGGAGGCATGACAAAGATTGAACGAGTCGAAACAATTAAAGTCATGTATTAAAAAAAAAATTTCTACACATGATGTGATAAAGCAGCCTGATTCAAGCTCTCTTCTTCCTATGGCTGCGGTTGTTTCTTGTCTCTTCCGGAGAAGAAGGTAAAGTGCCCACCACCGCCCTTCCACCTGCCCCCGGAATGGCCCATGCAGTCACGAACGTTCACCACCGGACTCACCCTCACTCGTCTTCTTCCGATGGAGGAGTTTTCCTTATGCAGGAAGTAACCCTCCGCCATCGCCTTTCCAGGCGGTGGGGAATTCAATATGGCAGCTTTTGAAACGTGACTACCGGAACTCCCCATGTTTCGTACCGCACCAACCCTACCACTACTTCGACCGATCATACCTGCCTTCACTGCCGGAAGTCCAGGACTGCTTAATTTGTCTCTGCCACACTTTTCTGCTTTGCCCTTCTCCGCCTGATTCCTGGGCTTCAACTGACCAAGGAACTGACGCTCAGTTTGGATTTTATTGCTCATGCTCCATGCCTCCAAGGGTTTCGAAACTTCGGCTAGGCTGGGAAGATTTTCTGTATCTTTAGAAGTGAACCCAGCCGTTGCTGGCTTGTATTTGCATTCTGCAGTAGAGTTACGTCGGGAAAATGGTGAAGAGCGAAATAAACTGTTTCCCTCCATTTCTCCGCCCGTTCTGCCGATCCTTGAAAATGACCACATAGATTTTGTGGGAGAAGGTTGTTGCTTCAAAATATTACCCGATTGATCAACTGTCTTACATGATGTACTTCTTCTATTATGATCTGCAAAAACATTTTTCTTGTTGCTCAGCTCAAACATCAGTTCGTTCCACTTACCAGGAGGCTTATGACGTAAGGATTTGGATGCAACATTTCCCCAACAGTTGTTTGTTATCTTTGAAGAAGGAGCGGCGGTGGATCGAACCGGTGACCCACACTTTAAGCTTTCAAGACTGACATCTCGTCGGGCGATAAATGCAGGTTCGGCTTCAACAGGACCCTTAATTAGAGGCAAAATTTCGCTATCCACAGATAGTTCGTCGGCAACAGCTAGATGAGATTCTCCTGTGACTGAATTCTGCCCACCATTATTATTATTATTACCTATAACACAAAACTCGAAGTCGGTTCCGTAACTAATATCTGCTAGATCTTCTCTTTCTCGTTTCTCCGGTGAAAGCCAACTGGTCTGCGAGAGACCGAGAGACAATGAAATACTAGGGCACTGCCGGTCATTTGTAGTCCTTTCAATCGCCGCCTGCGAAACATCTAATGGAAATGAAAGTTGAGGAGTCTCCCAACCGTTTCTCATCTGCGAGGTGGCCGCCATTGCGCTTTTAACTGATCACAGTTCTTCAAATTCGGCTCCCGGCGCATTTACGAATGAAAGAAATACTTTGCGAATGAAACACTGGACTGCTCACCTTTCAATGAGATAACAAAAGCTTCATGAGATAAGAAGTTGGGTATATGAAGACAGAAACTTTCTGATTCAAACGAAAGTAAAGTTCTACCCAAAAAAACACACTCCACTATCATTAGAAGAGCACCTAGAACTGTAAAATGTGCCATACACTATTTACATATCAAAACGGATCATTTTATTTTTCAAATGTGACCATTTCCATACCTGCATAAATAGGCCAAGGTATTCTTTGCCCAGTCTCAGTATTCAGTTACCATCTGATTGAATTTTAAACCTAATTCGGAATTTAACCATTTATCAACAACTCCGTGTCTAACTTGCGTACCAAGCCGCGTGCAATACGTTTTCGAAGACCGCGCGATCACTCCTTAGCTGACGATATTTCGACGGAGGTCTTGTGAGTCGTAGTGGGCGAGCCTTATTTCATGGGCCATTAATTCGCCTGATAGCCGTATTCATTATACATAAAACCATGCTATGCATCCGGAGGCACATCACAGATGTGATTGGCTGAGGATGCATGTTACTTGTTCAGGTTGTACAGTTTCTCAAATATGTATTTATAGGAGATTTCATTATTAATTGGACGATGGCTAGGATGGAGAGGTTGTACCGTTTGTCAAATATGTATTTATAGGAGATTTCATTATTAATTGGACGATGACTAGGATGGAGAGCTTTATTTCCGGGGCTATTGACCCATTATTCAGGTTGTACAGTTTGTGAGTTATGAATTTAAAAGAGATTTCATTATTAATTTTCGTTATTAATTAAATGTTGGCTAAAGTGGATGGTTGAATTTTGTTGATTATATTGTATTTATTTATTTATTTTTCAATATATTAAAAATTTGTGGGATATTGTAATTGTGCAAAGCAATCATATTTATAAATTTAACAAATTTTTGATTTGAAATTGGTTGATTGTATTGTATTTATTTATTTATTTAATATATTAAAAAATATATGGAAATATTTTAATTGTGCAAAGCAATCACATTTATAATTCTAACAAGTTTTTGCTAATTTTAAAGGGAAAAATATGGAAAAACACCCTCTTAAATATGATATTAGTATTTCACTAGCTTCAATACTAATAGTATTTTATAGAATTTTTATGTTAATATTTCTATGTTAAATTTTAAGGATTTTACTACTGTTGAAATGTTACTTTCAACTGCTCTGTACTCTGGCTGCCTTCTATTTCTGTCTGGAGGAACCATGAAACAGAGCCGCTTGCCTAATGCGGTGAACAGTGAATATTTGAAACCCTTACCGTCTTGTGTTTACAGAGTTGTTGTTTTGTTTTCGGCTCCTGTCCTTTGAATTTGAGAAACAGAGCTTTCGTTTTGCTATTCCGCAGCCAGTCCTTTTATTCAAAACAAAGCATTTCGTATTATTAAGAAAACAGAGCTTTCGTCCTTTTATTGAAGAACAGAGTCATTTTGTTTTATGTGAAGACAAGTGGTCCCCACAAGTTTCTTTTGAATTGCAATCGCAAATTGTATTAAGGTCAAGTGTCTTGTTGATATGGATGCGATGCGAACGCAATCTCAATCGCACATATGTTACCACCATTGTTTTATTATATGCATTGAAATGTTGCGATGCGATTAGCGCGATCGCGCAATCGCAATCGCAAATGTTAATCGCCCTCCGCCCGAAACCAAAAGTCTATTGCATATTCGCCGATGCGATTGGCGCAATCAGAAGTTTTTTTTTGAACCAATTTTGTAATGTAGTTTCGGACCCATACGATTATAAGCCCGATTGAATTCTCTCATAATCCATCGCGCGCACAAAAGGTGATGTCAGCAGGGAAGTTTTTGTTACGTGAAATGTTCCAATGAAATTTGGTTGATAGGTTTTCAAGTTCGGCGGTAGTTTGTAAAGGTTTGCAAAGGATTTACGTTGTAATGTGTTTTATTGATCGCGCGACAGAGTAGAGTGTTAAACTATTGATTATGTTATTTTTTAACATAAATCAATATAACATGTGCGCTATTTGTATTGTGGGCCCAAGAGTTTACCGGAGTCCATAGAGTTTAGTTTTTAGTTTTATTTTAAATATAGTTTTTGTTACTATGTGTGCTACGACACATATAAAGAAAAAAGCCCGAGAGGCATGAATTGTATTTTTATTGCACAACAATGCGTTTTTATTTGAATATACAGTGTTATGTTTTTGTTTATATTGCACAGTAGTGCGGAAATTGTAATACACAACAATGTATGGATTTCTATTTTAGACAGAGAGGCAGAGTGTGAGTTTGTTTTTGAACTGTGTTTGTAACAGTCATTCTGTAAATCCCTCTATGAGAGGAAGATATTGTAACAATTGTTTTTAAGTTAATGAATAGAAGTTTTTCAAAGTGTGAAACTCTGTCCTGTGAGCGAAAAAATTGTTTTAATTTCTCTGTGTTAAAGGGGAGAGCATTATTCTCTCCATATTGTTATGGAATTCTCAGAAATTCCAACATGGTATCAAAACTAGTCCAAGCTCTTTGAAGGTGTCAAGGAAGCTGAAAGAAGGATTTCTTGTTGCAGCAGTTTCTCCAGCAGAGTGAAGACTCGGCCAAAAGAATCCAAGGTATTTCTCAAGTCATAATTTTGTGTTACTGTTGAAGATAGTCAATTTAGTTTTTAGAAACATAGTCAAGTGTTTGAAGCATAGTTCGAGTGCAAGAATGGCTAGAGCCAGCACTAGCATGAGTATTGGTAATACTTATATCCCACAATTTAATGGGAAAAACTATGATTACTGGGTAATAACCATGAGAGCCCTGTTTTCTTTCCAAGACCTATGGGAACTTGTTGAGGATGGTTTTGAAGAACCAGTGGATGAAAATGAGTTTAATGACTTAACACAAGCAAAGAAAGACTTGTTGAAGAGAAATAAGAAGAAGGACTCTAAAGCCCTCTTCTATTTGTATCAAGTAGTGCATGAGAGTGTGTTTCCAAGGATAGTAGTAGCCAAGAGATCCAAAGAAGCATGGGTAACTCTCAAGACAGCCTATCAACTCATGGAAAAAGTGAAGACAAGAAAACTACAATTGTTGAGGAGAGACTTTGAGACTCTTTGCATGAAGGAGTCAGATAGCATTGACTCATTCTTCACACATGTGATTGGAATGGTCACATATATAGGGTCTCATGGAGAGACTCTTGAAGAAAGGAGGATTGTGTAGAAACTATTGAGGAGCATACCCTCAAGGTTTGATGTGATTGTCACCACCATAGAAGAGACAAAGGATCTCACAGAATTTTCAGTTGATGAGCTATATACATCACTGATGACACATGAGCAGAGATTCGATAGAAATGAAAACTCATCTCTGGAGCATGCCTTTAAGACCCAGATGTCCTTTGGAAGAGGAAGAGGTCAAGGTAGAGGAAACAAGAGAGGAAGAGGCAGAAGCCAAAAAAGAGGTGGAAGAAACAGTCCAGCAAATGCTCAAGGAAGGGGCAGCAATCCAAATCAGAACCAAGGCCAAGGCAGCAGCCAACAAGGTGCACACCAACATGCCCATGGTCAAAGGTATGATAAATCCAATGTCCAATGTCATTATTGTAAAAATTATGGGCATTATGCAAATTAATGTAGGAATAAGCAGCATGATATGGCTAATAAAACTAGTGAAAATTTCACTAGAGAAAATATTAGCCAAGATAAATTGTTTTTAACTTGTAATATGGCTGAGGAAAAGAGTGAAGACTTATGGTTTCTAGACTCCGGTTGTAGTAACCATATGACAGGAAACAGAGCGATGTTTTCTATGTTAGATGAGAATGTGAAGTCACAAGTCACATTAGGGACAGATAGTAAAGTTTCCGTTATGGGAAAAGGAGAAGTAAATGTCTTAACAAGGAAAGGAGAAAAGAAATCCATAGAAGATTTTTATTATGTTCCTGGAATGAAATGTAACCTCTTAAGTATTGGAAAACTTGTTCAAAATGGGTACAATGTTTTCTTTGAGGATGATGTATGCACCATCATGGATAAACCGCCCAGCAAACAATGTATTGTTGAAGTGAAGATGACACGGAATAGAATGTTCCCTCTCAGGATGAGGGCAGAGTTGAAGAATGGAGAAGACATGGAAGCAGTGACACAAGAGGCTTTCCAAAGCGAACCAAAAGATGAGAATTGGTTGTGGCACTTGAGATTTGGACATCTCAACTTTGGAGGTCTTAACTTGTTGAATAGAAAAGGAATGGTAAGAGGTTTGCCATTGATTGAGAAACCAGACAACCTTTGTGAAGGTTGTATCTTGGGGAAACAACACAGAGAAAGTTTTCCATCCGGGAAAATCATAAGGGGAAAAGCACCCTTAGATCTTTTCCACTCAGATTTATGTGGACCGATGCAAACTCCATCACTTGCAAGTAGCCACTATAGGCTAACATTTATTGATGATTTTACTAGAAAAACTTGGGTTTACTTTTTGAAAAAAAAAAGTGAAGTGTTTGAAAGATTCTGCAATTTCAAAGCACTTGTAGAGAGCAAAGTGGGCTGCATATCAAATTCCTAGGGACTGATAGAGGAGGTGAGTATATCTCCAAAAAATTTCTATGTTTTTGTAGAGAAAATGGAATTCATAAGCAGTTTACAACTAGGTACACTCCGCAGCAAAATGGAGTTGCCGAAAGGAAGAATAGAACAATCATGGATATGGTAAGGAGTATGTTAAAGGCAAAGAATTTGCCTAATGATTATTGGGCTGAAGTTGTACATTGTGCAGCATACATTTTAAATAGGTGCCTAACAAAAGCAGTCATGAAAAAAGTTCCAGAAGAGGCATGGAGTGGCACAAAGCAAGGAGTCACCCACATGAAAGTTTTTGGATGTGTGGCTTATGCACACATTCTAGATTAGCTAAGGAAGAAGTTGGACAACAAGGGGGAGAAATGTATTTTCATTGGATACAATGAGGAATCCAAAGCTTAGAAGTTGTATAACCCATCCACCAAGAAGTTTATTGTGATTAGAGATGTTCAATTCATGGAGGAGGATGCTTTGGATTGAAGCATAGAGAAAATAGTGAATGTTAAACATTGTTTGTCTCATGATGAAAATGATGATGATTTGGCTGAAAAACATCCCCCAACAGCAGCACCAACACAAGGGCAGCAAAGCACACCCTTGAGGAGAAATGAAAGTGCTTCTCCAAGCACACCACAAGGAGGAAATTCTAGTCCTTCTTCAAGCACTCATACACCAAATGAAAGAGGAACAAAGTTCAGAAATTTAAATGAGATTTATGAGAAAGAGGTAGCAAATGAAGGTATGAACTCTTTGTTTGCTTCATATTGTCATGTTGATGACCCTATTCATTTTTAGGAAGCTATTAAAGATAGGAAATGGATAGAAGCTATGGATGAGGAGATTAATGCCACAGAAAGAAACAAGACATGGGATTTGGTTGAACTCCCAAAAGGTAAAGAAGTTATTGGAGTTAAATGGGTCTACAATACCCAGAGTAATGCTGAAGGAAAAATAGAAAGACACAAGGACGGAATTTTTGTCAAGGGATATAAGAAGCAACATGGGAGATAATATGAGGAAACTTTCGCACTGGTTGCTAGAATGGAAACCGTGAGAGCAGTGCTATCCATAGTAGCACAAAACAAGTGGAAATTTTACCAAATGGACATGAAGTCAACATTCCTAAATGGTGTGTTAATGGAAGAGGTTTATATTGAACAACCTCTAGGCTATGAAAAGAAAGGCCAAGAGCACAAAGTGTGCAAATTAAAGAAAGATCTTTATGGGCTAAAGCAAGCACCAAGAGCGTGGTACAGTAGAATAGATTCATATCTACTGGAAAATGGATTTGAAAAATGTGAGGGAGATCCCACCCTTTACATTAAAGAAAAAGATGGTAAAATGCTAATTGTTATGTTATATGTTGATGATGTTATTTTTATAGGTAACGATGATTACCTTGTTGAAAATTTTAAGAAGGTCATGAAAGAAGAATTTAAAATGACTGATATGGGTTTGCTGAAGTACTTCTTAGGAATAGAAGTAGAGAAAAATGAAAATGGGTTTTTTATCTCACAAGCTAAGTATGTTAATGAGGTTTTGGAAAGATTTAACATGCAAGATTGAAAGGTAGCAATAACACCCACGGTGATGGGATTAAAACTCAGCAAAGAGGACAGCAGTAAGGATTTTGATCCTATTTTATGCAAAAGCATAGTTGGCAGCCTCATGTATTTGACTGCAACTAGGCCGGATATAATGCACGTTGTTAGTTTTATTTCCAGATTCATGGAGAGGCCAAAAGAAGCACATTGGCAGGCAGCAAAAAGGATTCTGAGGTACATTAAAGGTACTAAAAGGTTTGGTATTTTATATACTACTTCAGAATTTTTAAATTTAATTGGATACACTAAGAGTGATTTGGCTGGAAGTGTAGATGATCAAAAAATTACTTTCGGTTATGTTTTTCACATGGGTTCCAGAGCCATTTCATGGGCTTCTAAAAAGCAGCCTATTGTAGCATTGTCTACAGCAGAGGCAGAACATGTGGCAGCTACAACAACAACATGTCAAGCAATTTGGATGAGGAGGATGTTGAGAAGCTTGCGCCAAGAGCAAGCAAAAGGAACAGTGATTTATTGTGACAATAACTCAGCTATTGCATTATCAAAGAATTATGTGTTTCACAAGAGAACTAAACACATTGACACAAAGTTTCACTACATCATGGAATTGGTGAACAATGGAGAAATAGTTTTAGAACACTACAGAACTCAGGAGCAGTTTGCAGACATTCTGACCAAGCCATTGGGATAGAAGAGCTTTGAATTTTTGAAGAAATGTCTGGGTATGACTGATAACCCAGTAGTTGAAATTAAGGGGGAGTGTTGAAATGTTACTTTCAACTGCTCTGTACTCTGGCTGCCTTCTATTTCTGTCTGGAGGAACCATGAAACAGAGCCACTTGCCAAATGTGGTGAACAGTCAATATTTGAAACCCTTACAGTTCTGTGTTTACAGAGTTGTTGTTTTGTTTTCAGCACCTGTCCTTTGAATTTGAGAAACAGAGCTTTTGTTTTGCTATTTCACAGCCAGTCCTTCTATTCAAAACATAGCATTTCGTATTATTAAGAAAACATAGCTTTCGTCCTTTTATTGAAGAATAGAGTCATTTTGTTTTATGTGAAGACAAGTGGTCCCCACAAGTTTCTTTTGAATCGCAATCGCAAATTGTATTAAGGTCAAGTGTCTTGTTGATATGGATGCGATGCGATCGCAATTGCAATCGCACATATGTTACCACTGCTGTTTTATTATATGCATTGAAATGTTGCGATGCGATTAGTGCGATTGCACAATCGCAATTGAAAATTTTAATCGCCCTCTGCCCCAAACCAATGGTCTATTGCATATTCTCCGATGTGATTGGCACAATCACAATCGCAATCGGAAGTTTTTGTTTGAACCAATTTTGCAATGCAGTTTTGGACCCGATACAATTATAAGCCCAATTGAATTCTCTCATCGCGCGTCCAAAAGGGTCGGCACTCGAAACCATTTGGCATACGCGATATGTTTTATGCATTAGATTTGATAATCCATCGCGCACACAAAAGGTGATGTCAGTAGGGAATTTTTTGTTACGCGAAATGTTCCAATGAAATTTGGTTGAGTAGTTTTCAAGTCCGGTGGTAGTTTGTAAAGGTTTGCAAAGGATTTACGGTGTAATGTGTTTTATTGATCGCGCGACGGAGTAGAGTGTTAAACTATTTATTATGTTATGTTTTAACATAAATCAATATAACATGTGCGCTATTTGTATTGTGGGCCCAAGAGTTTACTGCAGTCCATAGAGTTTAATTTTTAGTTTTATTTTAAATATAGTTTTTGTTAATATGTGTGCTGTGACAGATATAAAGAAAAAAGCACGAGAGGCATGAATTGTATTGTTATTGCACAACAGTGCATTTTTATTTGAATAGACAATGTTATGATTTTTTTTATATTTCACATCAGTGCGGAAATTGTAATACAAAGTAGTGTATGGTTTTCTTTTTTAGACAGAGAGACAGAGTGTGAGTTTGTTTTTGAACTGTGCTTGTAACAATCATTCTGTAAATCCCTCTGTGAGAGGAAGATATTGTAACAATTTTTTTTAAGTTAATGAATAGAAGTTTTTCAAAGTGTGAAACTCTGTCCTGTGAGAAAAAAAATTGTTTTAATTTCTCTGTGTTAAAGAGGAGAGCATTATTCTCTCCATATTGCTATGAAATTCTCAGAAATTCCAACAACTACATAGTAACAAACGCATAACTAATTATTAAAAAAATAAGGAATTCTCATTGCCAAATTAAAATTTGAATTCTTCATATTAAATTTTCATAATTCATAGTTAAGGATTTGGTAAACAAAATCTGAAATCATACTTGTCAAAATGCATGATGGCTACATCCTCACTCAACTGTCAAGTGTATGGTTACTCTATCAGTAACACCTTGTTAATTTTACCGAAACTAGCCTAACAATCTCCCTATTAAACTCTATTTGGGCAGATTAAACTGGTCTCAATCACTTTGTCTAAGTCCATATAAATTTTATTTTATTTTATTTTTATATATTTTTTTTCGGAAAGGAAAAAACACCTTGTATTGATTATATAACATAAGTACATTGATCTTGAAGATATAAGTCACAAATCTTCCCGAATAGTCAGAATTAAAACACTTTAAGTTAGAGACAAAGCTACTTAGGACACAGATGATACAACATGCCTCATTTAGAGGGACTAATACAACCATGCATGAGACTAATGGAATAGAGCTAGCTCAAAAGTGAGTCTAATTAATAATTGAGAAACATAAAAATAGCATCAAACCAAAACAACAAAAATAGGCTACAACCGGAGCTTAGGGAACAACGCCATATTGAGAGCTCAGGGGAGTGGGTGAGAAATTGAGGAGAGCAGTCGCCTACCAGAGAAGTGAGAAATAGAAATGGAGCGAAAAGGGGCATTCGGGCAATGCTTTGAGAGAGAGTCACCGCGGGAGTTGAGCTCCCTGAAAATGTACTGGAGAGATTGATTGTGGAGCTTGTTGAGAAGGAAACTAATGCGCCCAATCCAACCCTGCAATCCAGGAGGCTGAAAGAGATAATTTCCAGAGATGCCATCAATGACAAACTTAGCATCACCATAGATGTGTAAAGAGGGGAGCTGTAGATTATAAGCCTGATAGAGGGCACTTCACAGGGCCAGGACCTCTACCTTGGTGTTGGTCCCTGCTCCGCCATTCCAAAAGAGGTCGAACCTGTCTTCATAAGATAATTTGATCTAGGCACCACATCCGCAAGTTCCATTTTTCTCGTCTCCGTCAAAAAAAGCTGTTGGCAGGGTTACTATCTACATGGGAAACTAGCCACTATATCCATTAGTTATCTAGGACACCTTTTCACGTAAATGGTTCATCAACCATCTCGCATTCGCACATTACCCCTTGAAGCTAGGATACCTACAAACTTGCCACCCTGGTACTATCCAAGTGGTCCATTCCACAACTTGATAAGTAACATGTATGCTTAGCCCATCACATCTTAGATGTGCCTTTGGATGCCTAGCATGGTTTTATGTGTAATGAATATGGATATGAGGTGCATTAATGGGCCAATAGCCCAAGAAATAAGGCTCACCGTACTAAGCCACATGCAATACATTTTCGAAGACCGCACGATCACTCCTCAACTTGGAAAACTACTGATATTTCGACAGAGGTCTTGTGAGTCGTAGTGGGTGAACCTTATTTCTTGGGCTATTGGCCCATTAATGCGCCCGATGGCCATATTCATTATACATAAAACCATGCTAGGCATCTGAAGGCACATCTAAATTGTGATGGGCTGAACATACATATTACTTATGCAGGTTGTACAGTCTGTCAAAATACATCTATAGAAGATTTCATTATTAATTGGATGATGGCTAGATGGCTAAAAGGGATGGTAGAAATTAATTTTATTCTTTTAATATAAATTTTAAAAATATATTTTTAATTTAAATATAAAAATTTTAAATTTATTATAATTAGTGTCAATGTCCTATTATAAGTTTTCCATGTTTCAAAATATTTATTTTAATTTTAAGGTATTCTTATTATTATTTAGTGAAATTTATACACTAGATTTATTATTTAGTGGAATTTATACACTAGATTTATAGTTTGATATATAAATTTAAATTAAATTATTTTTTTAATAATTAATGTAAATAAAATTATATATATATTTTTTAAATTATTAATATTTTCATTTTCAAATGTACGTGATTCTTAATATAAAATATTTCTATAGAACAAAAAATAGGTAATTAAATATGAAGGAGAAATTCATTACTTCAGGCGATGTTTATTTTATTACATGACCAGAAAAAACTAAAAAGTATAATATCTTGTATATAAGGAAGTATCATAAGTGCAGATATATAATGTTATAAACTGTTGGGGCAGTTGAGCATGGATGGTTTGGTATAATATGTGTACATCAATTAGAGTATGGTCAGATTTATAGTATGTTTTTATTATAGCTATAGTAAGGTGTAGCCCAAGTAGCCAAAAGAGGTCTGAGTGGTTGAGAGAAGCGTGTGGTGTGAATAGATTTACTATTAACTATATGTTAAATTCATAGTAACAGTGGTCATTTAGTTTTTTGAGTCACGAAAATTGGTCCACACGTTGTCTATTGTAGGGAGAGGGGAGAACAAAATCAATACCTAGAATTTTAAGCACCTTACATAAAGGTCATTGTATAAAACCCTCACTACACAAAGCAAGAAATTCCTTGGCACAACCATATTATGCTAGCTACTAAGGTTCACAACCCTACGAGGATTATGAATTTTGGGAAATGAACAATGTTAGATAAATAAATTAAAGTGCAATAGATAGTCATATGCTCCAAAAATATAATGACACTAGTTGTTATTTTTAAAACCACACTGATGCTGAAGATGGAGCCAATGGTGCTGAAGTTTGGTGAAGGAGCCACTTTTTGATGAGAGCCATAGGGGTGTGTGAACATCCTAAGGGTGTTTACTCCAAGTTTTGAAATATTGTCATAAGCAAGTGTATTTCCTGAGGAAGTTCTAAGACATGTTATTCAAGCATGCATGTTGTGCAAGAGCACATGTCGAATCAAGTTGTGGAGTGAACCACCTAGATAGGTACGAGGGTGGCAGGTGTGCTCATACGCTAGCTACAAGTCAGTTTTTTTAAGACCTTAAGACTTTGATCAGACATACATGTCATGCAGTGGCATATGGACTTATCAAGTTGTGGAATGGACCACTTGGATAGTACTAGGGTGGCAAGTGTACTGGTATCCTAGCTTGAGGGGGGGTATGTGTGAATGTGAGATGGTTGATGAACCATGTACTTGAAAAGGTGTTCTAGATAACTAATGGATATAGTGGCTAGTTACCCATGTAGATAGTAAAATGTTTATATGGACTTTGAAAAAGTGATTGAGACCAGTTTAATCTCCCCAAATAGAGTTTAATAGGGAGATTGTTAGGATAGTTTGGGTAAACTTGACTCAGTGTTAAATTTGAACAGTTGAGTGAGGATGTAGCCATCCTGGATTTTGACAAGTATGATTTCAGATTTTGTTTACCAAATCCTTAACTATGAATTATGAAAATTAAATATCAAGAATTCAAATTTTAATTTGACAATACAAATTCCTTATTTTATAATAATTAATTATGCATTGGTTACTATGTACTAAAATCCTTACAATTTAACATAGAAATATTAACATAAAAATTCTATAAAATATTGTTAGTATTGAAGCTAGGGAAATACTAATATGATATTTAAGAGAGTTTTTTTTCCTCCATATTTTTCGTTTTAAAATATGTAAAAACTTGTTAGAATTATATATCATATTTAAGAGGGTTTTTTTTCCATATTTTTCCTTTTAAAATATGTAAAAACTTGTTAGAATTATAAATGTGATTGCTTTACACAATTAGAATATCTCGACCATTTTTCAATATTTTAAAAAAATAAATAAATACCATATAATCAACAAAATTCAAACCAAAAACTTGTTAGAATTACAAATGTAATTGCTTTGCACAATTAGAATATCCCACAGATTTTTCAATATATTAAAAAATAAATAAATAAATAAATACAATATAATCAACAAAATTCAAACCAAAAACTTGTTAGAATTATAAATGTGGTTGCTTTGCACAATTAGAATATCCCACCAATTTTTCAATATATTAAAAAAAAATAAAAATAAAAATACAATATAATCAACAAAATTCAAACCAAAATCCTGTTAGAATTATAATTGTGATCGCTTTGCACAATTAGAATATCCCATAAATTTTTCAATATATTAAAAAATAAATAAATATATAAATACAATATAATCAACAAAATAAATAAATAAATAAAATATAATTAACAAAATTCAAACCCAAAACTTGTTAGAATTATAAATGTGATTGATTTGCACAATTAGATTATCCTACTAACTTTTCAATAAACTAAAAAATAAATAAATAAAAATACAATATAATTAACAAAATTCAAACCAAAAACTTGTTAGAATTATAAATGTGATTGCTTTGCACAATTAAAATATCTCACAGATTTTTCAATATATTAAAAAAAATAATAATAATAAATACAATATAATTAACAAAATTCAAATAAAAAACTTGTTAGAATTATAAATATGATTGCTTTACACCATTAAAATATCTCACCAATTTTTCAATATATTAAAAAATAAAAAGATAAAAAAAAATATAATATAATAAACATTCAAACCATCCATATTCTAATTAATAATAAAATTACTTATAAATACATAACTAACAAAATGTACAACCTGAATCAGTAACATTGATACTCAGCACGTCAGAGGTTAGTGTGCCTCCGGGTGCATAGCATAGTTTTATGTATGGTGATTGATGTTACAAGAATAATGGCCAATAGCTTAGGAAATAAGGCTGACGTGGATACCAACCTCTACATTACAGTTAAATAAATAAATAAAGGATAGGGAATGGAGTGGTTACCATTACTTTTCTAGAAAACAAAATAAATGACAGGTTCCCACTGCGCTTATTTTATTTATTTCCATTTTTTCAAAGTTGGAGTCGAAATCCCTACTTAAGTTGGTCCCATGGGAGGGAATTTATTAAAGAGCAAAAGCTACAGTAAACTTGTATCGAACTGACATTTTGCTTCGTTGAGTGTCACTTTGCCGGCTTCTAGAGAAATACTGAGACTTTGCTCGCTTCTAAAACAAGTTATTCCAGATCACAATGATAACAATACGCCTCGTAAGTTTCTGACCTGTTGGAAAATGTCACTGATCGTCACGCACTGATTTTGTCAATAAATATGGTTTAAAATATCTTCAATTGGTCATTATTCTTTACTTATTCTTCTTTACTTAAACTATCGTAACAGATAATAGAGTTATTCCAGGTGGTCTGGCTTTCTTTGAATAACGGTGATGAGTCAGCCTGCATTAGTGGATAGCAGCCAGAGATGGTTGTCCTCACTGCTGGTTTGACAACTGAGTTAAGATAGGTTTTCCCACCTTAGGAAAAAAAAAACAGATAATAGAGTTGTTAAAACTCTAACATGTTAATACTATAAAATTGGATAGAGTTATTTTATTTTCAAATTCCAATCCCAGAATTCTATTATTATTATTATTAATTTTTTTTAAATGCCCGAACATGCCGCTAGTCTCACACTTTGGTTAAATTATTCATAGTCAAAGTATATTTAAAAGTGGATTTTAAATTACTTTTAACTTTAACTAATTACCACCCAGGAGAGGGATTCCTCTACGCATGATAATATTCAAGGAACTTAATCCATTTTTCTATCATGATTTCATAATTGTGATGAATGTACGGTAATTTCTATTATGCGAAGAGGAGGTTACAATAGATGTTCAATAGCTTGTAGTTTTTTCATTTTGCTCGACATAATAAAAGGAAAGAGTGAATTTTTATTTGTGGATGTAGTTTAAGTTAGATGATTCATCTCTATTGCTCGACATAATAAAAGGAAAGTTTGACTTTTTATTTGTGGATCTAGTTTAAGTTAGATGATTCATCTTTATTGGTGTTTCATTTGTATTATTTCATTCTATGTTTTATTTCTATATTTATTTTGATTTTATTACTATGTGATTTTATTTTTAACAATTGGTATGTGAGCCAAAGGTATATTTGGCTAATAAAACTTATAAGAAATAATGATTAATTGTTTAAGTGGGAGAAATGGCAAAAGAATGTTCTAGGAAAAAATTATTTAATGGATAAAGTTATTAACAATGGAAATATGAGAAAAATAATTTTTTTACCAATGGTTGGAATAGGAAGGAAGTCAATGCCTATAGAAGACGAAGAATGGGAGATTATTGACAAAAAGGCTTTGGAAGTAATAGCAATGACTATACCAAAACCTCTTAGCTTTCAACAAGGCATTTAGTATGGAGAATTTATTTAATGAAGATGTCGGAAGGTGGAGGTTTATTTATTATCATTTAAATGAATTTAACATGATTATTAGTTAATTAATTTGTTTGAGGGCAAACTTTGATGATGCATCTACATATTTTTTGATTTTCTAGAAAGTTGAAATAGCTTGGTCATGGATGTGAATAATTTTTTCTATAGTACAAACACTTTAAAGTTTTATGATGTTGTTGTGTTATCCATAACATGAAAATGTGATACAAAAGCATAGGTGACATGTCAAATAATACATTGATTGTGAAAAAGGAAAATAAAGGGAGAGAGGAAACAACCAGTGAAATATAAAATTATAGAAGGAAGGTCTAAATCTAGAGGTAGGATGGAACGTTAGTATTATGAAAGAAAAGGACACAGAATAATGTTGTTTGGATTTCTAAAAAGGAAAAAGGAGATGGACAATATGAGAATAATAAAGAAAAAATGTATTAGATGATGTATTTGATGTTTTAATCTTTTCATTATATAACATTGTTGATTCTTAGGTGATAGATTCAAGGCTTTCATTTTAGGTGCCACATTGCGTATTAAATATTTCAGATTTTGTTGAAAGGAGGTTTGGAAGGTTTATTAGGATGGTGATGTGATCCCCGTGGTGATGAACTATGTGATTGTGGGAATAGGTAAGGTATGGGTAAAGTGATAGGATGGAAAATAAAGGTTGTTGAAATAGGTAATTCACATTCCTAATTTAAGAAGAAATCTAATTTAAATACGGTAGTTGGGAAGTGAAGGTCACACTACCACATTTATAGGAAATTCATTGAGGGTAATTGCACGGTCTCTAGTAATAAGAAAAGAAAAGAACGTAGGTACAACGTATTTATGTGCTAACATTGTTGACCTTTATATTACTTTAGCTTATATTGGAGCATATAATATTCCCAAATTTCCACATCATATTTGGAATATTATATTCCTTGATTTTCTTAATAAATTAAGTAAATTAAAGGGTGGAGGGACCCACAAACCCCAAATATAAATAAAATACACTTTTAAGGTGTGTATGTGGATATTTTAGATCTATATATAGAACATGGAGTAGTGGAGCAACTCTATTAATGGAGATCATGTCTCATTTGTGAGATAGATTATGGAGGATGACATAGTCAAATAAGATCATGGATATTGAATATAAAATCATAAGGATCTTTGATATGGTCAACTAAGATCATAATGCATTCAAAGAAGATCATTAAGCACTTATGATAAGATAGTGGAGGAAGTGATGCATTTAATCATGCATGATGGAGAGGGTGATCACCCCATATGAACATGATGGAGGACATGGATCATGTTGATTCAATCAACATTGACCAGATCAATAGCGTAGTAAAACATGGAGACCTTGTCCACATATACAATGTAGATTTGGAGTGGGCCTAGGCTATGGAAGGCTCATGTATATAATGAAGGTGAAGGCGCAATGGAAGGCATGATTTGGATTATTCATCTCTTGATCTGTTTAGATCTAGATTTTTCTAAGGACATTTCTATGCAAACTTGGGCTGTTTAGCAGAGTTTGTAGGGTGTTCCCGAGCAAGAATCCCAACTCTTTATTTGAGTAGCTCTGTAAAGAGGATTGTTCCTCATTCCATATTAGGCATTGGTGCCATCTTCAGGAGGTTTTCTCTAGCATTTAGCTAGGAAACCATTGGAGGATTCATCCTACCACTTTGTTCTTCAGATCCAGCCTTTCAGGAGCAGCTGATCTATATCCGACATTCAGGCCTTGGGGTCTCACCTCCCTGCAGTAGCAGTCCCTTCAAGGATTACGCAGTCCAGTCCTGTATATCTATTGGAGGAAGGAAGTTTCCAGTATTTCAGCTGGAAATCCTGAGAGGGATAACCTCCTCACATTGGATCTATTGTTTCCATCACTCAGGAGATGATTTGACACATCTAGCAGCAAGCTAAGGAGCCTCCCTCTCTGGTAGCATAGTTTTATAAATTTTTTGTTCATTCAACAACTATTTTCAGTGGAGGAGATTGGAGGAGCTAGATCTTGAGCTTTAAGCCCAAGAATCTAGTGAAGGGATCATCTGTTCTTGCATAGATCTGATTGTACATCATTATAGGCATCATATCATCAGGTCTAGCTTCAGATCTGCATTTCCCAACAGCATATATGTGAAGCCCTAAGGGGAAGGTTGTATTAGACTTACAGATCTGAGAAACCCCTCCTAGGTTATCTTGGGAATCCATTATTGAGCCCAAATCTACAATTTCAGCATCATCAGAGCTCCCATTATGCCTAGATATGACTTTTTATATTATAGGTAGTTGCAGTCCCTATATTTGTAGTAGGGACAACACAGTATACCTTCCAGCAGAGTAGAAATTACGCAGTCCCTTTTGGGATATCATTGCCGGGTCATTCTAGGCTACTTTTGTGGCTTGAGTGTCTCATATTTTGAGCACTGTTTTACTTGATTTTTCACCTCCAAATAAATAAAATGGATTAGCTATTTCTGTGCATTCTGTTGTGTATATAGATTTATTGTTTACTTTGCTGCAGTTCTTATATTGTGTTTTAGTATTGCTACATTTTCCCTTTTGGGATATTATAGTGGTATCAGAGCATTATCTTTTTCTCAGCTTGTGGACACTTCATCTCTTACATCAAAAGAAGAAGTAGATAGATGAGATCTATCATGGAGGAAGAAAATTCTACCACTCATTTATGTAGATATATGCAAGATCTCCCCAAGGAGGTCAATCAAATGAAAGAGGAAAGGCAGGAAGAAGGTCTAAGAAGAAGATGTGATGAGGAAGGTCCAAGCACTTCCTATCAACAAAGAAGGAAACCGAAGAAACCTAGATCTCCTCATAGATCCACTATGCCCACTTTATTTGGAGAAGGTGAAAGGTGTAGAAATGAAGAAAAGAATGAACATAAGACTCATGAGACTCTCAGTATATATCTTTAAGAGTAAAAATCACAGTCTAGAGAATTCAAGGAGAAGCTAACTCTCCAACAATTCTTCAAAATCAAAGAAGAAAGAGGATCCTATAGTAGCAATAGAAGAAAGAGGCATAATAGAATATATTTGCCTACATTTGATGGATCTTCCTCAAGCACTGTTAGATCTTGGAGGAGAGAGTTAGATGCATTTTTCATGCTACATCCTGTTGCTAAAAAAGAGGCTGTTCAAATTGCAGCACTTCATATTTTATATGAAGCCAATGATTGGTGGTTTGGTCACATAGAGCATGCAAAGGTGACTAAATATTCATATTTCTTTCACAAGTTAAGGAAGGAATTTGATGAGAGAAGACTAGAGATGTATCACAAAATTATGTTCTCTAAGGAAACAAAGGAGGATGTCAATCTTGTCACTCTGGACAAGGAGTCACTACATTCACCACCAGCTGCAGAAGTACTTGCATTCGGAGAAGAGACACTTGCAACTTTGAAATATAGTCTTGAGCTCTTGACACATAGAGTCCCATGCATGATTCAGGAGATGCACGAGGAGGAGGAGGAAGATTCCAGTGCTGGTACACTTGGAGAAGGGAAACCATCTCTCTTACCAGTAGTTGGAGACACCATTGTCCTGGTTGGAGGAACTCTTATGTTCTGTCAAGAGGTTCCAACATATCAGTTGATCCAAGGTATGCATACACATTAATCACCTACTTTTTTAGTAGATACTATTGAAACTTATGGGGACATGCCATCAGGGCCAATGCATGACCAAGGGTTAGATCCAAATGCTGATTGGAAGAAAAAAATTATCACAGTGCAGAGGACCCTTGATCTAATCAAGGAGGAGATGAAAATCTATCCCGGTTTGTCATGGATGGACTAAATTCAACCTCTCAATTTGAAGTATAGAGTCTCAAAATAAGGGATGAGCATGATCATGTGTACAATGACTAGTGATGAGATCAGTATTGTACCTTGATTTTAGACAATATATGTATTACCCTGCAGATCTATAGCGTTGTCACTTAGTAGCAGTGATAATGATGAGGCACCATTATTCTTGGAGCTTTCTGAAGGTAGCTTCACTCATGAAGCAATGGAGGTAAAGATGATAAATGGTAGACATCTTGAGATGAGAAACCTTTTCTCCCTTCTAGATGACCCTTTCTCAATGAGCATCTCTCATCTCAAAGAGAAACTTCTACTTGCAGTAGATCCAAAACTTCATTGGTTTTGGAGGGCCTTTGGTGAAAAGAGAATCTCATTGAGAGATCTCACTGGAGGTGCACTTCAATATTTCATGAAGTGAAAAGTTCTTCAACAGTTCGGGGAGGATGGTATTCTAGAAAAGGATGATACCATGATTATGCAATACATCATTCATCATCCACATTGGGGTGAGTGGGTGAGGATGATAGGCAAGGGGTTGCATGACCACTTGCAGATTTATAACATGGTCCAACAAGCTTGGTTACGTTGGTTGCCCTTGGGAGATCTTTGTCACTACCCAAAGGCCCCTATTTATTTAATCCATGCCTTGAAAAACACTTATGAAATGAAGAAGGAGGCATGGTTGCGCTGGATGCTCTTGGGTGAGTATGGTTACCACCTAATAGCTCATTTTTTTCTGATTCATGCCTTATGTATCAATGATAGAATGCAGCAAAAGGAGGCATGTTCATTTTGGTTTCCCTTTAGAGAGTTTGGCCACCACATGACATCTCTTATGTCCATGTGTTTTGTATTGGGTAAAGTTTGGCATGATGCTCTCATGATGTGCATTGATGGTGTTTCTTTGTATTGGGCTGATGTGACATTCCACATGTCCATTAGTATGTTTTTTCTCTATGATGCACATGAGGAGGAGAGAAAGCAGCAAGATCTCTTGTTTCTTTGGTTTCCTTTGGGGGAGTTTGGCTTGTCCATATTACATGGAGGAGATGGAGGATGGCAGCGAATGGCCTTACTCTGGTGGTTACTATTAGGAGGATATGGTTTGACATCTTTATCTACCCATGTATCTCCTTTTCTTATTTTGCATGATGTTGTAATGATGCTTGGATCTAACAAGGCCAATAGGGCTAAGGATGAGAGCATATCAATGCTCAATCAAATTCATGAAGCATGGGATGGAGAGATGTATTGTGAGATGGGGATTTTCCTTCGTGGAAAGAGCCACTTTATTTTATGTATCTCATGTATTAATGATGAAGTTGGAACTCATATGGTTGTCACTTGGTACTTCATTGATGGTATATACACTTAACCATAGTTGAGGTCATTCCATATGTTTTTAAAAGACAACTTGGGACCCAATGGGACCAAACATGCATAGCACATTGCAGCAAATGGAGGAATCTTTCCTTATGTGGATACTCATTAGAGGGGAATATTTATTTCATCTATTTCTTTGGAGTTGATTGAGGACAAGAAAATTTGGCTCTGGGATCAGAATGTACAAATTCCTAGCCACTCTTTTCCAAACACATTCGTTGAAATTGATTTACCATTAACATCTTAACTACAGAGACATGCGAGAAGTTAGGCATAACCGAATTAGAACCCACAGCTACCTTGTTGGAACTTGCTGATAGATCTGTTATCAGACCAGAAGGAATATTACAAGACATTCTGGTTTTTCTGGACTCATGGGAATATCCAGTTGAATTTTTAGTTATTACCCCCACAAGTAGGATGGATGAACACCCCATGATACTTGGTCGACCTTGGTTAGCAACAGCCTATGCTTACATAGGATGTCGGACAGGGAGCATGACCATTTCTAGATGTGATTCCATAAAATAAATTATCATTTACCTGCCTACCAAACAAATTCTACCCACGGTAAATATTCACAGGCATCCACATACATACTGGGAACAAAATATCCATTCACCACTGACAATAGTTGAAGCTCTTGAATTCAAAGCCTTCAAACTGAAGACGATGTAAAAAATAACTTCATGAATCAGTCATCTGCGTCCAGAAACTTAAAATGACAAATGTAAAAAATAGTTCTTGATGATGAAACACAAGAAGACCCCTTCGCAGACATTGATAATCAACACATATGCACAACCATTGTTTGCAACAGCATACCAATTGAAATTGACCCAGGGAAAGTCTTAAATATCAATGGCAGTCTGGATAGTGACCAAAAGCAAAAGCTCATAAAGATTTTATAGAAGTATCAGGGAGTATTTGCTTGGGACTACCCAGACATGAAGGGTATAGACCCTCAGCTATACACACATCATATCTATACTGACAAGGAGGCTCGGCCTATTCAGAAACCTCAACGGAGGCTAAACCTGCATCTAAAAGACATTGTAAAAGATGAATTGCAAAAGTTGTTGGAAGTAAATTTCATTTATCCTATCTCAAACAGTAAATGGGTCTCTCCTTTAGTATTCGTTCCTAAGAAGAATGGAAAGTGGAGAATCGGTGTGGACTACAAAGAACTGAATAAATCAACACAAAAGGACCACTTCCCCCTTCCTTTTATTCACCAAGTCCTCGATACATTAGCAGGAAAACAGTTCTTTTCCTTCCTTGATGGGTTAAGCAGTTACAATCAAATCCAGATAGCCCCTAAAGACTAGGATAAAACAACCTTTACCTGCCCATGGGGCACATTTTCCTACAGGGTATTACCATTTGGACTATGCAATGCCCCAACAACCTTCCAAAGAGCCATACTCAACATTTTTTCTAATTTAATAAATGAAGGACTTGAAATTTACATGGACAACTTTACCCCATATGGAGATGATTTTGATCAAGCACTAGAAACACTAGAAAAGGTATTGGAACGATGTATTGCTACCAGATTATGTTTAAGCAATGAAAAATGCCACATGATGATGACCGGAGGAGTAATCCTGGGACACTACATCTTTGTAGCTGGAATACAGGTAGACCCGGAAAAAATATAAGTAATACTTTTATTAGCCACACTTTGTACACAGACAGAGGTATGCAGTTTTCTTGGATATGCAGTGTACTATCGCGGGTTTATAAAGAGTTTTTCACAAATTTTTGCACCCTTGTATGCATTAATTGGAAATGTTGACCATTGGTCTGATAAATGTGACACTGCTTTTACAGATTTAAAGAAACTAGTCTCGATAGCACCAATATTATGGAGTCCCAACTAGAAGTTGCCCTTTCACATTTCTTCAGATGCATCTGACACATAAATAGGGGCAGTTCTTGGTCAAGAACAAGACAAAAATCCCTATGCTATTTATTATATCATCAAGAATCTCAATCCTGCTAAATTAAACTATACAGTGACTAAAAAAGAGTTCTCGGTTGTCATTTATGCTATCAATAAATTTAGACATTATATAACAGGCTATCAAGTACTCTTATATACTGATCACTCTACCATTATATATCTAGCCAATAAACCAATAAAAAATGGGAGAGTGACTCGTTGGTTACTGCTTCTGCAGTAATTCGATATAACTATCAAAGACCGTCAAGGAAATGAGAACGTGGTTACAAACTTCCTATCCATAATTCCCAGATCAGATGACACACTGGCGATGGACGATCAATTTCCCGACGAACATCTGTTCGTCGTAACGGTAAAAACACCATGGTACGTAGATGTAGCAAACTACCTGGAAGTAGTAAAGTTGCCCAAACATTTAACATCAAGGGAATGGAAGCTAATTGTTCAGCGTAGTGCTAGATTCTCCTAGATCGGTGGATACCTCTTTCATACAGGAGCTAATATGCATATACGCAAATGCATCTGGGAAGACGAGATTTATGACATTCTAGGGCCTGTCATGATGAACCTTGTGGTGGCCATTTTTCAAATCGCAGAACGGGGCACAAGGTATTGCAAATGGGTTATTATTGGCCTACCATTTTTAAAGATGCCAAGAAATATGTCCAAGTCTGCGATAGTTGCCAAAGAATGGGTCGCCCAAGCCAAGCTAATGAAATGCCATTACAACCACAATTGGTAGTAGAACCGTTAGAACTGTGGGCACTGGACTTCGTTGGACCATTCAATCTGCCATCAAATCAAAAGATCTACATACTGGTTTCCACAGATTACGTAAAAAAGTGGGTAGAAACAGTAGCCTTATCAAGAGCTATAGTCGAATCTGTGATTAATTTTGTTTCTGAGCTATTTATGTGATATGGCTTACCACAGGAAGTGATAACTGATGGAGGGGCATAGTTTGTGGGAAATAAAATTACGGCCACCCTGAAGAACCACCATATCATCCATAGAGTCACATCTCCCTACCACGCGCAGGAAAATGGGTAGGTTGAAAGTACCGACAAAGTCCTCGAGGAAATTCTCACTATAATAGTATCAACACATCGCCAAGATTGGGCTACTAAACTACCAGAGGCCTTGTGGGTTTACCGCACAACGAGGCGAAACGCCACTGGATATTCTCCATATCATCTGGTATTTGGAAGAGAGAATATTTTTCTTATCGAATTCGAAATAAAGACTCTAAGGACAACCCAGGAGGTAGAGTTGGACTTGACAGAAGCCCCGATTAGAAGACTCCATTAAATAAATGAATTAGATGAAATATGACTACTAGCTTTGCAGCGCACCGCAATCATCCAAAAACAAAAAATTAAGTGGCATGACAACCTCATCAAAAAGAAGACATTCCAGAAATGAAATCGGGCGCTTCTCTATGACTCCAGATTCTAAGACTTTTCGGGCAAGTTACAAACAAGATGGCTTGGTCCATAAGAAATTCAGGTAGTAGCAATAATGGTACCCTCACCTTGACCACCATAGACGGATCTAGTTCTACATTCTGAGTCAACGGGCACAGAGTGCGCCTCTATCACAAACCACTTACAAGGGAGTCTCTCTGCCAGCAGGTACGCAACGATCCTACCATCCAAATTTTAGCAGCAAGGGGTGATAGCCCTACAACTTTAAGTACATAAGAGCTTGTTACTTCCTTTTGTAAATATTGTATATAATTTCCCTGCAATTTATAGTTTTCTTATTTTGTTGTACATTCTTCATACTCACAAACGTATCATTTTCCTTCATCATCCCCTTTGTTATTTGTTTTTGTTGGTCAAATATTTGAACGACTGTTGTTCAATCCAATTGAACAGTTGTTGTTCAATCGGATTGAACAGTTGTGTCTTTTGCGTGTTTATTTTTGCTGTTCAAATCTTTGAACGGTTGTTGTCCAATCCAATTGAACAGTTGCTGTTCAATCGGATTGAACAATCATATCTTTTGTGTGTTTATTTTTTCTATTCAAATATTTGAACAACTGTTGTTCTATCCAATTGAATAGCTGATGTTCAATCGGATTGAACAGTCGTATCTTTTGCATGTTTATTTTTGTTGTTCAAATATTTGAACAACTGTTGTTCAAATCTTTGAACAGTTGTTGTTCAATCGGATTGAATACCGTGTCTTTTGCGTGTTTATTTTTGTTGTTCAAATCTTTAAACGACTGTTGTTCAATCCAATTGAACAGATACTATTCAATCGGATTGAACAGTCGTGTCTTTTGCGTGTTTATTTTTGTTGTTCAAATCTTAGAATGGTTGTTGTTCAATAGAATTGAATAGCTATTGTTCAATCGGATTGAACAACCATGTCTTTTGTGTGTTTATTTTTTCTGTTCAAATCTTTGAACGGTTGTTTCTCAATCCAATTGAACAGCTGATGTTCAATTAGATTGAACAGCTATGTGTTGTTTTTGTTGTTCAAATCGGATTGAAAAATTAACTCTTTTTCTTCCCTTTCTAAGCATGATCCTTCTTCCTTTTTGATGATCTCTTCTCGAAAACCCACTCCTCATTCCACACCCTAGCTGTAAAAGACATTTCTGAGCTAGAATTGGCACCTAAAAAGGAGAAAAGTAGTAATATTACTAATATGATGATCTTTTGGAACTTTGATGGAAATCTCTACTCCGGAAGCTGACATGGTATGTCTATGCAATGAAGGGCTAGACATCTCCTGCTCAAACATGTTATCACACAATTCATAGTCTTATAACGATATATATTTCTACAGTCTCGAGTAGCATTCCCCTTTGACATAAGGATATAGGAATAAGGAGTATTAATTGTATTGGCATTCTTTTTTTTACTTCTCACACCATCCCTAACTCTTAAGGATTTAATAAGCCTCCCTTCATGTATAAAGAATAAATATTATGTTTACATGAAAATTTTTAAAAGAGAACAGGGGGTCTCATCACGAGATAGCCTACCATGATCATACGGATTTAGCATGTGACATGCCCACAATGGCCAACAAACCAGCGTAATAACCTTCTCGATAGCTCCAACTGCTTGAAGGACAGGAGGTCTCATCATGAGCCGGCCTGATCACTCTATTACAATCCTAGTGAATGGCACTGTGACTATCTGGCCACCACCCCAGAACAGTGGTCTCTTCATAAAACAAAGAAAAATATCTGCTTTTCAAAGAGAAATATTATGTATATATGCAAATTTTTAAGAGATAATAGGGGGTCTCATCACGAGCCAGCCTACCATGATCATAAGGGTTTAGTAGGTGACATGTCCACAATGGCCAACACACCAGGGTAATGACCTTCTCGACAACTCCAACTGCTTGAAGGAGAGGAGGTCTCATCACAAGCCGACCTGATCACTCTGTTACAACTCCAATGAGTGGCACCTTGACTATATGGCCACCACACCAGTACGGTGATCTCTCCATAAATTTGGCAAAATATCTACTTTTACATAGAGGATTCTGGCTCATTTTTCGGGTTAAAATAGCAACCATGTTGAGGCTATGAACGCCTGCTGGTAGTAGTGGCTCTGCTTGTGGTATGAGAGTACTTTTATAACAATATCCAACTACTTTTATATATGCCTTATTTCCTATTTTCATCAATTCTCGAGATAAATGCACTACTCGAATAAGTGATAATACTATTTACCCACATAATTAACTATGAATTATCCTTTCATGTTTGAATTAAGGGATGACGGCACCAATAATTATCCATCACTTTCATGCTTCCGTCATACCACACCATTAAATAAGGACATCCTATCATAATAATTGCTATATCACTTTCTCCCCTTCTTCGGACATTTCCACCTGATATACAGTTATGATAAATTCCAATTCTGACCTTTGCTTCGCACGCATTCATGATTATTGCAATCTCTCCTCTTTTCTTGAGCTCCAAGGCCACGGATGCCATTCTCTCGTACAAACTGTGATTACTGATTTCTGACATTTCCCCCCTGTATGAATTCATGATTGATCTAATATCTCTTTTACTTAAGGACGTGGACACCCTTGTTTCGAGAGAGGGGGTGTAAATATCCATAAATAATAAGCATGTGAATTCCCTGCACAACTTCCTTTGGATATGCCGATGGGACCAAAAGATCATTGCAATTACAGTATGAAGTTACATACATTTACAACATAAGGTTACAATTTCTTTTTTCTATCGTATGCAGTGTTTATTCTAACCAACAGGGCCTGAAGAAATGCAGAAAGCACATGAGAAATTATTTCGGATAACACATCAGCCATGGAAGGAAACTCTCTCTGAAATGAACCCACAACCTTCCCAATCTCGGACGTAGCTTGCACCATTCTTCAGCAAGTTGGCTGGTTTCCATACCTACACAAACTGCAAGGGTTTGACATAGAAATAACATTTGAATTCTTGCAGAACCTACAGGAGGTACATACCAGACTTAGAGGAAGGATTATATTGGTCACAGAGGACATCATCATGGCGGTCTCCGGAATACCAGAAGAGGGAGAAAGGTGGACTGAAAAACACCTTCTTCTACGAGAGGCAACCTCAGCATACTAGGACCCAGGAGAACCATTGGAACGGAAAGGAAAGGGGATTAATCCCGCTTCCCTACAAAAACCATGGCAACAATTGGTAGTATTCATTCAAAGATACATCACATGCGATGGATGCCAAGACATGGTAAAACCCTGCCAACTTAAACTATTAGCTGTTCTTAAACGAAAAATTTCAGTTAATCTACCTTCTTTCTTGAATTCTGTATTACACGACACTGTTGTTCGAATTAGAAAGTCCAAAGGCCCCCAATCAGTCATCAGCCACCATGGCTTAATCAAGTTAATTACCAATCGCGAGTTAGGCAAACAATAAACATATTGGGACAACTTTGTTAATCCTGCCCTGCATGCCCCTAAAGAAAAACCTATCAGAACAGAAATTGAGCTTCCTAGAATGAACATACCTAGGAGAGAAAGAGGGAAAATGGCCCATGCTTTGACTTTAGAACCAGGGAAGCGAAGACAGTCTAAAAGACTGCAATTATGGCAAGACACCTCAGAATTTATAGATGAGGTAGGGCCATCCCATACACCACCTTCAAGCCCGCAAAAAATGCCCTCACAAGACTATGAAGAAGAAATGGTTTGAGTCTCGAAGAAAATGAGGGCATCCTGTGAATTAGAAGCCCATCTAAACAAGTTGAGGAGAAAGAGAAACCATTGAATCAATTTGCCACCAGCAGCAGCTCTGGCCGCACTGAAATATTACCCCACCAAGATGAATCACAGGCTTTTAGGGTCTTATCTCCTCCTGAGAGTGATTGGGTGAATAGAGAATACCAGGTAGAAGGGAAAACCGAATCTGAAAACCAGTCAGGAGACCCCATCCCCTTAGAAAAAGAATGCAAGCATGGAGACAGTCCCCCTAACACCTAAAGGGAACATTATCTCACCTAGTCGGGAAATTAAAGCAGAAATAAACTCTAGAGCGAAGGAAGGAAATATCATCACTGCTAACCTTGGAACTGGCACCACCGTTCCTCAAAACGAAGCTGCTGCTCCTCCATCCCCTACCAAAACCATGATAGAAGAGAAATCAGCTGAAAAGAAGTTAAGGAAAATGAGCAGGACCAGGAAGAGGTTAAGAAAAATGATAAAAAATCTGAAGAAATAGTTGAAGGAAGTGAGCAAGGCTCGAAAGCCTAAGAAATAATTGGCTACCATAGAAACCCAAACAGATTTTGTCACCCAATTGATAGACACTGCTGAGGTTTAGGTACAGACTGACCTAGTGGACACTACTAAAGCTTCTGTGCAGACTAGGTTGGAACTTACATAAGAAAAGGAAACTCAAATGGAGGAGACACTTGCCTACACTACCCTAGTAGAAAAGGTTTTCAATAAAAAATTACATAATGAATTAATTTAAGCCCAACATGAATTGGCACAATGCAGAAAGGAATTAGTACCCGCACAAGAACATTAGGCACTATTGAGGAAATTCAAAGACCTTTTTGCAACTAAGGATTAGACATTTTCTCAACTCAGATAAGAAAATGCAAAGGTAAATAAAGCATAGGATTAGGTGGAACAAGCCAAGAAGCAAACTAGTATGGTTTGCTCTCTTTACTCTGATGTACTAAAGTGCAGGGCACTTGCCACCAACTATGATCTATTTTTAGTAGAACGCTATCTAATTTTGAAAATCAAGGCTATCAGGGTAGGGAAGCCCAAGACTTTTAAATCCGTTCAGAAATTCGTCCAATTCTCCAATGAGAAGAATGAGCAGGTCCAATATCTTTTGTGTGAATTGTACTTACACAATTTCTTTCTAGAGGAGGACAGGGACAGTAATCCCAGCCCCTTTATAGGGGACATTCAGTTCTAGGCTTTCCAATCTTTTGCCAAGAACTAGACTCGGTGGGCTAAAGCCTACAACACCTTCCAAAAGAGGGAGCATGGCCTAGACCTATGGGTTAGAGGGGAGCCTACTAGACCCCTGTACCTATTCACCCAACATAAAAATTTCATGCAGAGGAAAGGAGTAAGGAATAAACTGGGACCTATCCACAAGGATATCATACAACATGGGTGGGAGTACTTCAAGGAAATTCAGGAAGCAGCTTTGGCAACAGCCAAACAAAGGTGGCTAGCCTCCACGAACAAGGTGAAAAATAGAGAGCCATTTGGTTATAGAAAATTCAAAGCATCTGCCTCCAGATTCCTTTTATACAACAATATAACATTCAACATGGAACCTACATGGATAGGGTGTAGGTACAGGTTCCCTCTCATTTGGTACCCCCTTGAGGATTATCATCACAATTATGAGTTGCTAGAGGGGCACACAAACTCTGCCTTTGCAAAGATCAGACGGAAACATGGCTTCAGAATCTATAAAGAAGAAGTCTACCCTGCATATTATCTGACCCACTTACACCTCAACCATTTGTTTGCACGAGTACCTACAAATAGGTAAGAAGGGGAGTATGTTGGGCCGAGAATAAGGTACGTTTCACCCTATCTTTACCATGAATTATTATGTACTTCTACGGATTTTCCCCTCATCTTAGCAATAAAGGAAATGAATTAATGTAAAGTCAGGAAAAAATGAACTGATGATAAAAGGGATGTTTAACAATGGAAAATAGATTTGTTGTATCTTTATTAATAGGGAAACAAAGCAGCTGAACTGACGATAACCGAAAGACAACTGACAACAGAGGAAAATGGGATCATGATGGCTTCCATGGGCCGGCAGAAGATGGAAAGGAACATCCACGCTTGGAGGACTCAAACGACAGCCACGAGCAGCAAGATCCCATATGGAAAATGCCTATTACCACTGTTTAAATAGCCTTTAAAAGGCCAAAGACAAACAAGATAGATAGATCTGAATATATATTTTCTTCTATAATAGACATGTCGGGATAGAATTGTCCAGTTGTATTAATGTATAAATCTTCAACTAAATAAAGGTTTTGGTGTTTTTGAATAGTCAATCTTTGAGTTTTCCTTAGCGATAGACTTCTAGTGGCTTTGGGCCCAGCCCTGGGAGTTTCTTCGCTACTTCTATGCTATATGTTTACTTATAGAACTTATGTTTCTAGTCATCTAATGCATTTCGTGAGATATCATTTAATTGGTTAATTACGAACATAAGATGCTATGACTTTCTCTTTCATTAGAATAGTTCATCATTCATGCTTTCTTGCTTACAATCAATGTCTTCATAATTTTTTAGATGTTTTCATCATTTCCCGATGCTTTTATACTCATTTGATTAGTTTTAGCATGACTGCTGTTCAATTCTGTATATAGTTAAAATTGGATCTTTTCATTACCATTACGAGGCGCTTGTTTGCTGTTTGATTCAGAGAGATGTTATCTATTAATTTAAAAGAGAATTCCATTGCAAAATGTAGATAAACAATTACTGTTCAATCTATTCAAGTTTCTTTTCAAGTTGATTTATTAGGACTGTTGTTCAATTCGTCACAATATGCTGTTCAATCATAGTTTGCTCTTTTCAGCCGGGATAGTCATTATTGCATTTTATTAGAATAGAATAGTCAAGAGCATTCTATAATTCCCTTTCACTTTGCTTTGATTGAACTTCGAGAATTAGATATTCTTCCTTATGATAATTTGGAGTAGTTGTCCTTTGATATCACTTGCATATAATGTGCTTACACTCTTGAAATAACAAGACTTGCCCTGGGTTGATAATTAAATGAGAAGCATTGAAGTTGCCTGTAACAGTCACCTTTATGAACCAACAAAATGTGCCTTGTGGTATGATGTTCCTGATAAGAGCTTCCGACTTTTTGGATTTGTTTGAATATTTTGTGCATCTGAACTCGATTCTGAATCTGCATGAACTTGCAAATTTGTATACACTAATTTTATTAAGCTGATTAACGTGGAAAATAAAAATAAATTAATTTAAATAATGAAAACATAAATAAAATCTAAAGTAAATATTACCTCTGGAGATGGATAGGGAGAACTCCGCGATAGACTTTGAGAAATATTATGGAACGAGGTGGATTTTGAAGAAATTTCCATTCGATATAATTATAATAGTTTCTCCCCGCATTTGAGCAAAACCAACAATAAATTTTGGTGTACACACCTAAAATTAATTTCGGTGCCTTAAAAATGGACTTATTGTTATCGGTGCTAATGTACAATTAACCGCACCGGTGCTTTTTAGTTACTGCGCACCGGTGCTGTGTTATTAATTGATGCACCGGTGCCGAATAGTCGCAAATAAAAAAGCACAACTTTATTTTTTAAAGTGAAAAAAAATGCGGTAATTGAAAAATGGGCGGCAAATTATTTTCGAAAATCTAATTTCATAAAACAATTCTTTAAATAGTAAAAAATTTTCATTATTTCATTATTTTTGCAAAAGTTTTCAGGGAGATATTTGTACAAGAGGCATACCTAGAGAAAGAGTGAAATATTTTTGAACAAAACTATTTAGACAATCAAAATTCCAAACCTCTAATGATTCAAACCCTGTAGCATAGAATTTCAAACCATTTGGTGATTAAATTTTATTGTAATAATTATTTTTTTACATTTTCTATTTGATTTAATACATGGTAAGTAAAAAATTTAAATTTTACTGTTCTTTTTCAGAAAAAAGAAAAAAGAAAAAAAAAAGAAAAATCCATTCTTACGCTAAACCCTTGATTCTTTTTGTTTCTGCCCTTGCTTCTTCCTATTTCTGTGACTTTGGAATTAGGGCTTTTCATTTTATATTTATAGGGTTTGTATTGATATATATAGGCATATGACATCTAACCCGTGAGATGACTTGTAGAGTCTGATCCCAATCCTTGTTGGCCCTTTCGTGAATTAATAAAAAATAGAATTTTTTTAATTGGTGCACCCTGTGTAAAATAGCGCATCGGTGCGCTATTATATCACAACTCACCGCACACGTACTATTTGATAAAAACAATTTAAAAACATTTAAAAAGAAAATGTGTGTGCCCTGTCTAAATTAGTGCACATGTGTGCTATTTCATTGTAACACACCGTGCACATAGTATTTGACAAAAATAATTTTTTAGTTTATGTCTATGTTAATCAGTGCATAGGTTAACATATAACGTGTCGGGTATCCTTGTTGACAGAGAGCACCGTAGATGTAAGTTTAAATAATATGTATTGTTTCTTGTGTATCATGCAGAGCCACAAAATGGTGAAGCTCGATAAGATTATTTCTGATATAGGACCAGAAGAGCGTAAAGGCTTGCTGGAAAAATTTCAGAAGGATGAATTAGGTGAATGAAAAAATACTTTCGATCCAATATGAGTTTCTTTTTTTAACTTTCATTAATAATATACTTAAAAATATTATAACATGTTTCAAACAATCTATTAATTCACATATGTTTAATGTTCTACATGGACCAACAACTTAGAAAAGGAATTTTGTTCTAAGAAAAGAAAAAAAATAGAACATGCAAATGAAAATGAATTGCTCCATAGCTCATCTGGTGTGGTGCTAGAGGTTAACGAAAGGGCGAAATTTTTTTACAAAACTTTGAGGGATCCAGTGGAATGAATGTATAGATGTTCTTTCCACTTACAATACAAAAACAATCTAATGATTCCAAGAACAAAATTTTATTTGAACTACAAGATGAGTTTCCAGAGAATTGGTCAATGAGACATGTTAGAATTTTACTAAAAAAAAAACATAAAACAACAAAAAATAAGGAATAAAAAAGTATTATTCGTTTAAATGTATTTCTAGAATTATATGTATATATTACTAGAAAGAAATCATTTATAAATATCACTTTTGTCATGAAGATTGTGAAAATCTCAAATGATGAACGAGCTGATATCATAATTATGCCAATAGGAATGTCCAAAAAGGTGTACAAGGAGATGGTCAAAGAAATGGACATAATTTCATCACACGAGGAGCCATCTCAACAACAACGTGCTTCAAATTTAATATGTAATCATTGAATTTTTTGATTAGGTACAATAAATAAACAATTTAACATTAAATATTAACTTTCAAGTATTTTTTTGCAGAAAAGAAAAGAAAATGGAACCCATTCAACACATAAAACAGGACGACAAGGAATAAAATGGTTAATATCTAAGTTTGTGAGTAATTATTACTTCCTTATAACAAATTAATTAGACTTCATTTTTGTATATTTTAACTTGTTTTACAACAATCATCATTGAATGTCTTCAAACAGGTGCTAACATAAAAAGAAGAACCATCAGACAAATTGATTGACATTGGGTTAAATATGGGTTGTCAATATATGTTGGCATATCATAAATTAATTGTGGAATTTGTAAGCATAAATCGATCTTGTTTTACTTAGCTCCGTCTATAATTAATAGAACAAAAAAATATTTTATATTAAATATATGATTTTTTATGGGGTATAAAACTTGTAGGAAACAAAGTATGGAATTGCGCCAACAAATCAAATGTTGAAAGATGGCATGAAATTTGGTTTTGAAAGAATATGTATAGTTCATAAGTCAATCCTTGCTATGGTACGTCATTTATTTTCGATTTACATTGATGTATATTATTTAATATTTCAATTTTCATTATTCTCACCAATGTATATACATTCATTACAATTTATTTTTATGTTTGTTGATGGAAGGTGAAGAAGAGGAAAATAATCAACATCGTGAACAAAACATTCCTCAAAATAACCCAAGTCATGGAAGTAGCTCGAGCAGTGACAATAGTTCAAGCGAAGAATGATGATTAATATGTTTGGATATCGAAGCAAGGCATTGTATTTTTTGAAATATTTGTCTATGAAACCAGATATTTTGTTTAATGTAATGGACATATTGTCCCAATTGAAAGACAAAGGGATACCAATAACTGTCCCATTTTCTATGACAAAGAGTGTCTTATTCATATATATATAATAAAATATGTTTTAACTTATTCTATTACATTCTCCATTGTCGCTGTGAAATGTAACACCACTAATTAAATATATGGATGATTAAATATTATAATGAAGAGATGCGAAATCTGATGATATGATATAACAAATTAATCTGAACATCACATTCAAATGCACTAATAAGAATTTAATTAATTTGAATAATGTTATAAGATATGTGTTGACTTTTGATGAATAATGAATTTTAAAAAATCACAATAATTGCACTGTCACAGGTTGATGTTTCTAAAATATACAAAACGATCACCGACGTGTGTTAGTTATTGTGCACAGATGTGTTTCTACGACCTATGGGCACAACACAAATACCAATACCAATTAGAATTCTCGGTGCATTTATGTGATACAGAGCACTGGTGCGTTTATGTGAGACTTCTCATCAGTGCATTTCTACGACCTATGGGCACTGCACAAATGCCAATACCAATTAGAACGCTTGTCACATTTGTGTGATATTGCGCGCCAGTGTGTTTTTATAATAATATGCACTGGTTCATTGATACGACCTATGGGCATCACACAAATACCAATACCAATTAGAACAACTCAGTGTGTTGCATCACCTATAGTGGGACTGACATAATTTTACACCTTAATGGCCTCGTGCATGCACCTTCGACCACCCCGGGGTGATTTTCTAGCTGACACACATCGGGATGGTGCTAAATTCCCCGGGGCATCCTAAATTTGTTTTCCGTCTTGGTGCTTGGTAGGTTTACAATACCAATGCGTGAAATGTAAAACACACCAGTGCGTTGACACATGATTAGCGCACCGATGATAAAAACATCCGTAACAACCTTCGGCCACCCAATTTTTTTTAGTTGTGTTAAAATTCCATTAGAAGCTTCGCCAAAACCTCCGTTGTCGAAAACGGATGTTGTAGCAAATGTTTTTTTGAAATTTTTTGCCAATTTGATAACACTAAAAACCTCCGTTATAACCTCCACTAGAGGGTCTTTTCCTTGTTGTGAAATATCATTAAATCTAAAAGCAAAGAGAATATGATAGATAAATTTCCAACTAATTTTGTCAAAGGCTTTCGACATGTCAAGTTTAATCAACATACCTGGTTTTTCCGTTTCCTTTAGAGAATGAAGATTCTCTTGGACCATAATTAAGGTATATAATATCTGACACCCCTCCACATATCAACCTGTTTGCAATAGTTTTGGAAATGATTTTATAAATTACATTGCACAAAGAGATTGGTCTATAATCTACTGAGGAGGTTGCTTCATGATATTTATGCATAAGAGAGATGAAGGTGGCATCGAATGATGAAAGGAGAGAAGAAGTACAACATGATTTTTCCACCACTTTCCATACATCATATCCCAAGAAGTGCGAGCATACCTGATAAAATTCAATTGTTACACCATCTAGGCCTAGTGCCTTGTTTTTTGGCATGCTCATAACAATGTCTTCTACTTCCCTGGAGGACACTTCACGCGATAGGAGTGCATTCTTCTCTTTCGACACCAATTTAGGGATGTGATGAAGATTTTGATTAATTGTTGCCCTTATATCATTGACTGGTTCCATACGTTTGGAAGTGTTTATGCATTGCTGTTGGGATTTCATCCTACTCTTCCAATATTTGCAGAGACTCATCTTGAATGAAATGGATCTTATTTTACTACCTATATTGTTTCATATATCTATGGAATACATTTATATTTTTTTCACCTTGTTGCAATGATTTTACTCTTGAACTTTGCTTATACAGAATTTCCTCGTGTTGTAGACTTTCCCCATGTTGTTGTGTTAATTCATTTTCCTTATTTCTAGCTCCTCTATTCCTCCCTCTTCTATCATTATTTGTTGCAGTTGTTCCATGTTTTTTTCAATATTCCCTTTTCTGCCTCCCAAAGTCCATAATCTTCCAATCTTTCAATTTTTTCTTGATGAATTTTAACTCGTGTTGAAAGTTAAATGTTATTCCTCCATGGACTCGCTAATGATTCAAAACACCAACTTTCCATATTCGAAGTGAATTTTGACAAGCCGTTTAATGCTTTAAACCCGAAAGGTTTGTTGATGGTAGTGCTAGACCTCGAGGTGGGCTAGAGATAATTTTGTATATAATGTTGAATAATGCTATGGGTCTATAGCAAATTTGGCTATTGGTCTCATGTGATTTTGGAATAAGTGTAAGGAAAATTTCATTCATCCCATACCATATCAGTTTATTTTTATGAGCTTCATGCACTAAATTCACTATATTTGCACCCAAAAGTCACCAAAAGGCCTTATAGAAATCTACAAGATACTCATCAGGTACTATATATTTATTATTAGACATATCCTTGATTATGGACTCTATTCCTTCCATCATTACCGGTCGCATCAAGGCTTCATTTTGTTCTTCATATATTATTTTTTGTATTTCTTTTACAATCTCCTATATAGCTTCTATATGGTATTTTCCCCCTTCTTTCAAGATATTAGATAAATATGAAATTAATTCCTCTTCCATGTCCCTGTGATCTTGAAGTCTCTCCCAAAACTAGTGCATAAGTAAAGGATTATTTTCTAGTGTGTATTATTAAGCATTGACCGTTGCAAGAACCAATTATTCTGTTCCCCCTGCTTCAACCAATGGTTACACGACCTTTTCCTCCATAGTATCTCTTCATGTTTACGCCTTTCTTCGAGTTCATGTATGATTCTTCCCTCCTCTATGGCTATGTCCTCTATTTTTCCTTCTCTTATGATTTGACTGTGCAATTCCTCCATGTTCATCTCCAGTTTCTTCTTTCATTCCAAAATATCTCTAAATTTAACTTTGTTCCATTTTTTTTTATTCTAAGCATCAAAACAATATATCGTTTCTCCTTGCTTATTTAGATTTTAAGTATTAGAGCTTACATGAATTATGTAAGACCCAAATATTCCAAGAGTTTATATTCATCGAGTAAGTTGAAGGGTGCAAGGGAAGGCCTCGGTGAGTTGACTCATTTACCCATAATTAAGAAGGATTTCCCAACCTTCCAATACGAATTAGAGGTTTTTAGACCTATTTTCCCTCACTCTACTATAGGAAGTTTCTCATATCTGCTTTCATCATGAAAGAATTTATTTTTGGATCCACTTCCTACTCACACACCAGCTGGCTGAAGAGTTTGAAGTGGAATTAAATAGGTCAATGGGATATCCTTAACATTTCCGTCTTCACCTGTTTTGAACTTTTTTTAGTATCCTATTTTCATCTCTAACTGAATCTATCATGCTAAGTTGTACTTTGTATTTTTACACATATTCTTTAATACCTCTTAAATATTCAAACCTTTTTCAATGTCCTACGGTGATTTCATTTTAATGATTATTTTTTCTCCACTATTATTGTTTTGCTGGTCAATTTCCATTACTTGAATGACCATTTTTTATACCATTTGGTCAAAATTTTCATTTGTATCCATATTTCCTCGTGTCGCGAAAGGGTTTTCTCCCAATGTATTTTCTAGATTGATCTGACTCACATTCTGTCGTAATTGCACCGACGCAGCCTGTACCTCTGTCCAAGTTGGTGCAGTGTGGGCCTATCTATCTCTTGTGGGGTTGGATTGAGATCTTGACAATTTTCCTTTACGTGATCCCATCATTTGAAAACCCTCCTCTTCTATCTTCTCCTTTTCCTTCTGCTCTTTTTCCATCGTAAGTGGGAAATATCTGAGCATAAGTCCATATTCGAGGCAAATATGACATTTAAAAGGTACATGCTCATATTCCAGAGGTTGATTCCAGATTGAGTCGTGATATTCAAGGTCTATTAACTCTAGGAGCGGTTGCAAGATATTCATATGAACAAATATTCGAGTGTATGTTGCATGTTTTCTCCTTTTTGTGATTTCCAAGTTCTTGAAAAATTGTCCAGTCGAGTTTCCAATCCCTTTTAAGGTATCAGGTTTCCATAAATCCTTGACAATTTTTCATTTCCCTCGCCCACTCCATTGACTGCATTACTATATGAGGAGCCCCCCTGGAGGGGCTACTCATTGGGTGAACAATACAAATTGTGTTAGGTGAAACTATGGCCTCACAACTTGGCATTGACTATTGATGTTCTTTGTGCCTGCAGGTTTGCACCCTACACTGTCTCAAATCCTTGCTACAACTTCAACTATAGGCACGTTGAACATAATGGCTATCATTAATCATGGTGAGTATGATGATTAGGTTGGCCAAATCAATCATGATTCATATGTGTTAATATATAGATTAATATATTAAGGTATAGCTTAATATCATAATGTGTAGCTTAATATGTAGATAAATATATTATTGAATTGTTGGTAGATAGATATATGTTTTACTGTATCATAATAAAGTTTCTAGAGTGTAAAAAATATTATAAAATTATGATATTATTAATAAAATTAATAAACCAACTTATTAAACATTATTATTACGATAAAAATTACTAAACGTTATTATTAATCGTTATCAATAAATTTGTTAAAACTTATTAATAATCTTAAACTTCAATTTTCATTAATAAATCTTATTACACATAAATATTGTTTAATTTTATTAACAAAGTTATTAAATATTACTAATAAGTTGATTAAAAGCTCTTAAAATTTACTCTTTATTAATGAACCTTGACTATGGTTTAGTGTCTTTGACCTAAATAATCCTAGTAAGCATAGATGGTTGACCATATTTGACCAAGAGAAACATAGTAAATCTAATAAATCTAGGTTACATTAGTAAGCCTAATAAGCTTAATAAATCATAGTTAACTATGATTAACCATGGTTGGGCATGTTGGCTAGAGTTGGTCATGATAAATTATAGGTGAACATAATTGAATTACTTAATTATGGCTAACCTACTTAATTTGAAGCAAGTTATTAAAGAAATATACAAATTATTAAGTTATAGTAGATTCTAATCGTGCGCTTGACCTAGGCCGCCGCTCTGCAACGCTCGTGCCCTTCATTGCTTGCGGCCTTTGGCCCCGCCATGGCCCCTCCGGATGTTACATCAGAGGTGGCCGATGCTCAATCCGCCTTCTCCGCACTGGTAAAATCATTACCGCCCCAGCGCCCTCGACCTTCTCTAACTAAATTTGTTAAGAAATTAGATGGACTGCAAGAAGTAGAACTTCCTCCTACTCTTCCGTGAATGGTTGCACTCTCTCTTGCTGAACGGGGCCTCATCGGACAATTCACTGGCTTATGGCCATCCCCGAAAACAATTCAAATATGGATCGAGTGAAACTGGGTAGATAAAGTAAGTGGTAAAATCTCCATACGTTTATGTGGGAAAGGATATTATACCTTTCATTTCGAATCAAGAGCAGACAAGGATTTGATATTTAGAAATGGACCATATTTTATGGACTCCAGAGGACTGTATTTGAACAAGTGGACTCCAGACTTCGATCCCGAAATAGATGTCCCTAATGCTGTCCTGGTCTGGGTCCGGCTTCCGCATCTCCGCTCCACTGTTGGGGAGATGATTCGGTTCAAGCCATCGGCAATGTTGTTGGGAAGTATATTGATTGGAGTGAGCCCAAGGACAATATACAAGCCTGTGCATGCATCTGTGTTGAATTTGATCTCGGCAAGGGTCTTCCGGAGGAAATCAAGCTCAAAGTGGATGACTGGACACACATTCAGCAACTATACTACGAGAAAATCCCATTTAAATGCAAGGTATGTCACAAATACGGCCATTTTTCCAATTGCTTCTCTAAACTAGTTAATGTTGAAAATGCTCCGTCAGATGAGAAATGGGAAACTGTAAAAAAAAAAAGAATACTGCTGCCGCCTCGAAGGCAAACTCTGAAGCTGCCCCTCCCAAAAATACCCCCTCAGCTCCTCCCTCCTCCTCCTCCCATCAATCCTGCCTCTGGCCCTATCTCTAAAAAACCCTTGGAATCTTCTAATCCATTTAGCGCCCTCTCCCTTGAAAATGACCCCCACATCCCCAATACCCTTTCCAAAACCTCCCCCTCCCCTCCTCATGATCCCCCCCCTTCTCGATAAACCAGGAGCTCCTCGAAAGAGCACGGTATCAATATGGAAGCGCAAAAAAAAGGACATGGTAGGAAAACTATAAAGCAGAAAAGGGATGAAAATGCCCAAAAAGATATAGCCATGGGAACTCAAAATCCTATAGAAACTTATATTTTGGGTCAAAGCAACAAAGAAGCAACACACAAGGAACATGGAGGGTGAGCATCTCTCCATATACCCCATGCTCAATGATGAAAGTAATATCTTGGAACAGCAGGGGACTAGGGCACCCCTCTAAAATTGCTGCCCTGAAAGACCTGATAGACCATGAGAAGCCAAGAATCCTAATGATCCAAGAAACTAAACAAAGATTTCAAGAGATGAAAGGAATCATAGATAAACTCAAATAGTATGATGGACACATATGTGAATCAAGAGGAGCCTCCAGTGGAATCACCACTATTTCGAACAAAAACATATGGACATGCATATCCAATACAATCAGTCAGTATCAGATCAAATTCACATTAGAGAATCAAGCAGAACACTCACAAATTGTCATCTATAATATATATGCACCAAACCATTTCAAAGATAAAGAGCAATGTTGGGCCACTCTTCAAGCAGACATAGATGCTGAAGATAACAGTAATGTCATTCTCGGTGGAGATCTCAATCTTATACTGTACTCCAATGAGAAAAGAAAAGAGGAGGTGTCTTTACCCATGACCCCTACAGATCAAAGCTGGAAGAAATCATGCAGGAGCACGACTTAGTTGATGTCATTCCAAAAAACTAGGGATACACTTGGAATAATCGTAGGCTGGGCAAAGATAACATAATGGAGTGGCTTGATAGAATTTTGATAAATACCACTCTCCTTTCTGTGTACTCCACAACTTATGCTGTAATTCTTCCATATTTGGCATCCAAAAACTATCCCACAAGCCTTGTTCTTGAGGCCCACTGCCCTTTGGGGCCGATACCCTTTAAATACATCTCCTTATGGCGTAGCAATCCTATCGTGGACCAGATTGTCAAACTAACATGGCAGCAACACATAGAAGGGTCGCGGGGCTACATTTGGGAGTGAAAACTGAAAAATACCAAACGTGCCTTGAAGGACTGAGTGAAACAATATTACAAAGAAACAGAAAAGGCAAAAACTGAAATAAATAATAAATTGGAAGCAGTCCACAAAAGGTAGAGGAGCATGGACTCTCCCAAGAGGAGAAAACACTAGAAGGCGAATTGTATTTTCAGCTTTATCGTGTCAATAGAGATGAAGAGCAGAAGTGGAGAATAAAGTCAAGGTAGCTTTGGCTTCAAGGAGGGGATAAAATTTTTGCCTTCTTCCATAAGCAGGCCATTGTTAGGAAAGTCAGGAATAATGTCATCACGATCCACGATGAGGAAGGCCGCCCTAAAAAACTCAAGACACTATCAAACAAACTGCCTCAGATTACTACAACTCTCTCTTAACAGAGACAAAAGAAGCAAAATATTACTCAGATCTCCTTCAGCACTTGCCCAAGGGAATCAACGAGGATATCAATGCAAATTTGACCAAAGAAATTGATGAAGAATAAATTCAAAATGCCATCTAGGCTCTTCAGCCAGACAAAGCCCCAGGTCTAGATGGCTTCCCCATCTGTTTCTACAGAACATATTTGGGAACAATTAAAAAAGATCTTATCAAAATGATAAGATGGGCTCAGTGCAAATGCAAAATAGGAGGCTTCACTAATGCCACCCATCTTGCCCTTTTTCCTAAGGAAAATCAACCTTTATCCTTCTATCATTTTCAGCCCATCTCATTGTGCAACTCCTCTTACAATATCCTGACCAAAATCTTGGCCACGCACCTTAAACCTCTCCTCGCCTCTCTCATTTCAGAAAATCAAGGAGGTTTTTTGGCCAATAGACAAATCTCAGACTCCATCCTTCTTGTCCAAGAGGCCATTCATTCCAGCCAAGCAAGAAATGAGAAAGGGTTCATCTTAAAATTAAACTTAGCCAATGCATTTGACCGAGTCAGGCACTCCTTTTTATTTGTTGTTTTAGAAAAAAAAGGGATTTTCCACACCATTTATCGACCTTGTTAAAGCCTGCATCTTTGGTCCTTGGATCTCCCCTCTCATTAATGGTAGACCAGGACCTTCCTTCCTATCGACCCAAGGACTAAGACAAGGCTTTCTTCTCTCACCTTATCTTTTCATATTTATGGCCGAATCCTTGAGCAGAGCCCTGGACTACAATTTTCGTATGGGTCTAATTACTGGGATCAAATTTGGAAATGGAGCCAAGAACATCAACCATTCTCAGTTTGCTGACGATACTCTTTTAATGGGGGGAGCCTCAAACATCATAGCCTGCCATTTCAAAACTCTCCTAGACAAATACATGAGCTATTCAGGAGGTTTGATCAACTACCACAAGAGCTGTATCTATGGCTGGAACACTTCTGCCCAAACTCTTCATAGCATTGCCAATACTTTTGGAGTTCCTTGTAAGTTGGACTGGGAGAATTTTTCTTACCTGGGCATGCCAGTGAGTGCTGGCAATCTAAAAGCATTAGCACGGGACATTATTATTGATAAGTTGAAAAGGAAGGTGCAGCAATGGGCACCTCTTGGCTTAATCCAGCAGGGTGTCTAATACTTCTTAAAGTAGGTTTTTCCTCCTTACCCTTGTACTGTTTTTCACTCCTGCAAGCCCCAGCCATCTTTCATAACAAAGTGGATGCACTTTTTCGTCACTTTCAATGGCAAGGGGGGAAAATGAAAGAAATAAATATAATCTCATAAGTTGGAGGCAAGTCATTCAACCACAGGAGAAAGGAGGGCTTGGAATCAGATCCTCAAAACTTCTAAACCTTGCCTTTGCTGGCAAGCTTGTTTGGAGATTCATAACTAGAAAGAATGCTTGGTGGAAGAAAGTATTAGAAAACAAATATCTCAACCTCCCAAGGTAACAAATTTTGGACCATGAGATACCTAACAGAGCATGCTCAAAAATATGGAGGATGTGTAAGAGAGAAATACAACTTCTTGCACAAAATATCTCCAAAGCACCCAAAGGTGGCAGTCACATTAGAATTTGGGCTGATAAGATAATGGGGCAACAACCCATTAGTAGCAGGCCTGGTACTCAACAGATGCTAACCTTTCTTGCCAGTATAGGGATACAAACACTGGATCAGATTTCTCAGTGGGATGCCCACACTCAGACTTGGAAAGGATGGAACTTCGCACACATTCCTGTCAATATGGAAACTAGCCTCGCTAATCTGCAAGCTCATCTCCATGGCATAGCGCCCTCCAAACGCTATAGCGCTGATGATTTTCGTTGGGATCCTTCAAGCACCATCTACACTGTTAAAGTTGCCTATCATCAGATTTGCAGCATCGACTTTCCCATGTCTATTTGGGCGCAGTGGAGACTTGTCTAGAAAGCGGAGACTTTACCAAAAATAAATTTTTTTATCTGGGTCCTCCTAAGAGAGAAAGTTCTCACCTCTGAGAATCTTAAAAAGCAAGGAATAACTGGCCCATCTCGTTGCCCAAATTGTCAATCAGATGAAGAAACTAGTCAACATATTTTCATAGACTTCCCCTTCGCCATAGCTTGTTGGAAGGAAGCTTTTGGAGCATCAATCTCCCGTGGTCGCCCAGCACTAGCATATATGAAGCTTTGCAAATATGGAAAAAAAGCTATCCCTGGCAGAAAAAAAAAATAACATTGCTCGAAGAGTCTGGAATGCTTTGCCATATTCTCTCCTATGGAACATTTGGTTGGCAATAAACCGCATGATCTTTAAAGATAAAGAAACCAGCGCTAGAAAGCTTTACAACAAGGCATGGAGCCTCACTCTGGAAGCATTGTCCACGAAATGTCAAGGGAAACTAGACACGGTGAACCTTTATGTGGAGGAAAGAAACTACATAGGGTATTTACTGGACAGAAACAACACGGCCCCCCATAACAAAAATGCCAATAGCAGTACCAACTCTAGGTACAACTGGAAAATTAGAATGAAAGATGAGGAATTTTCACTATGGCTCAGGAACTGCAATACTCATTATCTATTTTTTGATGGCGCTTCTAAATCTAATCCAGGAATGGCCAAGGCTGGAGGAATCATCTGTAATGGTAATGGGGATATCATAATTGCATATGAATGGGGACTGAGTAATCTCTCCAACAATAGGGCTGAAGCATTAGCTCTTTACCAAGGTCTACTCCAACTACAAAAACTTGGCATAAACACAACAATGATTATTGGAGACTCGGCTATTGTCATTAGCCTGATGGTCCACAACAGGAAAGCCTCCAACTTGATTCTATAGCAAACTATAATACGATGCCAAACACTTGATCAGCAGATGAAAGGAAATCGATTTTATCATGTACTCCGTTCCCTCAACAAGGAAGCGGATGCACAGGCAAACAGAGCATGCCTTTATCATATTGGTACACTTCGCTGTAACACCTCTGAACATCATTGTTATCTGCCATGATCAGAATTAAATACCCTCGCAGATTCATCGCGCAGAGGAACAACGCCATCGGATTCCTTAATTTCATGCCTATCTTTCTCTCTATGTCACATAATCTATCCACTAAACTCCTTGAAAAGGCTCCCTTTGATATAAAATCTATAGTATCTTTTTATTTCCTCTGCAGCTTGCCCTTAATCCTTGCACCCCTGCCATCTCATTACCTTTACTGTGAACCAACCATCACTCTTCATGTGATCGAATCTTATCCTCTTGTAGATTGTTCAATCCTTGTGATCCTCAATAGCCCTTGCGGTCCTACAATTTCTAACAGTGTTTTCCAACCTCACAGGCCTGTTCTCCATTCATCCTTCAGCAACCAAGCCATGGATGCATCAATTATTAGTTTAGCAAATTCTCGGAATGTAGAAGCGGAAAGCAATCATGAAGAATTTGTTGGGCAGCAAATCCTTCACATAAGCATAGACCGAACATGAAATGCAAATTTTGTTTTTTACTATTTTAGTTTGTAAGAATCTACACTAGTTCAGTTTTTCTCATTGTGAAGAACGTTGGATGCAAAAGGGATTTTGACATCAATATTATCCTCAATTGCTCCATTTCTCGCCTGCACTTCCATGTAACACTGGAGCTCAAACTCCCATATCTTTTTTGAATATAAAACAACATCCGACTTTGTAAAAAAAAAAATATATATATATATATACAAGTTATTAAGTTATTATTATTAACTTATTGTGATTATAAATACTTGTACTATATCAAATATATAAAATTGAATATTTATTTTTAATTAATTTATAATAATTTTATTTTAATATTATAAATTTGATATATTTTTAATAAATTATTTCTCAAGAAAAATAATTATTAAAATTAAAAAATTATTCTTAAATTGAAAATTAAAATTCATTACAAATTATTAAATTAGAATATTATACTCTATTAAAAAATTTTGTTAGAAAATATATTAAAATAAAAAATAAAGTATATAATATCAATATTATGTATGCCTTTTTTCTCCATTTTGTTAATCTTAACTTAAAAGATATTATGTGTAAGATTGGAATAAGGACAAGACACCATAGGTGGTATAAGGCATATTGGGAGAGTGTCATAAAGATCTCTTAAAAAAAAAATCACATAAGAATACATAGGTTTACAGAAGTTTTTAACAACAAGATTAAGAATACCAATTTCTCACTTTAATTTTAAAATAGCTGTTTAAAAAGTTATATAAATAGACACACGAAGTGTTGTTGTGATATATTTGTTAAAAACTTTAAACATTTATCTAGTAACAATTACCCAAATTTTAGAACAGCTGAGTAAAAACCTTATTTTTCTAAACCATATATGCGATTCAAAGAATTATAAGATTCAAAGAATTATGTGGTGAGTATCTCATATAAGCAGCGGTATCTCCATAGCCACTCCTTTTTATTGGACACCTACCTTTGAATGCCTTGAAATATCTCTTATAGAAAATGAAACATAACGCTCAGATACCTCTTATAGGTACATTTCTGAATATTCCAATATATTGCGCAGACGAAACACAAGGCTCGTTAGGAATTCGCCCATGCGGTTTTTCGTGGCAGCACAAGGCATATTTACTTTTAGCCACATACTTCAAAATATATTTTGGTTTTATTTATATAATACATTTTCTCCTTTTTGTTTGAGGACTTTGTAGCTATTTTCTTTTTCATATCTTAAGGATTTGTCTAAAATACTTTTAATGGATTTTACTTGAATTTCTTATTGTGTCAAAGGTTAGACAATTTATTTTCTTTGTTACACAATACTTTCATATAAGACTTGTTCATATAATGTGAGAGGTTGTTGTAAATTATGATATACATTATCATTATCCATCTAAAACATAAATTTCACATGAGCCACGAGAGATCAAATTTCTTTTGTTGCAAACTTATTTTAGAGTGCAAAAAACAATGTGTATTTTTTTGTTTTTTTTTTTTTAAATTAATTTTTTGAATGTTAACATAACATGTGTATTCAGTCATTTTATATTAATTCATATTAAAATATTTTATTCATAACTCACAATTTAACATTTTATATATATATAGATATATATCAAGTTGATATGAGGTATTCAAATATTTTTGAAAAGCATAAGATTTAAAGATCTTACTCCCATATTTTTTTACTTCTAATTACTTTACATGATATTAGGTCATATGGCCAGCTAAGTAAATAAATATATATATATATATATATATATATATATATATATATATATATATATATATATATATATATATATATATATTATAGTCGACTTTGCTTTTCAGTTTAGAGAATATTTTTGTTTTTTTGTTTTAAGAGGGACAAACATACTTACAGACCACCTTTACACTTGGATGGGTTGTAGAACTAGTATACACCCATTTTAACCATGAATTTATCAAGAGCTTAGAATGATAAAATCTCAAACATGAAAAAAGATTTACAAGTCAATTAATCCATTTTAGTGCTTTGTAGATATGTGATTAATATAAATCTATAGTAATAATTTTTCAATGTTTAAACTGTATATTTTTGTATTGTATCATTATTATTATTTTATATTAAAAATTGAATGAGTTACACATTTTTTTCTTATTAAGAAGTAATTATTCTACTTTAGATTTAATTAATTTTTCATTTATACACACACATATATAAATTCACTTTTTGTAAAAAGGGAGAGTTCATACTGAATATATTAGTTAATATGAATATTCAATCAATTTATTTAAGTTGCATTTTGAGATATTTATAAGGAAAAAAAAAAATTTAATTATCTTATCTCTTGTAAAATTATATTATTTAAGACAGACATCCAAATATTGTATTTATTACTTGAAGAGTGAAAGTGAAATATCAACAACTGAATTAATTGTTGGGTTAATACATTTTTAATTGTTTATTTATATGGTTATTTAATTTTTGTTTTTTTGTTTGGCTAAATTAGAGAAAATTATTTTTATCATTTTTTGAGAAAATGACATACGATCCTCTAGATTAAATTATCATTATTTTCCTTATTTGATAAGAGGTTTAATTAATTGTTTAAACAATTAAAAGAAAATTAATTTTATTTTTTTTTCAAAATATAAAGTGATTTTCCTTATTAGAATTATCTTTTACCTAGATTTTTGTGCATGAAAAGATTTATAATTAAGATTAAAAGTCTATAATTAGAGTCAATCTCATGGTCATTTTATATGACATAATTTACTATCTAGTTATTTATGAGGATATTAGATGTCATGTAATGTAAGAATCTATTGGGAATCCCATGAATAGAATTCATTCTATTAGATTTTCTCATTTTACAAACTATACAAAAAAATATCAAATCTTGAAAGCTACAAAGTTTGAATAACTCATGATTGTGCTTGTGTTCAAAGTTTATTTTGTAATTGTTAGCTAAGAAAAAGACATCATCTTGTATTAAAGTAGTAGGTTGGTTAGTTGCTATTCAATGAATAAGTCTCATAAAAAAGGATTATAACTTTCTTTCTTCATACATTAATAGTATTGTTCTAAATTATTCTAAGGATAATTTTTATGTGAGTTTGTTTCCTATAATGTAGAATTAATATATATATATATATATATATATATATATACTTTTATTTGTGATGCCTACTCTACAAAAATATTATATTTATTTTATAACAAGTTATGTGTCTTTTTTATGTGGTAAAATGTTTTTTTCTATCATTTTTTTTTTATTAAATATTTTAGATTTTTCATGCTCCAAAATTTCAGCTAACCAGAAGTTAAATAAATAATATAAATATATATAATGTACAAGAAAAAATAGTGAATGAAGAACAAAATTCCCTTACAAATTTTGAAAGATAAATCCAACAACTACCTCTTCCATGTATTTATGAATGATTAACCTTAATCAAAATATTTAGATGGAGTTATTCATTTTCCTTTAGTAATATCAACTCATAGGTTTTCTTATCGCTCCGTGAAGTGACCATTTTGTTATGAATATTTGTAGTGAAACACTCCAAAATAGCTGCATATTATACAACATTACTTTCTTCCATTTCGCTATTTGAGGATACATAGGATTTCACCAGGTTATAGATCCATCTCACTAGCGACAGGAGATATACATGAGATGAATTTTCATGGCTTCGATTCTAATAAACTACTCCATCTTTCCACCCTAAAATTCCTTGGATTTTATACACTCAACTATTTCCCCAAATGGTCAGGAAATTTGGATCACGTAGTTGCGAACTACTGGACAGAGCAGAGGACCATGGGATCAATTATGTCCAATTTTATGAGATCCATCAGATCCTATTATATGTTTTGAGTATTGATCACAAAATTTGAAGTGTTGTGATTATCCTTCCACATCGTGATTCATCATATGTTTGCATTTTAAGTTAGCCTTTCATTTAGGTTAGTTAAGTATACATGCATCACATTAAAATTTTGAAGAGGTTGTGCGCATAAAACCGGATCTACCATGGACGATTTTAGAAAATTATCTCAACATTATTTTTAATTTCATGAGATAGAAAGACAAAATCCAAAGACAATTAAAACTCTCACTTAACTTGGCATGTTTTGCTTCATAATTTTTTATTTATTTTTATTTCAAGCACATGTTTCTTTGGAATCACCAAAACAAGTTAAAATTCTAATATCCAATACACAATTAACATCTACTTGTAATTTCTCCTTGGTTGTATAAAAAAAAATTGGGTCATACTGTCATCTTGGTCGTTTCTTCCTAGCATCTGAAGCATGCCATATATCCACCAGATAAGGTATTCTTTGTCACCCTCACCATGTTAGATGTAGTCAAAGATTTAGATAATATATTTTGTCAGGTAATGGAAGGGAAATGATAAAGCAGATAATTCCTCAATATACAATCTATGTGACAGATTTGTCCATGTGTGATAAAGAAAAGATCTCGAAGCACATTTTTCAAGAGAAGGAAGGAAATTTAGTGCCACCTTGTAGTAGAAGTTGAAGCGGAAGTATAATAGAACTCCTACACTCGACGATAACTCCCTAATCGAGATTAGTTACAGGGGTGACCTGAAGTAGTTCTCACTAGAGGAGATTTCATACGTGTGCTCACCCATATAAATAAAATACAATGGGGATAAGCATAATACCAATGAGAAACATAATATTCTCTTTTTTTTCTTCTTCTGATAATATTGAACATAGATCAAAGATATGTTTTCAATTCAAAATTAATGAAACATAATACAAAAAAAAGGAAAATGTAAAATTTCAAGATATTAGTTCTTGTTGTAATACATGTATAAATGAATATTTTTTCAAAAGTTTAGAGAGATGCCTGGCTGCTTCACATTGCTGCCACTTACCACATGAAATTCTATAGATATTATTTTAAATAATTAAATAACAATGTTGAAGGTATATTCGAAACACTCCATCTATGTCCTACAATGTTTTAAACATGAGGTATGTTGAAATCATATTAGTAGCTAAAAGAACTTAGCTCTTCATTGCATGGTGCATGCAATAACATGGTAACATTAGGGCTAAGATGAAACTTGTTGTTGTGGAATTCAAAGTTCTATACCAAGTACTTAGTTTAGAACTTCATCTACCATACCATCTCTTACATGGCAAGTACTTGAAATGCATCCTCTTGGCTAAAAATACCAGCCTCTTGATTTTATCGTAAATTATGGCCAAAATGCCAAGACACTATCAATGTTAAGTTGGAAATGTTTCTTCATTGCATCACAACATATATCTAGAAATTCATGCCAATATGAGGACTTAGTTGGTTACAAGTAAGACTTAACACCTCCTGTTATATTTTTTTTCTCGAATTTAAATGATGTATGGGAATATTTTATCAATGATTAATTGTTACAAGTCAAGGTAGGGAAGCTTAATTAATTGTTACAAGACAAGGTAGGGAAGCTTGAGTGGAATTATAATTTTCTAATCAATTTATGAGGGCTTTTAGTTTAGTCGTTAAAATAATAGATAATAATATATAATCTAATCAACATATTATATAAGAGGTGTTGGTTTCATGGTTATATTTTTCTTTCAAGTCTTCTATCATGATTTGAGTTATGTGATATCATATGCACCTCTTGACATATTTGTATGTCCATAAGTATGTCCATAAGATATTTAGGTTGAATAATAATATATTATATTACTTTTTATAAATTTTGATGATTATTGTGTATCACGTGTGATTAGTACATGTGAGAACTTTCAATTTAGGTATCATTTCTGTAAAAATAATAGTAGTTTTGTGGACCCTTACTTTTAGCTTAATAGTGTTCTACATGATGATCATAATGATGAGTATAGTCATTGGCTAAATTTTGAATAAAGAGATAATCAAATATTGGACCCCTTTTTGTAACCTAATAACACTACTCATAGCATCACAATGATTAACTACAATATCCCATGGAATATATCCAATGTTTTAGGTAGTGACATGTGATCATCATGGTATGGTTCTAATCCCTTTAGTATCATTGTTGCATATAAAAATATAAAATTTCAAAGGAACTGTGATCACAGTTTAGAGAAGAATATTGAGTTTTCAAGATTGCTTGAGTTGAATTTATGTGCAAATATTTGATATTGTAGTTTCAATGAGGATATAGACTTGAAGGACACAAACATCTATAAGATGCATATTTAAATACCAATTAAAAATAAGATTATTTACCTAATTCATGGGTTTAATAATCAAACATTACTAAAGGATTAATTATACCATTCCAAGTGGACCAACTATGATGCTTGTATGATGGATTAATGTCAATTATGACTATCAGTTCTTAAAAATAGTAGCATTTCTTTGAAATAAATTTCTAGTCAAATTAAGTTAAAAACTAGACCTAACTTATCCAATATCACCACAACTAAGCATATAAAAAATTCTATCGTATAAGGGACCAAGAACCATAGTTGGTTTGTTTGACTCATTATAGGTAAATTATTTACCATTTAAATAAATTTTAGAAAAACACTTAGAATTAGTTTTTATACTTGTAAATGTATGGCATGCCCATGCCAAATTTATAACTCAAAGATTTATTCCATTACTCAATTTTACATATTTGTTGCTTGGATAAACATGACATCCCATATAGGATGAAAATATCGAGCAACCACTCACACAAGAATATTAAAGATCAAAATGACAATATTTTTATGTGGTTAAAACCCTCTGAGAGTGAAATAGCCCATGGTTCAACTTAACACAATTTTATTAGTGAAAAATAAAATATTTTGCATAACAGAGTTCTCATAATCGATCAACATCCATGATCCTCCATGTTGTTTAAAGAAATATCATTAACCAATCAAGTGTTAAGCCATGGAACAATAGCCATTAGCATTGATAAGAATATGTGTGTTGCCATTGGTAGGTTTCCACATAGTAGTATCATGGTGGAATTGATTTCAACTTGTGTATTACTGTTGAATTTGATGTCAAATTTATGAATTATTGTGTTAGTATGTAGTGAGTATTGAGGGGTGTTGAAGTTGGAGCCTTAGTTAAAGTATTGGAGAGGATTCATAGCTTTGAAGGAATTTTTTTTCCTTAGGAGGTGAGCTCATATGCTCATGGAAATAGAAGAGATTGACAGTGCTTGAAAATAAATTTCCAACCATAAGCATAAGTCTCAAAATGAACCTCCATATCAATAGTTATGGCCTAATGAAGTCCCCAAGTTAAAAGGCCCAAAATTTGCATTTGGAAGGTAGATAATGTGCCATACTTCTCACCATGCAATCGAATGACATGAGTTACCCCCAACACCATCGTGAGTTAACCAAAGTGGGGTCACTTAATTGTTGGTTTTTGGTCTATTGAATTTTGGAGAGGTTGTGAGATATTCATATGAACACATATTGGGCATATGTTACATGTTTTATCCTTATTTTTATTTCCAATATATTGGAAATTTTTCCAATGGGGATTCCTATCACTTCTAAGATATCAGGTTCCCAGAAATACTTTGGCAGGGAAAAGAGGTGAACCCGCACTGAGTCTTTGAGAAAATTTTCCTTCCTAGTGTTGTAGCATTCCTCCTGGGAACACATGAAAAACCTTGCATTACTCATAATGTAAGGCCCATTTAAAAAAAAAAATTATTCGATCAACGAGATCTACAAAGACTATAATGAAGAAGCCTTTTTCTCGTAGCTGAAGCTCCATGGGCCTATTAGAATGCCACTTTGCTTGAATCCATGGTAGGATTTCCTATTCCTTTACTCAAATACCCATAAATTTCCATATGAGTGGATAGCCTTTCATGAATTTCCTGGTATTTTCCAAGTGATTTGATTTTTATCACAAATCTAGGGTTTTTCATGGCTTTGGGTAGACATCGGCCTCAAATTCTTGCCTCCCACTATGCCCCAATCATAGGTGCCTCTTCATATCTTTGTTCTCCCACTCTTGAGTTTGATTTTAAGTCCTTGGCCTTAAACACTCCACACTCTACTATAGGAAGTTTGGATTGCGATGAGCTCTATTACCCGCTTTACTTACTATTAATAGTTTATTTTTGGATCCACTTCCTACTCACACATGATTGGCTGAAGAGTTTCTAGAAGTGGACTAACTGGTTCAATGTGATATCCTTATCATTTGCCTTCTCCCAAACTCTGATAATTTTTCAGTATCATATTTTCATCTCGACTGAGTCTATGATGATTCTTTTATACTTCTAGGATTTTATTATTATGACTTAATACCTCTTCCAGTATTCAACTTTTTTCAATGTCCTATAGTGATTTCATTTTAATGATTATTTTTTCTCCACTTTTATTGGTTTTCTACTCAATTTCCATTACTTGAATGACCATTTTTTATACTATTTGGTCAATTTTTTCATTTGTATCCATAATTTCTAATGTTACGAAAGGGTTTTCTCCCATTGTATTTTCTAGATTGATATAATTCACATTCAGTCATAATTGCACCGACGCAACTTGCACCTCTTTCTGAGTTGGTGCATCATGGGGCTGTCTATCCCTTGCGGGGTCGGATTGAGATCTTGAAGATTTTCCTTTATGTGATCCCATCGTTTGAAAACCATCCTCTTCTATATTCTCCTTTTCCTTCTGCTCTTTTTCCACCGTAAGTGGGAAATATCTGAACATAAGTCCATATTCGAGGCAACGATGACATTTGAAAGGTACATGCTCATATTCCAGAGGCTGAGTCTAGATTGAGTCGTGATATTCAAGGTCTATTAACTCTAGGAGTGGTTGCAAGATATTCATATGAAAAAATATTTGGGTGTATGTTGCATGTTTTCTCCATTATGTGATTTCCAAGTTCTTGAAAATTTGTCCAATTGAGTTTCCAATCCCGTTTGAGGTATCAGGTTTCCATAAATACTTGACGCATTGGCGTTTCCCTTGCCCAGTCCATTGACTGCATTACTGTATGAGGAGCCCCCCCTGGAGGGGCTACTCATTGGTCGAGCAATACAAAAGGTGCTAGGTCAAACTATGGCCTCACATCTTGGGGTTGACTATCGATGTTCCTCGTGCCTGCAGGTTTGCACCCTACATTGTTTGAAACCCTTGCTATGACTTCAACTATAGGCATGTTGAACATAATGGCTCTCATTAATCATGGTGAGTATGATGATTATGGGTGGCCAAATCAATCATAATTCATATATGTTAATATATAGATTACTATATTAAGGCATAGCTTAATATCATAATGTGTAGATTAATATATAATTAATATGTAGATAAATATATGTTTTAATGTATCATAATAAAGTTTCTAGGGTATAAAAATTATTATAAAATTATAATATTATTAAAAAAATTAATAAACCAACTTATTAAACATTATTATTAGGATAAAACTTACTAAATGCTATTATTAATCCTTATAAATAATTTTGTTAAAACTTATTATCAATCTTAAACTTCATCCTTCATTAATAGATCTTATTACACATCAATATTGTTTAACTTTATTAACAAAGTTATTAAATATTACTAATAACTTGATTAAAAACTCTTAAAATTTACTCTTTATTAATGAACCTTGACTATGGTTCATTGTCTTTGACCTAAATAAACCTAGTAAGCCTAGATGGTTGACCATGTTTGACCAAAAGAAACATAGTAAATCTAATAAATCTAGGTTACATTAGTAAGCCTAATAAACTTAATAAATCATAATTAACTATGATTAACCATGATTGAGAATGTTGACTAGAGTTGGTCATGGTAAATTATCAGTGAACACAATTGACTTACTTAATTTGAAGCAAGTTATTAAAATGATATACAACTTATTAAAGTATTGTGATTATAAATGCTTGTACTCTATCAAATATTTAATACGAAATATTTATTTTTAATTTATATATAATCATTTTATTTTAATATTATAAAATTGATATATATTTTATAGATTATTTTTCAAAAAAAATAATTATTAAAATTAAAAAAATATTCTTAAATTGAAAATTAAAATACATTAAAAATTATTAAATTAAAATACTATAATCTATTAAAAACTTTGTTAGAAAATATATTAAAATAAAAAATAAAGTATATAATATCAATATTGTGCTAATATTAACCATGGAATGTCTTTTTTCTCCACTTGGTGAATCAAACTTCAAAGATATTATGTGGCATATCGGGAGAGTGTCGTACAATTTTAAAAAAAAAAACAGTGAACATTCCACATTTATAAGAATAAGAGTGAAGTGTTTATCAGAAAGGTTGTACATTTCGATGAGAATACACAGATTTCAGAAATTCTGAACAACAAAATTAAAAATACTAATTTCTCACTTTAATTTTAAAATCACTGTTAAAAATTTGTTGGAAACTTTAGACACTTATCCTATTTATTGGAAACTTTAGACACTTATCCTATTTAGAGTAACAATTACCCGAAATTTACCTAAAAGTTTAGAACAGCAGACTAAAAACTTTATTTTTCTAAACCACATGGGATTCAAAGAATTCAAAGAATTATGTGGTGAGTATCTCCATAGCCACTCATTTTATTGAACACCCACCTTTGACTGCCTGGTAATATCTTTTATAGAAAATGAAATGGTCCGTTTCTGAATATTCCAATATATTGCGCAGATGAAACACAAGGCTAGTTAGGAATTTGTCAATGCGGTTTTTCATCGCACCACAAGGCATATTTCTTTCTGTCCACATATTTCAAACTATCCCAAAGTGCAAAAGGAAATGCGGGGAGCCATTTGTATCTGAGAGTGTTACGGTTCTTTTCCCCATACTCTCTTAATTTCTCCCTGCAGACCTCGTGTTGGCTCCTCTGCTTACGGTTTTGGAATCCGGCGCGTTCGTCCGCTCAGGCTGAGTGAGATTACGTTGCAATTTTGAAGTCAGCGTTTGATGGGCATTCATTGCCGACCTTCACATTACAATTACTGGCAATTGGCGCAGTTTTTGGTGTCTATAAATTCGGCCATCTTCATCTTATAGTACATCTAGTACTGCAAACTCATAGCTCATATTGTTCATTCAAATTACAGTTTCCGCTGTGAGCCACAACTCAGCATTTGAGATAATCGAAGATCGGAAGAATGGAAGCTAAGCGTGGCAGTTTCAGTGTTGGGCAAGTGGAATTGAGGAGGTGAAACCATCAGTTCCCGCAGAAGCGGATGGTGCGGACGGGAGCAGTGACAGGGTCAGGGATGACGAGTTTGAGGGTGCAAAAAGGATAGCAGAAATGTAATGGTAGCTAGGCAGAAAATGCGATAGAGAATCGATTGGGAAGGGACATGCCAACGAAGATTGTCTTTCACTGGTTACGCTCTTAGGGTTATGATTTTTTGGTTCTGGTTCATATTTCACAAAAGCTTTTCAATGTGAAACTTTTTGGGCAGAACAACATAATGCATGGGGTGGTGGTGGTGGCGGCGGTGGCGGCCCATTGGTGCTGAGGGAGGGGGAGAGCGGCTGGAGCCTCTGGTCTCAAAGGGGGATTAGAGAAAGGTCCATGGAGAGGACTCTTCGTCAGGTTTCGACCTTTGATTTTTAGGTTCACTTCCATCTGAGTGGCGCTCAGGTTTCCTCTAATTAGAGAAAGGTCCATGGAGAGGACTCTTCGTCAGGTGTCGACCTTTGATTTTTAGGTTCACTTCCATCTGAGTGGCGCTCATGAACCATATAGCTGGAACCCTTTGAGGACAATTAGTTGTTGTTGTTGGTGGCTATTTGCTGAATCATAAAGCTGGAACCCATTTTGGACAATTTTTGTGGCTTTTGGTGGCTATTGTTGAATCCTATAGCTGGAACCCATCGAGGTCAGTTTTTTGCTGCTTCTGGTGGCTATTGTTGATTCATAATGCTGGAACCCAATTTGGACAAGTTATTGTGGCTTTTGGTGGCTATTGTTGATTCATAATGCTGGAACCCAATGTGGACAATTGTTTGTGGCTCTTGGTGGCTAATGTTGTTTCATGAGTGCTGCTATTTTCTATCTTTAGCATATATGGTGTGGTGTGGTGGCGATGCTGGGGGGTGCTGCGTAGGGGGGAGCTGGGTGTAGGCGGTGGTGATGTGTGGTGCGTAAGTTGAGCGACGTTGAGTGCGGGTGCCACGGGGATTGGGGTGGTGGCTGTGCGTTTGGGGGCCCATAACAGCCCCAATCTACTCGCGCATCCTCCAAAGATGCAGAAGGTCATCCGTTATTTCGAGTTGATGCCATGAGGTGTGGGGGCAAGGGGTTTCATTGCCTGGAGGGGTGGTGCATGGGTTTTCCCTCTGTCTTTGGTGTGGATGATTTAGATTGATGGTCTTCTGGTTATGTTTTGCTTGGGCGGACATCCGACCATCATGAGGTTTTCGGGGAGCTTGCAGACTTGAGGAGATGGTGGTCATTCTCAGGATGCCATAACTGTTACTGCTGCAAATTCTGAAGGCCTCCTGGTTTTTCCGATTGGCCTATCGATTTTCTCTGGTTTTTTTTGAATTGTTTTCCGGCTCAATACTGTCTGACTTTCGCAGCAGTATTGTTTCAATCGTCAATTCCAGTAGGTGGATACATTTATTGGTGGCATCGTTTATTTCTGCCCTATTAATGATTCGTGCAGGTATCCGTTAGACGCTCCTCATCCGGAGATCTTCAATACCCATATTCGGGATCGTGCAAGATTTCCTGGATCTGTACTTGCAATCGGTTTTATGGATTGTCGTTATTTGAGCTTTATGGGTTTCTACAGGAGGATCTAGTCATCACCTTACATCACATCCAACAGCCGTTTACCTACCCGTTCCTTTTTATTAATCTTCTGCACCTGTCTGACATCCTGTGTCAGATCTTTGGATCTACGTCTGATTCCTTGTATCTACGATGGATCCCGGAATTAAACTGTTTTCTGATTACACAATTTCTAAGGCTTTGGGTATCAGCAAGGACCTGGCCGCCGAAGGTTTCTTTCGTCGGGATTTCCCATATCCTTTCGATCCTGGATTTGATGGGCATGCCGGTCATGATAGGAAGTAGAAGGGTGCCGGATCTCCGGATCGAGCTGGGGAGCCGGATCTCCCCCAATCTCGGACGCTTTTTTTTCAGGACAGTCTTTCTTTCATCAAGCGAGCCTGTATTAATCCTTTTTTGGAGTGCAGGGTTATTGGTTCTGTCCTGGGTTGGTTTTCTTCATCATGCGAGCCTGTCAATATTCTTCAAGCGAGCCGGATATCCACCTGCCAAGCGTGCATGGTGAATTCCAAGCGAGCCAGTTCTATATACAAGGGTTGCGCTCTGCAAGATGGATATCGAAGTCGCCCAATGTTTTTTCAAGTGAGCCTGATTTGGTGTTTGCACAAGCGAGACTGCCTCTTATCAGTTATGGAAGACACTATGGCACACTCCTTTTTGTTAGCTTTCTTTCTATTCAGTTATTTTTATTTCCACATTGTCATGAATATGATGCTGCTATATTTTCTTTGTATGTTTTTTCAATGTATACAGGGATGATCTCGTGGGTCTGGTTTTATACTACCCGTAATATTGTTGACCATGAACATCGAATAAATTCTCTTCAGAAGTGTATTCTGGATGTTTTTGGAATATGGTGTTTTCTCGCTGTTTTTATATAACAGTTTGAAAAAGTATTGATGATCATGTACTGTCATATATTTCTTTTAATATATACAGCGTTTTTTTCTTTCTGAAAAAGTGGAATTGAGGAACTTCTGCCCGGCAGACTTGGAAGACTTTTACGAATGGGCTAGCGACGAAGAAGTGACCAAGTTCATGACATGGGAAGCTTTTAAATCCAAAGAGAAGCTCAGGGAGTTTTTGCTGAAGGTGGTGATTCCTCACCCATGGTTCAAAGCAATATGTTTGAAAGGGAGGCCTATTGATCACGTCATGCTCAAGCAAGGGACCGGTATTCACAGCTGCCGAGCTGAGATGGGGTACACCATCGCTAGAAGATATTGAGGGATGGGCTTCACCACCGAAGCAGTGACAACAACACTCAAAAATGGATTCAAGGAATTGCAGGGAGTTAAGAGAATTGAAGCTCTTGTGCTCCCCGAAAACGTGGCGTCGGCGAGAGTTCTGGAGAAGGCCGGATTTGTGAAGGAAAGTTTCCTTTGTAATTACGTCTATGTGAAAGGGACTGTCAGAGATTGTCTACTCTTTAGCTACGTTGTTTAATTATCAATAACAATCTGCGTGACTTCCATTCCTCAAATCTATAGTGGCCTTGCATGATACTAGATAGAGTATGTAACAACGTTGTTTAATTATCAATAACAATCTCCGTGACTTCCTTTCTTGAAATCTATAGTGGCCTTGCATGATACTAGAGTATGTAATAAAATTTCAAAGAATTGTCGCCGAAATAAATTGCGGTGTTGTATTCTACAATAATCGCTTAGATGGATAAAGTAAATATTTTTTTAAAAAGCAATAATCGTGGAGAGAATATTTAGTGTTTAATAATTTTATATTTTTTATAAAATTAATTAAAAAATTAATCTAAATTTCTATTTATGTACAATTGATAAATCACACTGAACAGAATTTAAAACTCTATGTACATCATTTACAAAAACTTGGACACTGTCTATCTGATCCTTCACCAAGGCAGTTTTAGCTACATTCTTTTCTAGTCCAGTGAGTGCAGTATTTGTCCAATTTACCTGCTCACTGACGTTCTGAATTCTACCCTCAACACCAACGACTGCAGTATCTCTTTGAACCAAAGGATATGCATTGGCTGTATTATGTCCTTCTCCTAGGACAATACTTTTGAAAGGAGGATATGAGGTAGATGTTTCAATCTTACTGCCATCTGGGGCTTGCCAAGAATGTGAAGAAGAAGATGTGGAATCAGCCATCAGAACAAATTCTGATTCCATTTTCTTTTTCCAAGAATAAAAGGAAATCCAAACATTTTCTTCTTCCATATATGATTTCCATTCACTTGCCAATGTTCTCTTTTCTTCAATAGGGAAAGCAAGCCCAAAATCATCAGCCTGAGGATGAGTATATAGATCCCAATTTAGCATCTGCTTCATCCACTGTGCAGGGATCTGGTGCTTAGGACAACCATCCATTAAAGTATAAAACTTATGGATCTCAGGGACTGATGGTTTTTTAACATCTGGAGGCAGATCTTTGAATCTGCATTCAGGGATCAGTTTGTCAGCTTGTTCAACATATCCAAGTCCATACTTGGGGCTATTTGCAGGTCTCATGTTTATAAGAATGGGTGTCAGCCGTGGATCTTCATTTTCTAGTGTAGGCACTAGATGCATCATAAGAACATGTTCATCCTCATGTGGAAATGGAATGTCTGAACATTTAGGATTAGTATAGGGATTGGTTGAAGTAGACGGAGGGGCTTCAACAGTCCTAAAGTTATGGTTCTTATGTATGACCATATAGGCTAGATCCCACAAATTAACCTGCTGACGACATTGTGGACATTCTACACCCAGGGGCTGGAAATTTGCAATCTGGGAAAACTAAAATAAAGCAACATGCGAACAATTTGAAACAAGAGAAGAACAACTAGTATCTATACAATCAGGAGCTATGTATCTGGGAGACTTTTTACTCTCTGCTTCAATCCTACGCCTGTCAATGGTAGATCTTCTGGGAAAAGACAGAGTGGCCGAGGATTGGTTTTCTGTAATATTAGCAGAGGTGATTTTTTGTATAGCGAGAGGCTTTGGATTTGGCACAGTCCAGTGTTCAGGAAAAGACAGATCTTCCGATTTGATAGCTTGATGTTCTATCTTTTGATTTTTTGGATCTGTCATAATGACAACACTGGTTTTTGACTCTCGACTGGGAGCATGGAGGACTGCTGGAAACAAAGTTGTGGTATGACGGAAACAACCTCTGAATTGTATGGCGATATTGTTTCTTTTCTTCCTCATATCAAATCCTGTGGTTTGGATTTGAAGCTGTAATATATCGCCCAATGTTTCATCAAATGTATACATAGAGAAGTTGGGATAACAGTCAAACCATATTGGGCCATTTGATAATGGGGAAACAATTCCTTATATCAGGGAATCAGTGTATTTGTTGTGTGTTAGATCTCTAACAGTTGCTAACACATAAGAGTCGACATCTTGGTGAACAAGTGAATGAATTCCCACTCTAATACAACCCAGATGCAGAAATTGAGTTTTCAAATTTCTGGCTTCAGCTTGGAGCTCCTTAGGATTTAATAAAGGAATTAACTGTACACGATCAGAGTTCTCTTCAATAGAACTTATTGATTCTTTGATAGTGATTCTGGTGGCGGCCTTCAGATGCCAAACACCCAGATCGCTATATACTTGAGAGGCAAAGATTTTGGGTAGAACCCATTTGGCTTGAGGTTCACTTTCTTCATACAATTGATCTGACTCATTAATAACTCTACTACTGCTAGTAGCAAACATATCTCTAAGAGGGTCATTTGTGTCCCTATCTTGCTCTTCTAATTCTCTGAATGAAACTGATTTATTCATTGAAGAGTCCATAAAATACTGCCAATGAGAAGGACATAATACAGCCAATGCATATCCTTTGGTTCAAAGAGATACTGCAGCCGTTGGTGTTGAGGGTAGAATTCAGAAAGTCAGTGAGCAGGTAAATTGGACAAATACTGCACTCACTGGACTAGAAAATAATGTAGCTAAAACTGCCTTGGTGAAGGATCAGATAGATAGTGTCCAAGTTTCTGTAAATGATGTACATAGAGTTTTAAATTCTGTTCAGTGTGATTTATCAATTGTTAGACATATTTCTCAAGAATCTTTTAAGAAGTTTGATGATGTAGAGAATTGTATAGTTGAGCAGTCTATCTCTACACGTCATATGGTTTCTAATCTGTCTAACAAAATGGACAGATTGAGTTTAAAGAAGTCTGAAAAACCAATTCCGACTTCATTTTTAACAAAGGGAAAATATATTCACACGCATGAACTTAGTAGCCCAATCTCTAAGTTCCCTCAGCTTTTCCCTAAAGAAGTTGAAAAACCATCCTAGCAGTTTGAGTTAAAAACGGAGGAGAGGTCTGAAAGAATAACCTTTTCCTCTCTTCAGGAAGAATCAGACACAGAAAAACATGCTTTTCCCATCTATGAGCCACTTGAGCCACAGTTCACAAGACATGCTGGCCCTGATTTGTATGGAGCTGGTAAAATTCCAGCTAGGGACACCTTTTATGAAGGGAGTCATAAGGAGTGGAATATTGATAATTTGTCCACAGCACAAATCAGATGGATGCTTGATATGATGATTGTTGAATATAAGCTCATGTGTGTTGCAGGAAAAAGTGAAGTAGAAGCTTGCAAAACAATAATTCAGTGTTTTACAGGGACACTGGCAAGATGGTGGGAACTTGAATCTTCCCCTGTTATGATAGCCAAAATGGAACAGGAAACCCTAAAGGATGAACAGGAAGATATCATGTTTAATCTAGATGGCACTCCGCAAAATAATATGATTGGTGCACTCACTGCACTAATTCAAGAACATTTCTGTGGTGCAGATTTCGCACTTTCAGATAAGAATGAACTTGTTTTGATGAATCTGAAGTGCAGAAATATTAATCAATTTGAAGACTTCCATAGAGACTGGATTGAAAGAATATTTTTGGTAAAAGAACCAAAGAATATTCTATGGAAGCAAGTATATCTTGCATATCTACCATCAAAATTGGTAGATATTCTGAAATTACAAGAAGCATTCCCCTTGCCACTTGAAGTATATCTTTGGGGAGATTTTTATGCTATCATCACTAAGGTGTTGATAAGTTTATGTACCAGTTCTAAGATGTCTAAGTCTATAGATAAGTTAAATAGACTACCTGGTACTAAATATTTCTGCAGCAGATACGGTATAACAATCGATGATCCTCTGGTTACCCGCAGAAAGACAAAAAGACATGCCAAGAAGGCTCAGAAATGAAGCCGAGCCTCTACCTATAGACTGAGTTCAGGTAAAACACGAGAACTCAGATCCGCCTACAAGAGGCCTAAAGAAATAAGACAACAAAAAGGAAGAAAAGGGTATTATCATTCTACTCCTAAGACCCATTATTACCAGCCTCATGACATCCGTCCTAAAGATGTCAAGATTGAGAGAATGAATGAAGTTGTCTGTTGGTTATGTGGTCAACTTGGTCATACTTCCAATATGTGTCCAACCGCCTTAGAATCCAAAAAGGGTCTTGGCCGGAAATCTCGACCTCGTACTACTAATCAACCTTCTTCTAGCACTACAGTCAAACTTGAACCTCACTGTGCTCATTGTCATTCTTCTTTTCACAAAACAACAGATTGTTATAACCGAGGCCAACCTCTATCCATTCAAAAACATGCTGAAGCATCCACTGCTGAGTCTTCCTCTTCTGCCTCTTCTGCTTCCTCTTCTGATAAAGAAGTCCATGCTTATTGTCAATGTTCTGATTCAGTTAACTGTCATTGTTCAGATTCTAAATCCGACTATTCTTCTGATGACTCTCTTCCAGACGCATTCTCTGGTAAACTCAAAGTCCTCATGGCCCAGACTGATGAAGATGAAATGAAAGTATTTGCTCAAATCCGTGCCATGGAGGAAGGAGATCTTAAAGCTGCATTAGTCAAAGCTTTTATGCAGCATGGTACTGGTTCTTCCAGTAGTTCCTCTAGTAAGAAGCCTACTTTTGTTGATGCTTCTTATGAGCGCAATACCAAGTCGTATCTCCAACACAATTCTAACAAAGTTCGTGCACTCACTTTGGGGGAGGTGAGTAAGGAGATACACAACATGAAATCTGAAATTTCTGCCTTGAAACATCAAGTTTCACAGCTAGAAAAGGCTAAGCAAGAGCAGACGCCTTCTACATCCATTTCAGGCAGACATGTTAATTACACTCTACACTCTGCTCCAAGACCAGAAATTGAAGTTGCTGAAGGCAAATTTGACTCTTTAGTTGGTTTTAGAGAAATGCAGGTTTTGGCAGTTCAATACCAGCAACACCATGTGAATGTAAATATCTGTGTTGCAGGTAGAGTTTTCAATGTCACTGCACTAATTGATTCTGGTGCAGATGTAAATATTATTTCTAAGAAAATAGTCCCTTCAAGATATTGGATTAAGGCACAAAAGAAGGTTACGGGATTAGGAAAGAAATATTTAGAGTTTTAAGATTCCAAAGCTATTGTTTGTTTTGATTCACGTTGTGTAAAGCTCTCATTTGCAGTTGCAGATATTCCAGTAGACTGCATTTTGGGAAATGTTTTCTTAGCAGCAGTCGAGCCCCATGGTTCTTTCAGATTCCCTGACAAATCACAGGATATTTTATCACAGTCTCTGGTGCAAGAATTGAAATCCCTGTGTATCAAAACCCAGAGTCTCAACCATGGTTTTGGCCATGCAGGAACTTAAAAAAGCAGAAAAAAGTCTTGAAGAACTCAAAGATCATAAAATTACTATCAGAATTGAAGACCAATTGGGTTCTCCACAAGTTCAGAAACAAATCTCTGAACTTCAAAAGGAGTTTGAAGACACATGTTGCTTAGAAGAACCCAATGCTTTTTGGCATCGTAAGCAGCATTGTGTGGAACTGCCCTATAAGGAAGGATACATGGGCAGGCCTTGCAAATCTAGAGCCATTCCAATGTCAGAAGAATACAGACGGCTCTGCCAGAAGGAAATAGATAAGCTTTTACAGAGAAAGCTGATAAGAGAATCCAGCAGTCCTTGGAACTACTATGGATTCTATGTGAATAAGAGGAGTGAACATATTAGACGAATTCCCAGACTTGTCATAAATTATAAGCCTCTAAATTCTGTTCTTGCAAATGACACATATTCCATTCCTCACAAAGGAGATTTGATGAGAAGGATATCTGGAGCCAAAATATTTTCAAAGTTTGATCTAAAGTCTAGTTTTTGGCAAGTAGCAATCGCTGAACACGACAAGTGGAAAACTGCATTCAGCATTCCAGCAGGGCATTACGAATGGAATGTGATGCTATTTGGGTTAAAACATGCACCTTCTAAGTTTCAGAAGGTAATGGATTCTATATTTAGACCCTATGATGAGTGGCTGCTTGTTTATATTGATGATATCCTAATCTTTTCCGAGAATTTGTAGGACCATTTTCGGCATTTAAGAATATTCAAAAAATTGGTCCAAAGAAATGGTCTGGTTTTGAGTAAGAAAAAGATGGAGTTATTCCAGACCAAGATAAATTTGCTAGGGCACACAATTGAAAATGGGCAAATTTATTTACAAAGCCATGCACTTGAGTTTGCAGATAAATTTCCGGATGTTATCCTAGATAAAACTCAGTTGCAGAGATTTTTAGGATGCTTAAACTATGTGAGCAATTTCTATCCCTCATGTGCCATAGATAGGTCTCTTCTCAACCAGAGACATAGGAAGAATCTGAAACCTTGGACACAGGCACATACTCAGGCCATCAAGGAGATAAAGGCCAAGGTTCGTAATCTCCCTATTCTTTATATTGCCGATGAAAACACTTATAAGATTGTGGAAACAGATGCTAGCAATCTAGGTTGGGGAGGTGTCCTAAAACAAAAGCCAAGTAAAGATAGTCCAAAAGATCAAGAACAAGTGATACAGTTCGTATCTGGAGTATGGAACAAGGCAGAAAAGAATTATGCTCCAATAGAGAAAGAAGTCAAAGCAGCATGGAACTATATTAGTAGGTTTTCTATTCACTTGGCTAATAAACATTTTCTGCTAAGAACAGATGCAAAAACTATGGCGAAAGTAATCACTAAAACCATCAAAGGTCCTGAAGATGCTAAGTTTGCAAGATGGTAGGCGCTATTTGCCTATTTTGATTTTGAAGTAGAACATATTAAGGGATCTGAAAATTGTTTGCCAGACTTTCTCAGTAGGGAATACATCCAGCAATAAGAACAGGTTGATGACCAAATAGAAGAAGAGATACATGTAATGGTCATCATTACAGAATGGGACCAGGCACATCAAAGAGAAACTCTGAGACATATATCTGATGAAGAATCATGGCCAGTCTATCAAGAAAAATGGAGTCCGACATGGCAACTCCGAAATACCAAAGTGCTAGACGCTAATGTGCAGAATCATAATGACCTCGAGCACTTTGTACCAGAAAGAAGAGTGTACCCCAAAGGAAGTAGGTGGATACATGACATGATGTATTCACATAGTATGCTAGCTTCTCATGAAGCTGAAAGGTCACTCTCCCAAGACTTTTGTGACATCTCTGTTATTTGTACTGGCGGTGGAGATAGAACAAGAGTCTACTATAAGACATATCATATAAACAGAACAAGGAACCCTGGTCAATACACGAATGGCAGATTTCAAACCTGGCCAGGCAATGACCCAAATCTTATTTTTCCTAACAATTTTTACAATTTTGCAGGTTACAAAGATCTATGGTGGGATTTGTTAAACAAGGATGGACGTGAGGAAACTCACTATACCAAATTAAAATTTACACCCACTTGGATAAACTCAAGAGAGCCAGCTGCACCATGGTTAGTTAACTGGTGGTATGACTATGGAGTTAGTCCTTTCAGCATGGATCCGTATTATTATGAAGCTTATTTCCATGGACAATGTACTGATTGTATAGCAAGTCCAGTTGGAGAATGCTTTCACTATCCATGCCAAACTGTGAAAGAGATTGCAGGACTAGAATACCAGCCAAGAAATCCTATCTTAAAGTCCTACATGTTGATGCATCACCAGTGGCTTGTAATGACCAAGATTAAACATCAGATCATCCTAAATAAGCCTATGATCGTAAGGCGCATCTACACCAAAGCATGGGATGATGAATTCTATGGAAAAATCAGATACCCTGATGCTCAAATCTTGGATCCACCTGCAATAGCTAGTACAAGTGGTTCACGGGAGCCCCACTAAAACAAAAGTATTCCCTATGTTATGATACCCAGTCACGGGTTTACAGTGACAGAGCTTTTCCCGAGGGCTTTTCATTTGTCCGAAAAGTATCCTCTCTGTAGATAATTATTCTGTTTCCTCGTGGGCCTTGTACTAAAATGCATCCACAGTGTAATATTCACACACCTTCACATGTGTTTTTCGGAAGGATCGAATCTCTGTGCGGATGTCACTGTGGTGTTACCCGAAAGCAATGATCCACCTTCCATGCATCAATAATCCGATGGATCTACAGGAATGTTTGTCCCCTCTTCCCATATATATAAGGAAGAGTAAGGCTCATTCGGAGGCATCGACATTTGAGAGTTCTAATTTTGCATTTGTGTGTTTTGAGTCTGAGTTTTTGCTCCCTGCTCTGCATCTGCGCAAAGCATCACGATCTTCTTGCACCATGGAGAACTGACTCATAGTCCATAGGAGAATTGAGAAGCCTGCGTGTCTATGTGCTCGGCATAGGCAAGAACCTAAAGTGGCCAGTTCTATAGATTAAGTCTGTTTTATATGTCTGTGTGTTATATGCTCTAAGACAGAGTCTGCAATTTGGCCAGGAAGCCTCCGGTATTGCTCGCTCATTTGCTGAGTAGAAACAGTCCGGTAAATGCCATTGCAGTCAATCTCTGGAAAGGAGATTTGAGTCCATAAAGTCTGTAATCTGATTGTAATATCATTTGAAAATCAATAAAGAGAGAATGTTCATTGTTCCGCATCATTAAGTACTATTACTCTGTGCATTTATAATTGCCGCTAAGACACTTTTTTTCATCTCACACTCTTGAAAGTTCGCTAGAAGTTCGCCAGAGGTTCGCCAAACCACTGAGGGACGCCAAGGCCGTTAAAGGCGAAGGGAAGCCGCAGAAAAGGCCGCTAGTTGCGTGAACGTGGGAGTAGGTTCGTGTATGTGTTCATCGTTGGGTTCACATAAAGAGGTGTTGAGAAGATAAAGTAGACACTTAGCAAGGCCAAGTCTGCCAGTGAGCAGCAAGCAAGCTTGTGAAGAAGCCTCTGCTAGAAATTGGTATCAGAGCCAGTAAGTCGGCGTTCGCGACTGGTTCGAAAAAGGTCAGTACTTAATTTCTCTCTCTTTGAGAAAAAAGAAAGTTTTTATGGACTCATCAATGAATAAATCAGTTTCAGTTAGAGAATTAGAAGAGCAAGATAGGGCCACAAATGACCCTCTTAGAGATATGTTTGCTACTAGCAGTAGTAGAGTTATTAATGAGTCAGATCAATTGTATGAAGAAAGTGAGCCTCAAGCCAAATGGGTTCTACCCAAAATCTCTGCCTCTCAAGTATATAGCAATCTGGGTGTTTGGCATCTGAAGGCTGCCACCAGAATCACTATCAAAGAATCAATAAGTTCTATTGAAGAGAACTCTGATCGTGTTTAGTTAATTCCTTTATTAAATCCTAAGGAGCTCCAAGCTGAAGCCAGAAATTTGAAAACTCAATTTCTGCATCTGGGTTGTATTAGAGTGGGAATTCATTCACTTGTTCACCAAGGTGTCGACTCTTATCTGTTAGAAACTGTTAGAGATCTAACACACAACAAATACACTGATTCCCTGATAGGAGGAATTGCTGCCCCATTATCAAATGGCCCAATATGGTTTGACTATTATCCCAACTTCTCTGTGTATACATTTGATGAAACATTGGGCGATATATTACAGCTTCAAATCCAAACCACAGGATTTGATATGAGGAATAAAAGAAACAATATCGCCATACAATTCAGAGGTTGTTTTCGTCATACCACAACTTTGTTTCCAGCAGTCCTCCATGCTCCCAGTCGAGAGTAAAAAACCAGTGTTGTCGTTATGACAGATCCAAAAAATCAGAAGATAGAACATCAAGCTATCAAATGGGAAGATCTGTCTTTTCCTAAACACTGGACCGTGCCAAATCCAAAGCCTCTCACTGTTCAAAAAATCACCTCTCCTAATATTACAGAAAACCAATCCTCAGCCACTCTGTCTTTTCCCAGAAGATCTACCATTGACGCAGTATCTCTTTGAACCAAAGGATATGCATTGGCTGTATTATGTCCTTCTCCTAGGACAATGCTTTTGAAAGGAGGATATGAGGTAGATGTTTCAATATTACTGCCATCTGGGGCTTGCCAATAATGTGAAGAAGAAGATGTGGAATCAGCCATCAGAAAAACTTCTGATTCCATTTTCTTTTTCCAAGAATAAAAGGAAATCCAAACATTTTCTTCTTCCATATATGCTTTCCATTCACTTGCCAATGTTCTCTTTTCTTCAATAGGGAAAGCAAGCCCAAACTCATCAGCCTGAGGATGAGTATATAGATCCCAATTTAGCATCTGCTTCATCCACTGTGCAGGGATCTGGTGCTTAGGACAACCATCCATTAAAGTATAAAACTTATGGATCTCAGGGACTGATGGTTTTTTAACATCTGGAGGCAGATCTTTGAATCTGCATTCAGGGATCAGTTTGTCAGCTTGTTCAACATATCCAAGTCCATACTTGGGGCTATTTGCAGGTCTCATGTTTATAAGAATGGGTGTCATCCGTGGATCTTCATTTTCTAGTGTAGGCACTAGATGCATCATAAGAACATGTTCATCCTCATGTAGAAATGGAATGTCTGAACATTTAGGATTAGGACAGGGATTGGTTGAAGTAGACGGAGGGGCTTCACCAGTCCTAAATTTATGGTTCTTATGTATGACCATATAGGCTAGATCCCACAAATTAACCTGCTGACGACATTATGGACATTCTACACCTAGGGGCTGGAAATTTACAATCTAGGCAAACTAAAATAAAGCAACATGCGAACAATTTGAAACAAGAGAAGAACAACTAGTATCTATACAATCAGGAGCTATGTATCTGGGAGACTTTTTACTCTCTGCTTCAATCCTATGCCTGTTAATGGTAGATCTTCTGGGAAAAGACAGAGAGGCTGAGGATTGGTTTTCTGTAATATTAGCAGAGGTGATTTTTTGAACAGCGAGAGGCTTTGGATTTGGCACGGTCCAGTGTTCAGGAAAACATAGATCTTCCCATTTGATAGCTTGATGTTCTATCTTCTGATTTTTTGGATTTGTCATAAGGACAACACTAGTTTTTGACTCTTGATTGGGAGCATGGAGGACTGTTGGAAACAAAGTTGTGGTATGACGGAAACAACCTCTGAATTGTATGGCGATATTGTTTCTTTTCTTTCTCATATCAAATCCCGTGGTTTGGATTTGAAGCTGTGAGATATCGCCCAATGTTTCATCAAATGTATACACAGAGAAGTTGGGATAACAGTCAAACCATATTGGTCCATTTGATAATGGGGTAACAATTCCTCCTATCAGGGAATCAATGTATTTGTTGTGTGTTAGATCTCTAACAGTTGCTAACACATAAGAGTCGACACCTTGGTGAACACGTGAATGAATTCCCACTCTAATACAACCTAGATGCAGAAATTGAGTTTTCAAATTTCTGGCTTCAGCTTGAAGCTCCTTAGGATTTAATAAAGGAATTAACTGTACACGATCAGAGTTCTCTTCAATAGAACTTATTGATTCTTTGATAGTGATTCTGGTGGTGGCCTTCAGATGCCAAACACCCAGATCGCTATATACTTGAGAGGTAGAGATTTTGGGTAGAACCCATTTGGCTTGAGGTTCACTTTCTTCATATAATTGATCTGACTCATTAATAACTCTACTACTGCTAGTAGCAAACATATCTCTAAGAGGGTCATTTGTGGCCCTATCTTGCTCTTCTAATTCTCTGAATGAAACTGATTTATTCATTGAAGAGTCCATACAAAATTTCTTTTTTCTCTCTGTTATCAGGGAATCAGTGTATTTGTTGTGTGTTAGATCTCTAACAGTTGCTAACACATAAGAGTCGACACCTTGGTGAACAAGTGAATGAATTCCCACTCTAATACAACCCAGATGCAGAAATTGAGTTTTAAAATTTCTGGCTTCAGCTTGAAGCTCCTTAGGATTTAATAAAGGAATTAACTGTACATGATCAGAGTTCTCTTCAATAGAACTTATTGATTCTTTGATAGTGATTCTGGTAGCGGCCTTCAGATGCCAAACACCCAGATCTCTATATACTTGAGAGGAAAAGATTTTGGGTAGAACCCATTTGGCTTGAGGTTCACTTTCTTCATACAATTGATCTGACTCATTAATAACTCTACTACTGCTAGTAGCAAACATATCTCTAAGAGGGTCATTTGTGGCCCTATCTTGCTCTTCTAATTCTCTTAATGAAACTGATTTATTCATTGAAGAGTCCATAAAAACTTTCTTTTTTCTCTCTGTTATCAGGGAATCAGTGTATTTGTTGTGTGTTAGATCTCTAACAGTTGCTAACACATAAGAGTAGACACCTTGGTGAACAAGTGAATGAATTCCCACTCTAATACAACCCAGATGCAGAAATTGAGTTTTAAAATTTCTGGCTTCAGCTTGAAGCTCCTTAGGATTTAATAAAGGAATTAACTGTACACGATCAGAGTTCTCTTCAATAGAACTTATTGATTTTTTGATAGTGATTCTGGTGGCGGCCTTAAGATGCCAAACACCCAGATCGCTATATACTTGAGAGGCAGAGATTTTGGGTAGAACCCATTTGGCTTGAGGTTCACTTTCTTCATACAATTGATCTGACTCATTAATAACTCTACTACTGCTAGTAGCAAACATATCTCTAAGAGGATCATTTGTGGCCCTATCTTGCTCTTCTAATTCTCTAAATGAAACTGATTTATTCATTGAAGAGTCCATAAAAACTTTATTTTTTTCTCAAAGAGAGAGAAATTAAGTACTGACCTTTTTCGAACCAGTCGCGAACATCGACTTACTGGCTCTGATACCAATTTATAGCAGAGGCTTCTTCACAAGCTTGCTTGCTGCTCACTGGCAGACTTGGCCTTGCTAAGTGTCTACTTTATCTTCTCAACACCTCTTTATGTGAACCCAGCGATGAACCCATACACGAACCTACTCCCACGTTCACGCAACTAGCGGCCTTTTCTGTGGCTTCCCTTCGCCTTTAACGGCCTTGGCGTCCCTCAGTGGTTTGGCGAACCTCTGGCGAACTTCTAGTGAACTTTCAAGAGTGTGAGATGATAAACAGTGTGGAACAATGAACATTCTCTCTTTATTGATTTTCAAATGATATTACAATCAGATTACAGACTTTATGGACTCAAATATCCTTTCCAGAGATTGACTGCAATGGCATTTACCAGACTGTTGCTACTCAGCGAATGAGCAAGTGATACCGGAGGCTTCCTGGCCAAATTGCAGACTCTGTCTTAGAGCATATAACACACAGACATATAAAACTGACTTAATCTATAGAACTGGCCACTTTAGGTTCTTGCCTATGCCGAGCTCATAGACATGCAGGCTTCTCAGTTCTCCTATGGACTATGAGTCAGTTCTCCGTGGTGCAAGCAGATCGCGATGCTTTGCGCAGATGCAGAGCAGGGAGCAAAAAATCAGACTCAAAACACACAAATGCAAAATTAGAACTCTCAAATGCCGATACCTCCGAATGAGCCTTACTCTTCCTTATATAAATGGGAAGAGGGGACAAACATTCCTGTAGATCCATCGGATTATTGACGCGTGGAAGGTGGATCATTGCTTTCGGGTAACACTGCAGTGACATCCGCGCAAAGATTCGATCCTTCCGACAAACACATGTGAAGGTGTGTGAATAGTAGACTATGGATGCCTTTTAGTACAAGGCCCACGAGGAAACAGAATAATTATCTACAAAGAGTATACTTTTCGGACATATGAAAAGCCCTCGGGAAAAGCTCTATCACTGTAAGCCCGTGACTGGGTATCATAACACAGGGAAGAATTTTGTTTTAGTGGGGCTCCCGTGAACCACTTGTACTAGCTGTTGCAAGTGGATCCAAGATTTGAGCATCAGGGTATCTGATTTTGCCGTAGAATTCATCATCCCATGCATTGGTGTAGATGCGCCTTACGATCATAGGCTTATTTAGGATGATCTGATGTTTAATATTGGTCATTACAAGCCACTGGTGATGCATCAACATGCAGAACTTTAAGATAGGATTTCTTGGCTGGTATTCTAGTCCTGCAATCTCTTTCACAGTTTGGCATGGATAGTGAAAGCATTCTCCAACTGGACTTGCTATACAATTAGTACATTGTCCATGGAAATAAGCTTCATAATAATACGGATCCATGCTGAAAGGACTAACTCCATAGTCATACCACCAGTTAACTAACCATGGTGCAGCTGGGTCTCTTGAGTTTATCCAAGTGGGTGTAAATTTTAATTTGGTATAGTGAGTTTCCTCACATCCATCCTTGTTTAACAAATCCCACCATAGATCTTTATAACCTGAAAAATTGTAAATAGTGTCAGGAAAAATAAGATTTGGGTCATTACCTGGCCAGGTTTGAAATCTGCCATTCATGTATTGACCAGGGTTCCTTGTTCTGTTTATATGATATGTCATATAGTAGACTCTTGTTCTATCTCCACCGCCAGTACAAATAACAGAGATGCCACAAAAGTCTTGGGAGAGTGACCTTTTAGCTTCATGAGAAGCTAGCATACTATGTGAATACATCATGTCATGTATCCAGCTACTTCCTTTGGGGTACACTCTTCTTTCTGGTACAAAGTGCTGGAGGTCATTATGATTCTGCACATTAGCGTCTAGCACTTTGGTATTTCAGAGTTGTCATATCGGACTCCATTTTTCTTGATAGACCGGCCATGATTCTTCATCAGATATATGTCTCAGAGTTTCTCTTTGATGTGCCTTGTCCCATTATGTAATGATGACCATTACATGTATCTTTTCTTCTATTTGGTCATCAACCTGTTCTTGTTGCTGGATGTATTCCCTGCTGAGAAAGTTTGGCAAACAATTTTCAGATCCCTTAATATGTTCTACTTCAAAATCAAAATAGGAAAATAGTGCCTGCCATCTTGTGAACTTAGCATCTTCAGGACCTTTGATGGTTTTAGTGATTACTTTCGCCAGAGCTTTTGCATCCGTTCTTAACAGAAAATGTTTATTATCCAAGTGAATAGAAAACTTACTGATACAGTTCCATGCTGCTTTGACTTCTTTCTCTATTGGAGCATAATTCTTTTCTGCCTTATTCCATACTCTAGATATGAACTGTATCACTTGTTCTTGATCTTTTGGACTATCTTTACTTGGCTTTTGTTTTAGGACACCTCCCCAACCTATATTGCTAGCATCTGTTTCCACAATCTTATAAGTGTTTTCATCAGCAATATAGAGAATAGGGAGATTACGAACCTTGGCCTTTATCTCCTTGATGGCCTGAGTATGTGCCTGTGTCCAAGGTTTCGGATTCTTCCTAAGTCTCTGGTTGAGCAGAGACCTGTCTATGGCACATGAGGGATAGAAATTGCTCACATAGTTTAAGCATCCTAAAAATCTCTGCAACTGAGTTTTATCTAGGATAACATCCAGAAATTTATCTGCAAACTCAAGTGCATGGCTTTGTAAAGAAATTTTCCCATTTTCAATTGTGTGCCCTAGGAACTTTATCTTGGTCTAGAATAACTCCATCTTTTTCTTACTCAAAACCAGACCATTTCTTTGGACCAATTTTTTGAATATTCTTAAATGCCGAAAATGGTCCTACAAATTCTTGGAAAAGATTAGGATATCATCAATATAAACAAGCAGCCACTCATCATAGGGTCTAAATATAGAATCCATTACCTTCTGAAACTTAGAAGGTGCATGTTTTAACCCAAATAGCATCACATTCCATTCGTAATGCCCTGCTGGAATGCTGAATGCAGTTTTCCACTTGTCGTGTTCAGCGATTGCTACTTGCCAAAAACGAGACTTTAGATCAAACTTTGAAAAGATTTTGGCTCCAGATATCCTTCTCATCAAATCTCCTTTGTGAGGAATGGGATATGTGTCATTTGCAAGAACAGAATTTAGAGGCTTATAATTTATGACAAGTCTGGGAATTCCTCTAATCTGTTCACTCCTCTTATTCACATAGAATCCATAGCAGTTCCAAGGACTGCTGGATTCTCTTATCAGCTTTCTCTGTAAAAGCTTATCTATTTCCTTCTGGCAGAGCCGTCTGTATTCTTCTGACATTGGAATGGCTCTAGATTTGCAAGGCCTGCCCATGTATCCTTCCTTATAGGGCAATTCCACACAATGCTGCTTATGATGCCAAAAAGCATTGGGTTCTTCTAATCAACATGTGTCTTAAAACTCCTTTTGAAGTTCAGAGATTTGTTTCTGAACTTGTGGAGAACCCAATTGGTCTTCAATTCTGATAGTACTTTTATGATCTTTGAGTTCTTCAAGACTTTTTTCTGCTTTTTTAAGTTCCTGCATGGCCAAAACCATGGTTGAGACTCTGGGTTTTGATACACAGGGATTTCAATTCTTGCACCAGAGACTGTGATAAAATATCCTACAGATTTGTCAGGGAATCTGAAAGAACCATGGGGCTCGACTGCTGCTAAGAAAACATTTCCCAAAATGCAGTCTACTGGAATATCTGCAACTGCAAATGAGAGCTTTACACAACGTGAATCAAAACAAACAACAGCTTTGGAAACTTAAAACTCTAAATATTTCTTTCCTAATCCCGTAACCTTCTTTTGTGCCTTAATCCAATATCTTGAAGGGACTATTTTCTTAGAAATAATATTTACATCTGCACCATAATCAATTAGTGCAGTGACATTGTAAACTCTGCCTGCAACACAGATATTTACAGTCACATGGTGTTGCTGGTATTGAACTGCCAAAACTTGCATTTCTCTAAAACCAACTGAAGAGTCAAATTTTCCTTCAGCAACTTCAATTTCTGGTCTTGGAGCAGAGTGTAGAGTGTAATTAACATGTCTGCCTGAAATGGATGTAGAAGGCGTCTGCTCTTGCTTAGCCTTTTCTAGCTGTGAAACTTGATGTTTCAAGGCAGAAATTTCAGATTTCATGTTGTGTATCTCCTTACTCACCTCCCCCAAAGTGAGTGCACGAACTTTGTTAGAATTGTGTTGGAGATACGACTTGGTATTGCGCTCATAAGAAGCATCAACAAAAGTAGGCTTCTTACCAGAGGAACTACTGGAAGAACCAGTACCATACTGTATAAAAGCTTTGACTAATGCAGCTTTAAGATCTCCTTCCTCCATGGCACGGATTTGAGAAAATACTTTCATTTCATCTTCATCAGTCTGGGCCATGAGGACTTTGAGTTTACCAGAGAATGCATCTGGAAGAGAGTCATCAGAAGAATAGTCAGATTCAGAATCTGAACAATGACAGTTAGCTGAATCAGAACATTGACAATAAGCATGGACTTCTTTATCAGAAGAGGAAGCAGAAGAGGCAGAAGAGGAAGCCTCAGCAGTGGATGCTTCAGCATGTTTTTGAATGGATAGAGGTTGGCCTCGGTTATGACAATCTGCTGTTTTGTGAAAAGAAGAATGACAATGAGCACAACGAGGTTCAACTTTGACTGTAGTACTAGAAGAAGGTTGATTAGTAGTACGAGGTCGAGATTTCTGGCCAAGACCCTTTTTGGATTCTAAGGCGGCTGGACACATATTGGAAGTATGACCAGGTTGACCACATAACCAACAAACAACTTCATTCATTCTGGCAATCTTGACATCTTTAGGACGGATGTCATGAGGCTGGTAATAATGGGTCTTAGGAGTAGAACGATAATACCCTTTTCTTCCTTTTTGCTGTCTTCTTTCTTTAAGCCTATTGTAGGTGGATCTGAGTTCTCGTCTTTTACCTAAACTCAGTCTATAGGTAGAGGCTCGGCTTTGTCTATGAGCCTTCTTGGCATGTCTTTTTGTCTTTCTGCAGGTAACCAGAGGATCATCAATTGTTATACCGTATCTGCTGCAGAAAGATTTAGTACCAGGTAGTCTATTTAACTTATCTATAGACTTAGACATCTTAGAACTGGTACATAAACTTATCAACACCTTAGTGATGATAGCATAAAAATCTCCCCAAAGATATACTTCAAGTGGCAAGGGGAATGCTTCTTGTAATTTCAGAATATCTACCAATTTTGATGGTAGATATGCAAGATATACTTGCTTCCATAGAATATTCTTTGGTTCTTTTACCAAAAATATTCTTTCAATCCAGTCTCTATGGAAGTCTTCAAATTGATTAATATTTCTGCACTTCAGATTCATCAAAACAAGTTCATTCTTATCTGAAAGTGCGAAATCTGCTCCACAGAAATGTTCTTGAATTAGTGTAGTGAGTGCACCAATCATATTATTTTGCGGAGTGCCATCTGGATTAAACATGATATCTCCCTGTTCATCCTTTAGGGTTTCCTGTTCCATTTTGGCTATCATAACAGTGGAAGATTCAAGTTCCCACCATCTTGCCAGTGTCCCTGTAAAACACTGAATTATTGTTTTGCAAGCCTCTACTTCACTTTTGCCTGCAACACACATGAGCTTATATTCAACAATCATCATATCAAGCATCTGTCTGATTTGTGCTGTGGAAAAATTATCAATATTCCACTCCTTATGACTCCCTTCATAAAAGGTGTCCCTAGCTGGAATTTTACCAGCTCCATACAAATCAGGGGCATCATGTCTTATGAACCGTTGCTCAAGTGGCTCATAGATGGGAAAAGCATGTTTTTCTGTGTCTGATTCTTCCTGAAGAGAGGCAAAGGTTATTCTTTCAGACCTCTCCTCCGTTTTTAACTCAGACTGCTGGGATGGTTTTTAAACTTCTTTAGGGAAAAGATGAGGGAACTTAGAGATTGGGCTACTAAGTTCATGCGTGTGAATAGATTTTCCCTTTGTTAAAAATGAAGTCGGAATTGGTTTTTTAGACTTCTTTAAACTCAATCTGTCCATTTTTTCAGACAGATTGGAAACCATATGCCGTGTAGAGATAGACTGCTCAACTATACAATTCTCTACATCATCAAACTTCTTAAAAGATTCTTGAGAAATATGTCTAACAATTGATAAATCACATTGAACAGAATTTAAAACTCTATGTACATCATTTACAGAAACTTGGACACTGTCTATCTGATCCTTCACCAAGGCAGTTTTAGCTACATTCTTTTCTAGTCCAGTGAGTGTAGTATTTGTCCAATTTACCTGCTCACTGACTTTCTGAATTCTACCCTCAACACCAACGGCTGCAGTATCTCTTTGAACCAAAGGATATGCATTGGCTGTATTATGTCCTTCTCCTAGGACAATGCTTTTGAAAGGAGGATATGAGGTAGATGTTTCAATATTACTGCCATCTGGGGCTTGCCAAGAATGTGAAGAAGAAGATGTGGAATCAGCCATCAGAACAACTTTTGATTCCATTTTCTCTTTCCAAGAATAAAAGGAAATCCAAACATTTTCTTCTTCCATATATGCTTTCCATTCACTTGCCAATGTTCTCTTTTCTTCAATAGGGAAAGCAAGCCCAAATTCATCAGCCTGAGGATGAGTATATAGATCCCAATTTAGCATCTGCTTCATCCACTGTGCAGGGATCTGGTGCTTAGGACAACCATCCATTAAAGTATAAAAATTATGGATCTTAGGGATTGATGGTTTTTTAACATCTGGAGGCAGATCTTTGAATCTGCATTCAGGGATCAGTTTGTCAGCTTGTTCAACATATCCAAGTCCATACTTGGGGCTATTTGCAGGTCTCATGTTTATAAGAATGGGTTTCAGCCGTGGATCTTCATTTTCTAGTGTAGGCACTAGATGCATCATAAGAACATGTTCATCCTCATGTGGAAATCGAATGTCTGAACATTTAGGATTAGGACAGGGATTGGTTGAAGTACACAGAGGGGCTTCACTAGTCCTAAAGTTATGGTTCTTATGTATGACCATATAGGCTAGATCCCTCAAATTATCCTGCTGACGACATTGTGGACATTCTACACCCAGGGGCTGGAAATTTACAATCTGGGAAAACTCAAATAAAGCAACATGCGAACAATTTGAAACAAGAGAAGAACAACTAGTATCTGTACAATCAGGAGCTATGTATCTGGGAGACTTTTTACTCTCTGCTTCAATCCTACGCCTGTCAATGGTAGATCTTCTGGGAAAAGACAGAGTGGCTGAGGATTGGTTTTCTGTAATATTAGCAGAGGTGATTTTTTGAACAGCGAGAGGCTTTGGATTTGGCACGGTCCATTGTTCAGGAAAAGACAGATCTTCCCATTTGATAGCTTGATGTTCTATCTTCTGATTTTTTGGATCTGTCATAACGACAATACTGGTTTTTGACTCTCGACTGGGAGCATGGAGGACTGCTGGAAACAAAATTGTGGTATGACGGAAACAACCTCTGAATTGTATGGCGATATTGTTTCTTTTCTTCCTCATATGAAATCATGTGGTTTGGATTTGAAGCTGTAAGATATCGCCCAATGTTTCATCAAATGTATACACAGAGAAGTTGGGATAACAGTCAAACCATATTGGGCCATTTGATAATGGGGCAACAATTCCTCCTATCAGGGAATCAATGATTGATATCATTAATGCCTCCAATTTTTAAGTTTTCTATCCAATCTTAGATATCCTTAGTTTGAAATTTTAATTTTTTTATCCAATCTCAGATATTATTAGTTTTTTTTTTTGAGCCAATAAACTTCCAATTCTATGCGCTCTATAAGCTAAAAGTTTTGAATATCATACACAAGAATAAAGAATCCTAGTGTTCCAAGTCAATTACAGTGTTTTGTAAAGATTTATATTTAGAATTTATCTCTAAAATCTCTTGAGATTGTAAAATATATTTTTGGTTTTATTTATATATTACGTTTTCTTACTTTGTAACTATTTGCTTTTTAAAATTTTAAGGATTTGTTTAAAGTATTTTTAATGGAATTTACTTGAATTTTTTTATTATGTCAAAGGTTGGACAATCTATTCTCTATGCTACACAATATCTTCATATAAAATTTGTTCATAGAATGTGAGAGAGATTTTGTAAATTATGATATACATTATCATTGTCCATCTAAAACACATATTTAACATGAGTCGAGAGGGATCAAAATTCTTTTGTTGCAGAATTATTTTAGAGTGCAAACATATGTATTGTGCCATTTTATATTAATTCATATTAAGATATTTTATTCATAACTCACGTTGGATATACGTGACATTAAAATATTTTTACCTCTAATTATCATATGGACAACTAATTAAAAATACATAGGGTACACACACACACACACACACACACACACACACACACACACACACACACATATATTATACCTGCCTTTGCTTTTCAATTTAGAGAACATTTTTTTTTGTTATTTAAGAGGAAATACGCCCATTTTAACAACGAAGCTATCAAGAGCCTAGAAAGATGAAATATCAAACATGAAAAAAGGTTTAGAGGTCAATTAATCCATTTTAGTGCTTTGTAGATATGTGATTAATATCAATCTATAGTAGTAAGTTTTCATTGTTTAAATTGTATATTTTTGTATTTGATCATTATTACTATTTTATATTAAAAATTAAATGAGTTACACATTTGTTCTTATTAAGAATTAATTATTCTACTTTAGTTTTAAATACTTTATCATTCATACACACACATATAAATTCACTTTCTCTAAAAAGGGACAATTCATACTGAATATATTAGTTAATATGAATATTCAATCAATTTATTTAAGTTTCATATTGAAAGCTTATGAGAGAAATATATATTTTTTTAATTATCTTATCTCTGTTAAATTATGTAAAATTATATTATTTAAGATAGGCACCCAAATATTATATTTATTACTTGAAGAGTGAAAGTGAAATATCAACAACTAAATTAATTGTTACGTTAATAGAATTTTAACTGTTTATTTATATGGGTATTTAATTTTTGTTTTTTTGGTTTGGCGGAAATTAAAAATTTTATTTTTATCATTTTTTTGAGGAAGTGACATACGTACACATGTCCTTTTTCTATGGTAAAATGTTTTTTTCTATTACAATTTTTTTTTATTTTTTTCTTTTTTTAACATGTGTGTGTGTCTTTATATTATTTATTTAACAAGAAATTAAATAAATAATATAAATACATATAATGTATAAGAAAAAATAGTGAATAAATAACAAAATGCCCTTACAAATTTTGAAAGATAAAGCCAACAACTACCTCCTCCATGTATTTATGAATGATTAACCTTAATCAAAATATTTATATGGAGTTATTCCTTTTCCATTAGTAATATCAACTCATAGGTTTTCTTATCACTCCTTGCAATGACCACTTTGTTATGAAGATTTGTTGTGAAACACTCCAAAAAAGCTCCATATTATACAACATTACTTTCTTCCATTTTGCTATTTGTGGATACATAGGATTTCAACATGCTATAGATCCATCTCACTTGAAACATGAGATATACACGAGATGAATTTTCATGGCTTTGAATGCCTCAGATTTATACACTCAACTATCCCCAAATGGTCAAGAAACCTGGAGCACGTAGCTGCGACCTGCTGGACAGAGCAGAGGACCATAGGGTTGGTTATGTCCAATTTTATGAGATCCATCATATTCTATTGTATGTTTTGCTTATTGATCACACAAATTGAAGTGTTGTGATTATCCTTCCACATAGTGATTCATCATATGTTTGCATGGTAAGTTAAGATTTCATTTAGGTTAGTTACGTATACGTGCGTCACATGAAAATTTTGAAGAGATTGTGCGCATAAAACCTGATCTACCATGGGTGATTTTAGAAATTTCTCTCAACATTATTTTTAATTTCATGAGCTAGAAAGAGAAAATCCAAAGACAATTAAAACTCTCGCTTAACTCAGCATGTTTTTCTTCATAAATTTTTATTTATTTTTATTTCAAGCATATGTTTCTTCAAAATCACCAAAAGAGTTTCTAATTGTAATATCCAATACACAATTAACATCCATTTGTAATTTCTCCTTGGTCAGATAAAAAAACGTTGGCTCATAATATCAGCTTGGTTGTTTCTTCCTAGCATCTGAAACATGGCATATATCCACTAGAGAAGATATTCTTTTCCCCTCTTCTTGTTAGATGTAGTCAAATAATTAGATAATATATTTCACCAGGTAATGGAAGGGAAATGATAAAGTAGATAATTCTTCAATATACCATCTATGTGACAGGTTTGTCCACATGTGATAAAGAAAATATCTCGAAGAACATTTCTCACGAGAAGGGAGGAAATTTATTGCCATCCTGTAGTAGAAGTTGAAGTTGAAGTATAATAGAACTCCTACACTCGACGATAAGTCCCTCTTCGAGATTAGTTACAAGGGTGAGATGAAGTAGATTTCATACATATGCTCATCCATATGAATAAAATACAATGGGGATAAGCATAATCCCAACGAGAAACATAATTTTTTATTTTTTATTTTTATTTTTTAAATATTGAACATAGATCAAAGATATGTTTTCAATTGAGAAAATTAATGAAATGTAATACCAAAAGCAAGGAAAATGTAAAATTTCAAGCTATTAGTTCTCCTTGTAATACATGTATAAATGAATATTTTTTCAAAAATTTAGAGAGATGCCTCGCTACTTCATATTGGTGCCACTTACCACATGAAATTCTATAGATATTGTTTTAAAAAATTAAATAACAATGTTGAAGGTATATTCCAAAAACTCCATCTCTATCCTAAAATATTTTACACATGAGGTAAATATTAGTAGCTAAAAGAGAATAGCTCTTCATTGCATGGTGAACACAATAATATGCTAACATTAGGGTTAAGATGAAACTTGTTGTTGTGGAATTGAAAGTTCTAACCAAGTAAATAGTTTAGAACTTCATCTACCATACCTTCTCTTACATGGAAAGTACTTGAAATGCATGCTCCTCACACTTAAAAAAGTAGCCTCTTCATTTTATCATAACTTATGGCAAAAATTCCAAGACAATATCAATGTTGAGTTGGAATTGTTTCTTCATTACATCACAACATATTGCTAGAAAGTCATGCCAATATGAGGACTTAGTTGGTTACAAGTAAGAATTAAGATCTCCCTTTTTTCTTCCAGAATTTAAACGATGTATGGGAATCTCTTATCAAATGATTAATTGTTACAGGTCAAGTTAGGGAAGCTTAATTAATTGTTACAGGACAAGGTAGGGAAGCTTGAATGGAATGAGAATTTCTAATCAATTTATGTGGGCTTTCAGTTAAGTCGTTAAAATAATAGATAATAATTTATAATCTAATGAACATATTAGATAACAGGTGTTGGTTTCATGGCTATATTTTTATTTCAAGTCTTCTATCATGATTTGAGTTATATAATATCATATACAAAATTCTTTATCTATATTATTGCACCTCTTGACACAATTGTATGTACACATGATATTTAGGTTCAATAATAATATACTATATTACCTTTGATAACTTTTGATGATTATTTTTTATCACATGTGATTAGTACATGTGAGGACTTTCGATTCAGGTATTATTTTTGTAAAAATAATACTAGTTTTGTGGACCCTTACTTTTAGTTTAATAGTGTTCCACATGACGATCATAATGATGAGTATAGTCATTGGCTAAATTTTGAATAGAGAGATAATCAAATATTGGGCCCCTCTTTGTAACCTAATAGCACTACTGATAACATCACAATGATTAACTGTCACACCTCCCATTTACCTTCAAACAATTTTTTTTTATTTTTTTTATTTTTTTTATTTATTTATTTATTTATTTATTTTTTTTTTTTTTTTCGGTATTCCATATTTTCAAGAATAATTCCAAAAAAATATTATACTATGATATTTTGATTTATATCTGGTTAAATTAGATTTATTCCCCCAAATACAATTTAATTCCACATATCAAACTATATCCAATTCAATATGTACTGGATTTAATTTCTAATCCAATTTAATATAACGGTTTTTGTACTAAAATCATAGTGGATTTATTTACCACTAATCCACTTCCTATGAAAGGTCGCCCTTATCAACCTATGTCTCACCTTTGTTTTTATATCATTGAACCTTTGAGCATTAAACCTATTATTATGTATTGATATATATAAGGGGGTCAACTAGTTTATACCCACGTGGGTCGTGGCATCCTTTACGAACTCTATGCTCCCATTCTTTTATAACGTATGAACGTTAGTTGGATTTAATTCACCTACTTTTAAATCTAGGCTTATATGGCACTTATGGCTATTCAATGACTCGGTAGTCATATTTTTCACCAGATCTATGTCAATATCATTCCCAATTTGTTGTACATGTCATTCACATCGGAATTTATGTCGAGATTGAACTCATTTATCTTGGGCTTCCACGTAATACGACCTGGTAAAGTCGATTTAATGTAGTATGGAATTTGAGACGTTATACTAATTCTCCACGTTAGCTTATGTAAGAATTTCGGTTTCGTTGCATTGGTTGGGATGGGTTTCATCCCATTCACGGTCACGTGCTATAGCTCCACGTTGCTCTGGCAATCGCCACGCCAGCCTACCCTGGAACCAAGGCAATCTCTATGATACAGCCAGAATATCGTGAACTTCATTGTATTTCTTGTCACATTGAATGTCGAACGAATGGTGTAAATGCAACATCCAGCCATTCGATCCGTGGCTTCACCTTTGTTATTTTTCCATGTGGACGGCTGCTATCCTCTCATCGTGTTAGGGTTTCTGGGATTTTGGTATGGTTAGATAAGTCTTCGTTTTTGTGTGAAGGTAGTTTCTTTGCCCTTTGTTTGGTTTATTCACCTCTATACTTTGAAGCTCTGCACGCGAAGGAACTCACTCGTTGGCTTTCCCATCAGTCTGGCCTACTTACCTATGCATCAGAAATTACACGAGGTATGAGCCTTGTACGCACGTCTTTCATTCTACCTGGGAGATCATATTCGGTTTTCAGAACTTGCTATACATCTTTCTCTATGGAAGTCTCGAGCGATGTTGATACGAAATGATTTCGTTCTTGTAATTGCGTTTATGGTCTAGTCTCGTTTGGGTTCATTTAAGCAGCATCTCATGGCAGTCTCCTGTCCCAATATATTGATTTATTCTCTCTTGTTTCTTTTTGTCACTGTCTCTGCGTCGATTGCGTTAAATCTATGGTTAACGAGGCTTGATATTACCATGCAGGGTTGCTTAATAGGTATACCTCTGTTCATCCTATGTGACTTGAGCGCTGGGTTTGGATGGTGAGATGTTAACTTGGCTTGTCTCTTCGCAGGAGAGTGATAGTCCTCAGGCAAGAACTTCATGAGGTTTTATTTTTATTAATTTTTTTCCATTTTACTATTAACCTTCTGGCTTTCTAATTCGTTAAGATTCTGCCTCTATCCTTGTTACAGATAACTCAGAAGGAATGAGGGTCTTCTTTGGCAGGTAACCCCTTCTCGTCTCGCTAAATTTCTCTATTGGTAAAATTTTCTATCAGTTATTCTATTGATAGCTCCACTATCATGGCTGCGTTTCTACAGGTAATGCATACTCCATACGCATTCCATCGTCGGCAGCTATGAGATACTTCATTTCGGTTGATATTAATTTCACCTCCCTTGACGTTTCAGGTCGGTATATTCCTGTGCGGAGAGAACCATCCTCTCGCCACATTGTTCCACCTCGTTTATGTGGAATAGTTAATTTCTTAAGATTTTAGAAGTCTATTGTAATTTTATAGACTCGGTCAGAGACTGTAACTATTTACAATTTCCCTTCGTATGATAATATTCTTTGAACATATTAATTTTTGTTTTGAAGTGAGCATGGGGTCTTTTAAAGGAATTTTTCCCAAGAGGTTTGACCTCTGATATGTATATGCCGAACGTGGACCTTCTTCTTCACCAATATCTTTGATAATTTCGTATTTCTTCACAAATCTCCAACTTATTATTTTATGGATGTTTCCTGTGTCTTGCACTCAATTAATTGTTTTGTGTCGATTTAAGCTGATTGCAACATGTATGTGTTATTTCCCTTTCTGTCTTCTTATCATAATTATGACTTTCATATGTATATATCTCTTTACTGTCATCTTTTTTGAATTTACAGTGACTCAGTAAATGAAAGTTAGCATTGTCTATTATTTGTATATGTTGTATGGTTCCTACAGGAACTATCTGTCTTCTTAGGAGGTTGTAGGTTCCATGGTGACAGCTTCCTAGGTAAGGTTAATGGTGCCCCGTAACTGTACACTTCGAATTGTTGGTTCTTTTGTATTCATCATAGGGCAGTCCCAATGTATAAATGTCTAACTGAATTTCTTCACTGATAGATATATATATAGACTGGTGGATATCGGGTTGTTATTTTCTGCAGTATTGACATATCTATATATCTATATGTATCTACATAAATTGCAGTTAGTGATTTGGTTTTACAGTTTCTATGCATGCCTAATCTTTCCATCCTACAACTAAGTCAGATCCTCCCTGTTACCAAGGGGGTTATTTCCATAGTTTTATACATAATTCATTTCTAGGGTTAATACCCATGTATAGTTTCATTTCTTTAATATGTAAGACAGTTTAAGCAGTACTACAATTTCATACTCTTTCATTCAATTCTTTGAGAATAGATTAGAGTATCTACAATTAAACATGCACTGTTGTTTGTAAATTCCATCTATATCTATACCTCCTATAGAGAATTCAATAAGGAAATAATTCAGTCCTATATACATTCATTTTCCTACAGTATTAGAATTTTTATTACAGAATTTCTTAACTGTATTCCCTTCCCCACAGAAGCAGATTAAAGTTACAAAATTATAAATTATGAGGTACTATAATCTCCAGATTTAGACCAGAACTGGTTTAGAAATTCTGGGTGATTTTGCCTCATTTTCCTAGTTCCTACAACCATGCAAAACTAGAAGAGTTGGACTACTCTACTATTCTGTAAATGTATGGAACACCAGCAACAAAACAAGACAATTAACTAGCATACAGATATACTCATTAACTCTTATGAAACATTAACTCAATTTAACTCTTTCTCTTGTTTCTTTTCGTCACTGTCTCTGCATCTATTGTGTTAAATCTATGGTTAACGAGGGTTGATATTACCATGCAGGGTTCCTTAATAGGTATACCTCTTTTCATCCTATGTGACTTGAGCGCTGGGTTTGGATGGTGAGATGTTAACTTGGCTCATCTCTTCACAGGAGAGCGATAGTCCTCAGGCAAGAACTTCATGAGGTTTTATTTTTATTAATTTTTTTCCATTTTACTATTAACCTTCTTGCTTTCTAATTCATTAAGATTATACCTCTATCCTTGTTACAGATAACTCGAAAGGAACGAGGGTCTTCTTTGGCAAGTAACCCCTTCTCTTCTTGCTAAATTTCTGTATTGGTAAAATTTTCTATCAGTTATTCTATTGATAGCTCCACTATCATGGCTGCGTTTCTATAGGTAATGCATACTCCATACACATTCCATCATCGGCAGCTATGAGATACTTCATTTTGGTTGATATTAATTTCACCTCCCTTAACGTTTCAGGTCGGTATATGCCTGTGCGGAGAGAACCATCCTCTCGCCGCATTGTTCCACCTCGTTTATGTGGAATAGTTAATTTCTTAAGATTTTAGCAGTCTATTGTATTTTTATAGACTTGGTCAGAGAGTGTAACTATTTACAATTTCCCTTCGTATGATAATATTCTTTGAACATATTAATTTTTGTTTTGAAGTGAGCATGGGGTCTTTTAAAGGACTTTTGCCCAAGAGGTTCGACCTCTGATATGTATATGCAGAACGTGGACCTTCTTCTTCACTGATATCTTTGATAATTTCGTATTAGCTTCACGAATATCCAACTTATTATTTTATGGATATTTCCTGTGTCTTGCACTCAATTAATTGTTTTGTGTCGATTTAAGCTGAATGCAACATTTACGTGTTATTTCCCTTTTTGCCTTCTTATCATAATTATGAATTCCATATGTATATATCTCTTTACTGTCATCTTTTTTGAATTTACAGTGACTCAGTAAATGAAAGTTAGCATTGTCTATTATTTGTATATGTTGTATGGTTCCTACAGTAACTATCTGTCTTCTTAGGAGGTTGTAGGTTCCATGGTGATAGCTTCCTAGGTAAGGTTAATGGTGCCCCGTAACTATACACTTCGAATTGTTGGTTATTTTGTATTCATCATAGGGCAATCCCAATGTATAAATGTCTAACTGACTTTCTTCACTGATAGATATATATATAGACTGGTGGATATCGGGTTGTTATTTTCTGTAGTATTGACATATCTATATATCTATCTATATCTATATAAATTGCAGTTACTGATTTGGTTTTACAGTTTCTATGCATGCCTAATCTTTCCATCCTGCAACTAAGTCAGATCCTCCCTGTTACCAAGGGGGTTATTTCCATAGTTTTATACATAATTCATTTCTAGGGTTAATACCCATGTATAGTTTCATTTATCTAATATGTAAGACAGTTTAAGCAGTACTACAATTTCATACTCTTTCATTCAATTCTTTGAGAATAGATTAGAGTATCTACAATTAAACATGCACTGCTGTTTGTAAATTCCATCTATATCTATACCTCCTATAGAGAATTCAATAAGGAAATAATTCAGTCCTATATACATTCATTTTCCTACTGTATTAGAATTTTTATTACAGAATTTCTTAACTGTATTCCCTTCCCCACAGAAGCAGATTAAAGTTACAAAATTATAAATTATGAGGTACTATAATCTCCAGATTTAGACCAGAACTGGTTTAGAAATTCTGGGTGATTTTGCCTCATTTTCCTAGTTCCTACAACCATGCAGAACTAGAAGAGTTGGACTGCTCTACTATTCTGTAAATGTATGGAACACCAGCAAAAAAACAAGACAATTAACTAGCATACAGATATACTCATTAACTCTTATGCATGTCAACAAATATTGATTTTTTTTTCATTCATAACACTATGTGCATACCACTTTGGTATTTGACCAGTCCTCCCTGTTAGCGCTCGAATCTGCCTTAGGCTGAAGAAGGCGAAACTCGAGGAAACATCAAACCAAGCTCAGCCTCGTAGCTAGCCCTACGAGGACAGGAGAGGGCTCTCTCCAGGTCTATCTCGGCAAAAGGTCTTCAAAGGGGCTGAGATGACCTATAATAGGTGCTGATTTTAGGCTAGTAAATAGATATGAATGAATTTTTTTGATAAATGATTGGGTTTTCTGGGCTGTATGGGGCAAGGACAGCAAGAGCAGAGATTTAATCAAAGGCACATATTACTCCATAAGGCAAGATAGGAGTGAAATTTAACAATTCCAAATTGAAATTAAATGGAGTGGCAAGACTGCTAAGAAGTTGACAAGGGCATGTGTGATGAATCCTTATCAAACAGAAGAAATTACACAAACATGAAAGCTTCTCTAGGGCAGAGCAATAAGCTGAATTCTGCCCTTCTCACTTAGAAACATTCAAATTGGAAGTGATTATGAAACGAAATGTAAAACATAACGATATTACATATGAAACAAAAAGAAAAAACATTCGTCAAACTCACACCACAGGGATCTTATGAACCAGAGCTGCATCCTTCCATTATTCCTCTGTCAAAATGTACAATAAAACTCTGTATTTCTCCTCTCACACCTCTGCCAAAAATCTCTTTGACAAATGATTGCAATACAATAAATAAACCCAACTATGAGAAAACAAATCAACCAAACAATAAGGGATTTGTTTTAATCAAAAGATGATGAGCCAATCATCTGTAAAAGGAGCAGCGTTACATTTTCTGCTCAAATCTGTTGATGGACCAATGAAGGGGCGGAAACCGTATCTGTAGACCCTCTCGATTTGCAATTGAAGACAAAAAAATAGGTAATCGAATCTTTGAATGCCACTTTGCACATTCCAATACAACTGCCCTTAAATTTCTAGAAATGCGTTGGCCAATTTACCGAAACTGGGAAAAGGTCTCCAACTAATCACAAAATCTGGGAGGCTTAAACCAACTCCCACATTTTTCTCAACTTACCTTTGACCCTTGGAAAAAATTTTATGACTTCATAATTCACAAGAAAATGACTTTATCCACCCTCTTTTAACATGCTTAAACCATATAACTCTTTTACATGCCACATCACAACTTTCTGGCCTGACCAAAACAAAAAAAATTCAAAACTTGAATACATTGACAGAAGCGCAGCGACCATACACAGAAGCGCAATGTCCATTTGATTATGAATTTTGGGGATCCTCTGAGCCTTTTTTTTCTGATTTTTTTATTGGAAGTGATAGCCTATCTAACGTAGAAGACCACCAAGGTTTGAAACCAACAAAAGTCCCTGTGTAAGGTGCTCAAAAATTAAAATTCTCCAACATTACTCCAGATGCGCAGTGACCTCTTCAAGAAGGTGGTAGAGAACTAGTTTTCAACCTGGCATAATATCTGGATAACGCGGGCTCTTTTGCAGCTTTAAAACGCAGTCCAAATCATCATAGCGAGGCATTTCCACATTATTCATATCATCGTCGACATTCTCAATATCCTGCCCTGCTTCGTCGTAGACAATTCCATTCCCTGTACCATCAAATGCTAGTACCATCAAATGCTATTCCAATTGCCTTTCCTACTGCCCGGAGACGATCAACACGCACCTGCAGTTCCTGTCTCCCTTTCAAAATTATGCTAGGAGGAGATACAGAATAATCTACTCCTGACTGAGCATGACTAAAAGGAACCAATCCCATGCTTTCGAAACAGAATGTGCTTGCTCCAGCAGTACCCTGACCTGTCCAAGTTTAATTTCGCCTCGTTTTGGATTAAAAAAATACATGAATGTTATAGACTACTATACGATTTACTCCACCATGTTTCTGCTCAGTGTTTCCAGAATCACAGACTCCATCTTGTGCGCTGCCTGAGTTTTTTGACTCTAGAACACAGATTTGGGCAACATCATCACAAAGAGCAAGCTTACTATATTCAATGCCTTCCTCATGTAGCAATTCAAATCGTGAAGTGCGCCAGAAAATAGCACAACCATCTGTGGCTGTCCCAGTGCGAGGAATCAACTTTTGGAGGAGGCCTGAAACTGTTCTTGCCAACTTTCAAGAGATGTGAAACACGAGCTAGCAAATGAGTATTCACTAAAAGCCTGCAATACAAATTGTCTCCTGGATTTGCGCCAAGTCTCATGGAAAACTTCCTTTGCAACACGATAATGGCACATCTAAAAATTGGTCTGTGTGATAACAATTTAAATGTAAGCGGAGAAGATATCTGATAAGGAATATTTGCTACAAAGACTATTTGAATTCGAAAAATTGCTAAATGCTGATGAATTTGAGCTGGAGGGCTCAATGCGCCACGTGCATTATATGCGCCGCGCCCACTTTGTATGCGCTGCGCACACAGTGTTTTGCCCTTCTAAAACAAAATTTTCTCTTCCAACCTTCAACTCCATTTCTCAATGAGATTTTCTGAATGTGTCTTATGGCAAATGAAAACATAGCTTGGAGAAATATCTTGAAAGACAGGTATTTATTTCATGAACCACAAATACCCGAAATCCATCATTACCAATTGAATCAAATGATGATAAAGGATAGCCAAAGACTTTAGATGACAAATGTTCTTCAAGAATTTCTTACTTAGCTCTGCCTCTGAAACTTTGCAGCCATTAGTAGAGATTGGAAGCCACAAACACTTCTCGAAAAAGAAAGGCTGCGAATGTTTCTCATAACCTCTCTCCATTTTTACTAACACAGCAACACATGGCCACATCTCTGTCATTAAATGAGAACATGTGCTGCACTACTGCATCAAGCAACACATCCATAATCCCCATCAAAGAATCACCATCAATATGCATGATTTAGCCATGGCAGAGGTTGTATTTTTCTCACAAACACCTATCAGGAATCTGATCATAACCCAGCAATGTCAACCTCCTATAAACCAGTCCTGTATATACAAATTTGACCATTTCTTGCTTGAAAATGATATTGACTGTCGAAACAACTTATATAGGCATGGATTTTGATTTTGTCTTGCAATGTCCTACTTTTGGCACTTTCACTTTGAATACAAACTCTACTTATCAAGTTTTCTTCTTTGATTTTTGGCTTTCAATGATGAATTCTTGATTCATTTTCTGCAGGGATAGTGACGTGGGATTTCATTGAAGGATCAGGAGGGGCAGCATGTGAACCTTTTCAGCTGAGAAAATTTGAATAATTACACATTTATTATGAAGACACAATTGATGATTTCTTCTTCAAAACAGGGTTTTGAAGAAGAAGCACTCTCAAGCCTTATTGACTATGAAATTTTGCAATGGAAACTGAACCTTTCACGCGTCTAAGTCAACAACACTCTAGACCTAAAGCTCTTAAAGACTCTTTTCCATCCATGGCTATGAATGACGAGAAATGAACTTTGGAGAATTTGACTCTGACAGCGGACTGACAAGACAGAGTCTAACATTGGCTCCAATGGGGATGGCAACTGCCGCTTCTTGGAGGTGCCAAGAACTGCAGATCTTTGGGAGAGTAGACAGTGCCTCCTTCCATTGGGCAATGGAGTCCATTATTTTGAAAAACAAACTGATGACTCAACTTATTAACTGGAAAATCGACTCAAACTGACTTGATGCAAACTGAAATGACTGAATTAAAACAAAAGCTTTTTGAAAAGGGCAGCAGTCCACCAAGCTTTAAAATCATGATGGCAACCACCTGCATACTGATGAAATATGTACAATTATGTATAATGGGCCTTCCAATGTAACCAATCCAGCAGATGGCTACACCCCAAATTTCTGCTCTTACTCTCCTTGAGCAGGCGGAATGATGAACCTGTAGGCAACTCAAAATAACCACTGAAACCAAAGCTTACGATAATGAACCAGGAAATATTTATCTTTTCTAATGCTTGCAGAAGAATGCTGAAGGGGTCTTGAAAATCCTAAAGCACTGGCTTAGCTGGAGATCCAGCTGCAAAAATACAAGTATTCACTCCATTCTGATCTGAAAGGACAATTGATTTCTGAGGGATAGAAATGCACAGAGAGGTATCTGCCATCTGAGTGTTAGCTATAGGTTCCTTGACCATGAGAAATTCTGGCATATATTCCTCAAATTCATGATCTAGGTCATTCTTAAACAAAAAACAATCTTCAAGATTATCAAACATGACAGCCTTATCATCTTTGTGAAAGAAATAATTATCTGTTTGCTGATCCACAAAACTGATTACAAGACAGTCATCTTTTTCAAAAGAGGAAGAAGTTTCACCAACACTTTCCTGACTATGTGTGCATTGCAAATCTGCTGTAGCTTGGGCTGTAACAAGACCTCTCAAAAGTAGATCTATCTCATCTTCAGACAAAGGAGACAATGCTTTTTGTTTTCTTCTGCTTAAACAGTAATTATCTTCATATGACAGGACATTCAAACTATCATTTATTACTGAGTTATTGAAAGGAGATTCATCACTTACTTGCACAAAGATCTCATTCTATTTTTCATGAACATCTGAATCCAAAACTCTGTCTATGATCTCAACAGCAGAGCTCTCCTTTTCAGGATTCAGCATAACTGAATCTGGAACTGAAATAGCTGTCCTAACATTATCGCATTCGGAAATTAGAACTGGACTTACTTGCATGCTGCTGTCTTCTTCTATTGACAGATCTAAAACAACACTTTCTCTTTCATCACTTTCAGCCATATAAACCTCTTCAACCTGCTGCAAAGTTTCCAGAGCATCTCGATGGGTATCCTCTAGGTTCTCTTCATGTTGCTGAAATGGATTCTCGTACAGAGCCTCCGTGATCTCATCATCCAAGAAATTATCGTCTTCATAATATTTCTCTAGGCTTTCAATAAAAGTAGAAGCATGTTTGCAACAGTCATGAACTAAATTTAATGATGGATAAGATGTTTGATATCTTTCAATGAACAAGGCATGAAAATCCTTTAAACAGTAAATACAGGCCAACGGCAAATTTTCATACCAAAATTGGGCTTCACCTTCCAGAGTGGCCAGGAATATCTTCATCAAGCAATCTTCAAGAAAATCCACCTTCAACTTGCGAATATGCATGTGAAATCTAACCAGATGTAAAGCAACATCCCTCTTACCATCATCGTTAAACGTAGGCAGATTCCTTGACCAATCTACCTTGGGCATTTTATTCGGAAAACCTGGGATGTGATCTCGGCTCATGGGAGCATATCTTCTTGCAATCTAGTCCATCTTGAAAATCTTGAAGCTACTGATCTCCCTGCAGTGAAGCCACCATGAAGCATCGATTTCTGGATTGTTCAGTGAATGAAGTCACCAGGTGAATGATTTCAGCCTTGCGGTGTCTGCTCGTTGTTCACCATCAACGATCAGATCTGAACTTTGTCATCCTTTACCGGGGAGGACTTCCCCAGTATGGTCGCCACTATGTTAGCGCTCAAATCTACCTTAGGCTGAAGAAGGCGAAACTCGAGGCAACATCAAACCAAGCTCAGCCTCGTAGCTAGCCCTACGAGGACAGGAGAGGGCTCTCTCTAGGTCTATCTCGACAAAAATGTCTAAAGGGGCTGAGATGACCTATAATAGGTGCTGATTTTAGGCTAGTAAATAGATATGAATGAAGTTTTTTGATAAATGATTGGGTTTTCTAGGTTGTATGGGGCAAGGACAACAAGAGCAGAGATTTAATCAAAGGCACAGATTACTCCATAAGGCAAGATAGGAGTGAAATTTAACAATTCCAAATTGAAATTAAATGGAGTGGAAAGACTGCTAAGAAGTTGACAAGGGCATGTGTGATGAATCCTTATCAAACAGAAGAAATTACACAAACATGAACGCTTCTCTAGGGCAGAGCAGTAAGTTGAATTCTGCCCTTCTCACTTAGAAACATTCAAATTGGAAATGATTATGAAATGAAATTTAAAACATAACGATATTACATATGAAACAAAAAGAAAAAACATTCGTCAAACTCACACCACAGGGATCTTATGAACCAGAACTGCATCCTTCCATTATTCCTCTGTCAAACTGTACAATAAAACTCTGTATTTCTCCTCCCACACCTCTGCCAGAACTCTCTTTTACAAATGATTGCAATACAATAAATAAACCCAACTATGAGAAAACAAATCAACCATACAATAAGGGATTTGTTTTAATCAAAAGATGATGAGCCAATCATCTGTAAAAGGAGCAGCGTTACATTTTCTGCTCAAATCTGTTGATGGACCAATGAAGGGGCGGAAACCGTATCTGTAGACCCTCTCGATTTGCAATTGAAGACAAAAAAATAGGTAATTGAATCTTTGAATGCCAATTTGCACATTCCAATACAACTGCCCTTAAATTTCTGGAAATGCGTTGGCCAATTTACCGAAACTGGGAAAAGGTCTCCAACTAATCACAAAATCTGGGAGGCTTAAACCAACTCCCACATTTTTCTCAACTTACCTTTGACCCTTGGAAAACATTTTATGACTTCATAATTCACAAGAAAATGACTTTATCCACCCTCTTTTAACATGCTTAAACCATATAACTCTTTTACATGCCACATCACAACTTTCTGGCCTGACCAAAACAAAAAAAATTCAAAATTTGAATACATTGACAGAAGCGCAGCGACCATACACAGAAGCGCAATGTCCATTTGATTATGATTTTTGGGGATCCTCTGAGCCTTGTTTTTCTGATTTTTTTATTGGAAGTGATAGCCTATCTAACGTAGAAGACCACCAAGGTCTGAAACCAACAAAAGTCCCTGTGTAAGGTGCTCAAAAATTAAAATTCTCCAACATTACTCCAGATGCGCAACGACCTCTTCAAGAAGCTGGCAGAGAACTAGTTTTCAACCTGGCATAATATCCGGATAACGCGGGCTCTTTTGCATCTTTAAAATGCAGTCCAAATCATCATAGTGAGGCATTTCCACATTATTCATATCATCATCGACATTCTCAATATCCTGCCCTGCTTCGTCGTAGACAATTCCATTCCCTGTACCATCAAATGCTAGTACCATTAAATGCTATTCCAATCGCCTTTCCTGCTGCCCGGAGACGATCAACATGCACCTGCAGTTCCTGTCTCCCTTTCAGACTTATGCTAGGAGGAGATACAGAATAATCTACTCCTGACTGAGCATGACTAAAAGGAACCAATCCCATGCTTTCGAAACAGAATGTGCTTGCTCCAGCAGTACCCTGACCTGTCCAAGTTTAATTTCGCCTCGTTTTGGATTAAAAAAATACATGAATGTTACAGACTACTACACGATTTACTCCACCATGTTTCTTCTCATTGTTTCCAGAATCACAGACTCCATCTTGTGCGCTGCCCGAGTTTTTTGACTCTAGAACACAGATTTGGGCAACATCATCACAGAGAGCAAGCTTACTATATTCAATGCCTTCCTCATGTAGCAATTCAAATCGTGAAGTGCGCCAGAAAATAGCACAACCATCTGTGGCTGTCCCAGTGCGAGGAATCAACTTTTGGAGGAGGCCTGAAACTATTCTTGCCAACTTTCAAGAGATGTGAAACACGAGCTAGCAAATGAGTATTCACTAAAAGCCTGCAATACAAATTGTCTCCTGGATTTGCGCCAAGTCTCATGGCAAACTTCCTTTACAACACGATAATGGCACATCTAAAAATTGGTCTGTGTGATAACAATTTAAATGTAAGCGGAGAAGATATTTGATAAGGAATATTTGCTACAAGGACTATTTGAATTCAAAAAATCACTAAATGCTGATGAATTTGAGCTGGAGGGCTCAACGCGCCGCGCGCATTATATGCACCGCGCCCACTTTGTATGCGCTGCGCACACAGTGTTTTGCCCTTCTAAAATAGAATTTTCTCTTCCAACCTTCAACTCCATTTCTCAATGAGATTTTCTGAATGTGTCTTATGGAAAATGAAAACATAGCTTGGAGAAATATCTTGAAAGACAGGTATTTATTTCATGAACCACAAATACCAGAAATCCATCATTACCAATTGAATCGAATGATGATAAAGGATAGCCAAAGACTTTAGATGACAAATGTTCTTCAAGCATTTCTTACTTAGCTCTGCCTCTAAAAATTTGCAGCCATTAGTAGAGATTGGGAGCCACAAACACTTCTCGAAAAAGAAAGGCTGCGAATGTTTCTCATAACCTCTCTCCATTTTTACTAACACAGCAACACATGGCCACATCTTTGTCATTAAATGAGAGCATGTGCTGCACTACTGCATCAAGCAACACATCCATAATCCCCATCAAAGAATCACCATCAATATGCATGATTTATCCATGGCAGAGGTTGTATTTTTCTCACAAACACCTATCAGGAATCTGATCATAACCCAGCAATGTCAACCTCCTATAAACCAGTCCTGTATATACAAATTTGACCATTTCTTGCTTGCAAATGATATTGACTGTTGAAACAACTTATATAGGCATAGATTTTGATTTTGTCTTGCAATGTCCTACTTTTGGCACTTTCACTTTGAATACAAACTCTACTTATCAAGTTTTCTTCTTTGATTTTTGGCTTTCAATGATGACTTCTTGATTCATTTTCTGCAGGGATAGTGACGTGGGATTTCATCGAAGGATCAGGAGGGGCAGCATGTGAACCTTTTCAGCTGAGAAACTTTGAATAATTACACATTTATTATGAAGACACAATTGATGATTTCTTCTTCAAAACAGGGTTTTGAAGAAGAAGCACTCTCAATCCTTATTGACTATGAAATTTTGCAATGGAAACTGAACCTTTCACGCGTCTAAGTCAACAAAACTCTAGACCTAAAGCTCTTAAAGACTCTTTGCCATCCATGGCTATGAATGACGAGAAATGAACTTTGGAGAATTTGACTCTGACAACAGACTGACAAGACGGAGTCTAACACTCCCAACCGTAGAGTCCCTCTATCTCCCGAACTCACCCCCGAGCTGAGACCACCTCCAGCACAGATCAACCTCTAATCTGTTTAGGAGCAGCTTATTTAAGCTATTGTTCCCTAAGCCTGTTTCTAATTCTGTGTCCAGAATATCAGGACGCTTTTCTTCCTGTTTGCCTAGGCTTCCCATTTTAGGGATTTTTTTAAACCTACTTTATGCTTTTTCCAACTTTTTACCTCTTCCCAACTACTCTCCACATCATTGGGGAAACTAGATTTTCCTCAAAATCCAATTTAGAAATTCTTTCAAGGATTTTTGAAAGATTGTGGGGAAAGTATTTGCCTTTATCCATCCTCATGGATTTAGCAAGTGATCTCACAATTCTCATTTTGGTCAATCTGCACACCATTAATTTATTCATTTTCTCAAATTAAATATTTAATTACATCCACAAAATACTTGTCCTTCGAGGTCCACTCCCCTTAGGATTAAAGTTCAAATGTCTAGTTTTGAAATTCAAACACATAAACTAGGGGTGTTACATTAACTACAATATCCCATGGAATATATGCAATTTTTTAGGTAGTCACATGTGATCATCATTGTAACACCTCCACATTCCAATTTTTTTTTTTTTTTTCACGTAATACTATCTTTTTTTTTTTTTCACGTAATATTTTCCTGCTAATTTTACTCTGAGTATACCTTGACTCTTCCATGCCAACATATTATATGATGCAGTAGAATAATTTTAGTATTGCTATGTTTATTCCATAGAACAATCATCTTTTTAGGTTTAATTTACAATATAACTAAACCAACTCTTCTCTTGAGTCTGCACTAAATTTCTATTTGTATGTATATACAACTATAAGGTATAAAATTATCACAGCAGCGAGATATTAATACATGAATCTAGTTTTTTTTTCCTATTCCTATGCTATTTATTACAGAAGTAGATTAAAGTTACATTGTAACTATTCTAGGGAATCATTTATACTTTCTCTAGATTTAAACCACCCAATGGTTTAGAGATTCTGGCTGACAGTGTTCCCTAGGATTTATTCCTACTACCATATAGAATTTATAGCAGAGTTATTTCTTCTGTTTAATTCTGTTAAAAGTAAGGAATTTCATAACACGGCAACTAACTCAACCTAACCACTACAGCACTTTACAATATTGTCTAACAACATCTAATCTAATTGTTCATAAAATTTGTATGCATACCACTTCTATGATGACCAGTCCTCCCAACCTTAGAATTATTTTATCCACAGAACTCACCCCCGAGCTGAGATCCTCTCCCAGAACAGACCAACCCCAATATGTTCTGGAGTAGCTTATTTACGCTTATGCTCCCCAAATCCTGTTTCTAATTCTGCATCTAGAATTACAGGACGCTTTTATTCCTGTTTGCCTAGGCTTCCCTTTTTTGGGACTTTAAAGCTGCTTTCTGCTTTTCCAGCTTCTTACCTCTTCCCAACTACTCTCCACATCATTGGGGAAATTTAGATTTTTCCTCAAAAATCTAAATTAGAAATAAATTCTTTCAAGGCTTTTTGAAAGATTTTTGGGGAAAGTCTTAGCCTCTTTCCATACCTCATGGATTTGGAAAGTGATCTCAAAAATCTCATTTGGTCAATATGCATAGAAATATTTTATTTATTTTTCATAATTAAATAATTAATTACATTCACACAATAATTATCCATTGGGGTCCACTCCCCTTTGGACTAAAGTTCAAATGTCTAATTTGAAAAAATAAAACTAGGGGTGTTACATATCCCCCCTCTAAAAACCAACACCATCCTCGGTGTTAACAACTAACTACTAAAGTTTACTTTGAAAATAGATATGGATATTTTTCCATCATCTCAGCTTCTCTTTCTCATGTAGCTTCTTCAGCAGTAAAGTGCTTCCACTACACCTTTACTCTTGCTACTGTTCTGTTTCTCAATTCAATTTCTTCTCGCTCCAATATTTGAAGCGGCTCTGGAAGGAACTCCCCTTCTGGTTCCACCTGTATCACATTCCAATCAACAATGTGAGAAGCATCATGTACATATCTTTTTAATAACGAAACATGAAACACATCATGAATTTTAACATGGGGCGGTAAGGCCAGCTTATAAGCCACTAGTCCCACCCTTTCTAACACCTCAAAAGGCCCACAATATCTAGGAGCCAATTTTGGACAACTTCCAGCATAAAGTGTGTTCTTCTTGGGTTTAATACTCAAATACACATGATCACCCACTTTGAGCTCTCGATGCACTCTCTTTTTATTAGCATAGCTTTTCTATCGATCTTGTGCTATCTTGATATTTCTCTGTATTTGTTTGACAATCCTTTCCAATTCTTTTAAAGTATATGGCCCCAATACTAGCTTATCTTCAGGTTGGTTCCAAATTAAAGGAGTACGGCACCTCCTTCCATAGAGTGCCTCAAATGGACTGATTTTGACAGAGGATTGATAGCTGTTGTTATATGCAAATTCGACTAAATGCAAGTAGTCTTCCCATTTTGATGGCCTATCCATCACATACATTCTCAGCATATCATCCAAAATCTGTTTTGTTCTCTCTGTTTTACCATCCGTCTGAGGGTGATAAGCAGTACTAAAATTCAACTTATTGCCCATACCCCCAAATAGACCTTTCCAAAAGGTAGCTGTGAACGTAGCGTCTCTATCTGAAATAATCATCTTTGGGACCCCATGTAGCCTTACTATTTCTTTTAGGAACACACCTGCTACTTGGGCTATCCCAAAAGTAGATTTTACAGGTATGAAGTGGGTAGATTTTGTTAAAGTGTCTAACACTACCATCACTGAGTCATGTTGGTGCTTGGTTCTGGGTAACCCGGTTATAAAATCTATAGAAACAGTGTCCCATTTCCATTCTGCAATTGACAAGGGATTTAGAAGACCAGCTGGATGCTGATGTTCAAATTTAACTAGTTGACATTCCATGCATCTCGCTAAATAGTTTGCTACATCCCTTTTCATTCATGGCCAAAACAATTTCTTTTTCAAAGCTGTAGTCATTTTCTGATATCCAGGATGTCTTGAATATGGCTGTTTATGATATTCATCTAGGATGTCTTTTTTCAAAGACTCTACATTGGGGATATACAATCTATTTTTATAGTAGATCATCCCTTTTTGAGTTTGGGTGTATTCACCCATTTCTTTCTTCAACATTTTCACTTGTAGATTCTCATAGTTTGGATCTTAATCTGCTACCTTTTTAACTAGTTCTTCTAAGTAAAAAATAGCACTACTCCCAATAATGCTTATGTTTTGGCAAGCGTCTCTGGTTAGTGCATTAGAAATTTTGTTTTCTTTCCCTTTGATATGTTTTATGTCCATATCAAATTTGCTCAGAAAAGATAGCCATCTGGCTTGTCGAGCATTCAAATCTGTTTGAGAAAAAAAATACTTGAGACTGATATGGTCTATCATCAATGTAAGTTTTTTCCCAAGAAGATAGTGTCGCCACATCTTCAAAGCATGAATTATAGCAGCCAATTCCAGATCATACACACTGTAATTCTGTTCATGTTTCTTAATTTTTCTAGACTCATATGCAATAACATAATGGACATCCCACGATGGTCAAAGAAATGGACATAATGGTCAAAGAAATGGACATAATTGCATCACACGAGGAGCCATCTCAACAACAACGTGCTTCAAATGTAATATGTAATCATTGAATTTTTTGATTAGGTACAATAAATAAACAATTTAACATTAAATATTAATTTTCAAGTATTTTTTTGCAGAAAGAAAAGAAAATGGAACCCATTCAACACATAAAACAGGACGACAAAGAATAAAATGGTTAATATCTAAGTTTGTGAGTAATCGTTACTTCCTTATAACAAATTAATTAGATTTCATTTTTGTATATTTTAACTTGTTTTACAACAATCATCATTGAATTTCTTCAAACAGGTCTAACATAAAAAGAAGAACCATCAGACAAATTGATTGACATTGGGTTAAATATGGGTTGTCAATATATGTTGGCATATCATAAATTAATTGTGGAATTTGTAAGCATCAATCGATCTTGTTTTACTGAGCTCCGTCTATAATTAATAGAACAAAAAAATATTTTATATTAAATATATGATTTTTTATGGGGTATAAAACTTGTAGGAAAAAAAGTATGGAATTGCGCCAACAAATCAAATGTTCAAAGATGGCATGAAATTTGGTTTTGAAAGAATGTGTATAGTTCATGAGTCAATCCTTGCTATGGTACGCCATTTATTTTCAGTTTACATTGATGTATATTATTTAATATTGCAATTTTCATTATTCTCACCAATGTATATACATTCATTACAATTTATTTTTATGTTTGTTGATGGAAGGTGAAGAAGAGGAAAATAATCAACATCGTGAACAAAACATTCCTCAAAATAATCCAAGTCATGGAAGTAGCTCGAGCAGTGACAACAGTTCAAGCGAAGAATGATGATTAATATGTTTGGATATCAAAGCAAGGTGTATTTTTTGAAATATTTGTCTATGAAACCAGATATTTTGTTTAATGTAATGGACATAGTGTCCCAATTGAAAGACAAAGGGATACCAATATCTATCCCATTTTCTATGACAAAGAGTGTCTTATTCATATATACATATAATAAAATACGTTTTAACTTATTCTATTACGTTCTCCATTGTCGCTGTGAAATGTAACACCACTAATTAAATATATGGATGATTAAATATTATAATGAAGAGATGCGAAATCTGATGATATGATATAACAAATTAATCTGAACATCACATTCAAATGCACTAATTAAAATTTAATTAATATGAATAATGTTATAAGATATGTGTTGACTTTTGATGAATAATGAATTTTAAAAAATCACAATAATTGCACTGTCACAGGTTGATGTTTCTAAAAAATACAAAATGATCACTGGTGTGTGTTAGTTATTGTGCACAGATGTGTTTCTACGACCTATGGGCACCACACAAATACCAATACCAATTAGAATGCTCGGTGCATTTATGTGATACAGAGCACTGGTGCGTTTATGTGAGACTTCTCACGAGTGCATTTCTACGACCTATGGGCACCGTACAAATGCCAATACCAATTAGAACGCTTGTCGCATTTGTACGATATTGCGCGCCAGTGTGTTTTTATAATAATACGCACTGGTTCATTGATACGACCTATGGGCATCACACAAATACCAATACCAATTAGAACAACTCGGTGTGTTGTATCACCTAGAGTGGGCCTGGCATGGTTTTACACCTTAATGGACTTGTGCATGCACCTTCGACCAACCCGGGGTGATTGTCTTGCTGACACACACCGGGATGGTGCTAAATGCCCCGGGGCATCCTAAATTTGTTTTTCGTCCTGGTGCTTGGTAGGTTTACAATACCAGTGCGTGAAATGTAAAATGCACCGGTGCGTTGACACATGATTAGCGCACCGATGATAAAAACATCCGTAACAACCTTCGACCACCCAATTTTTTTTAGTTGTGTTAAAATTCCAATAGAAGCTTCACCAAAACCTCCGTTACCGAAAACAGATGTTGTAGAAAATGTTTTTTTGAAAATTTTGGCTAATTTGATAACACTAAAAACCTCCATTATAACCTCCACTAGAGGGTCTTTTCCTTGCAGTGAAATATCATTAATCTAAAAGCAAAGAGAATATGATAGATAAATTTCCAACTAATTTTGTCAAAGGCTTTCGACATGTCAAGTTTAATCAACATACCTGGTTTTTTCGTTGCTTTTAGAGAATGAAGATTCTCTTGGACCAGAATTAAGGTATATAATATCTGACACCCCTTCAAATATCTAGTCTGCTCAGGGGATATGATGGTATGCAGGACCAACTTCAACCTGTTTGCAATAGTTTTGGAAATGATTTTATAAATTACATTGCACAAAGAGATCAGTCTATAATCTACTGAGGAGGTTGCTTCATGATATTTATGCATAAGAGAGATGAAGGTGGCATCGAATGATGAAAGGAGAGAAGAAGTACAACATGATTTTTCCACCGCTTGCCATACATCATATCCAAAGAAGTGCGAGCATACCTGATAAAATTCAATTGTTACACCATCTAGGCCTAGTGCCTTGTTTTTTCGCATGCTCATAACAATGTCTTCTACTTCCTTGGAGGACACTTCACGCGATAGGAGTGCATTCTTCTCTTTCGACACCAATTTAGGGATGTGATGAAGAATTTGATTAATTTTTTCCCTTATATCATTGACTAGTTCCATAAATAGAGTTTGGAAGTGTTTATACATCGCTGTTGGGATTTCATCCTACTCTTCCAATATTTGCAGAGACTATTCTTGAATGAAATGGATCTTATTTTACTTCCTATATTTTTTCATATATCTATGGAATACATTTATATTTTTTTCACCTTGTTGCAATGATTTTACTCTTGAACTTTGCTTATACAGAATTTCCTCGTGTTGTAGACTTTCCCCATGTTGTTGTGTTAATTCATTTTCCTTATTTCTAGCTCCTCTATTCCTCCCTCTTCTATCATTATTTGTTGCAGTTGTTCCATGTTTTTTTCAATATTCCATTTTTCTTCTTGAACGTTCCCAAAGTCCATAATCTTCCAATCTTTCAATTTTTTCTTGATGAATTTTAACCTTTGTTGAAAGCGGAACGTTATTCCCCCATGGATGGCTAATGATTCCAAACACCAATTTTCCATATTTGAAGTGAATTTTGGATGCCGAAGCCAGAATGCTTTAAACCTGAAAGGTTTGTTGATGGTAGTGCTGGACCTCGAAAGGGTGGTTTAGGAGATAATTTTGTTTATAATGTTGAATAATGCTATGGGTCTATAACAACTTGGGCTATTGGTCTTATGTGATTTTGAAATAAGTGCAAGGAAAGTTGCATTCATCCCAGACCATATCAGATTATTTTTATGAGCTTCATCTACTAACTCCGCTATATTTACACCTAAAAGTCACCAACAGGCCTTATAGAAATCTACAACATACTCATTAGGTACTATATATTTATTATTAGACATCTCCTTGACTATGGAATCTACTTCCTCCATCATTACCGGTCACATTAGGGCTTCGTTTTTTTCTTCATATATTAGTTTTTTTTATTTGTCTTACAATCTCCTCTATAACTTCTATATGGTATTTTCCCCCTTATTTCAAGATATTAGATAAATATGCAATTAATTCCTCTTCCATGTCCCTGTGATCTTGAATTCTCTCCCCAAAAATAGTGCATAAGTAAAGAATTTTTTCTAGTGTTTATGATTGAGCATTGAGCGTTGGAAGAACCAATTATTCTTTCCCCCCTGCTTCAACCACTCGTTACGCGACCTTTTTCTCATTAGTATCTCTTCATGTTTGCGCCTTTCTTCGAGTTCATGGATGATTCTTCCCTCCTGTATAACCATGTCCTCTGATCTTCCTTCTCCCAAGATTCGACTCTACAATTCCTCCATGTCCGTCTCCAATTTCTTCTTCATTCCAAAATATCTCTAAATTCAGCTTTGTTCCATTTTTTGATTTTAAGCATCAAAAAAATATATTGTTTCTCTTTTCTTATTTATATTTTAAGTATCAGATATTACCTAAATGATTTAAACCCCAAATATTCCAAGAGTCTATATTCATCGAGTAAGTTGAAGGGTGAAAGGGAAGGCCTCGGTGAGTTGACTCATTTACCCATAATTAAGAAGGAATTCCCCAGCATCCTTCAATACGAATTAGAGGTTTTTAGACCTATTTTCCCTCACTCTACTATAGGAAGCTTCTGTTACCCGCTTTCCTTACTGTTAATAATTTATTTTTGGATCCACTTCCTACTCACACATCATTGGCTGAAGAGTTTCTACAAGTGGACTAAATAGTTCAATGGGATATCCTTAACATTTGCCTTCACCCAAACTCTAAAATTTTTTCAGTATCGTACTTTCATCTCAATTGAATCTATCATGCTTCTTTTATACTTCTAGGATTTTACTATTATGAACTAATACCTCTTCAATATTCAACCTTTTTCGATGTCCTACGGTGATTTCATTTTAATGATTATTTTTTCTCCACTATTATTGTTTTGCTGGTCAATTTCCATTACTTGAATGACCATTTTTTATACCATTTGGTCAAAATTTTCATTTGTATCCATATTTCCTAGTGTCGCGAAAGGGTTTTCTCCCAATGTATTTTCTAGATTGATCTGACTCACATTCTGTCGTAATTGCACCAACGAAGCCTGCACCTTTGTCCGAGTTGGTGCAGCGTGGGCCTGTCTATCTCTTGTGGGGTTGAATTGAGATCTTGAAAATTTTCCTTTACGTGATCCCATCATTTGAAAACCCTCCTCTTCTATCTTCTCCTTTTCCTTCTACTCTTTTTCCACCGTAAGTGGGAAATATCTGAACATAAGTCCATATTCGAGGCAACGATGACATTTAAAAGGTACATGCTCATATTCCAGAGGTTTATTCCAGATTGAGTCGTGATATTCAAGGTCTATTAACTCTAGGAGTGGTTGCAAGATATTCATATGAACAAATATTCGAGTGTATGTTGCATGTTTTCTCCTTTTTGTGATTTCCAAGTTCTTGAAAAATTGTCCAGTTGAGTTTCCAATCCCTTTTAAGGTATCATGTTTGCATAAATCCTTGACAATTTTTCATTTCCCTCGCCCACTCCATTGACTGCATTACTGTATGAGGAGCCCCCCTGGAGGGGCTACTCATTGGGTGAACAATACAAAATGTGTTAGGTGAAACTGTGGCCTCACAACTTGGCGTTTACTATCGATGTTCTTCGTGCCTGCAGGTTTTCACCCTACACTGTTTCAAATCCTTGCTACAACTTCAACTATAGGCATGTTGAACATAATGGCTATCATTAATCATGGTGAGTATGATGATTATGTTGGCCAAATCAATCATGATTCATATGTGTTCATATATAGATTAATATATTAAGGTATAGCTTAATATCATAATGTGTAGCTTAATATGTAGATAAATATATTATTGAATTGTTGGTAGATAGATATATGTTTTACTGTATCATAATAAAGTTTCTAGAGTGTAAAAAATATTATAAATTATAATATTATTAATAAAATTAATAAACCAACTTATTAAACATTATTATTACGATAAAAATTACTAAACGTTATTATTAATCCTTATCAATATATTTGTTAAAACTTATTAATAATCTTAAACTTCAATTTTCATTAATAAATCTTATTACACATAAATATTGTTTAACTTTATTAACAAATTTATTAAATATTACTAATAAGTTGATTAAAAACTCTTAAAATTTTCTCTTTATTAATGAACCTTGACTATGTTTTAATGTCTTTGACCTAAATAATCCTAGTAAGCCTAGATGGTTGACCATGTTTGACCAAGAGAAACATAGTAAATCTAATAAATCTAGGTTACATTAGTAAGCCTAATAAGCTTAATAAATCATAGTTAACTATGATTAACCATGGTTGAGCATGTTGGCTAGAGTTGGTCATGATAAATTATAGGTGAACACAATTGACTTACTTAATTATGGCTAACCTACTTAATTTGAAGCAAGTTATTAAAGCAATATAAAAATTATTAAGTTATAGTAGATTCTAATCGTGCGCTTGACCTAGGCCGCCGCTCTGCAACGCTCGTGCCCTTCATTGCTTGCGGCCTTTGGCCCTGCCATGGCCCCTCTGGATGTTACATCAAAGGTGGCCGATGCTCAATCCACCTTCTCTGCACTGGTAAAATCATTACCGCCCAGTGCCCTCGACCTACTCTAACGAAATTTGTTAAGAAATTAGATGGAATGCAAGAATTAGAGCTTCCTCCTACTCTTCTGCGAATGGCTGCACTCTCTCTTGCTGAACGTGGCCTCATCAGACAATTCACTAGCTTATGGCCATCCCCGAAAATAGTTCAAAGATGGATTGAGTGAAACTAGGCAAATAAAAGCGGTAAAATCTCCATACGTTTATGTGGGAAAGGATATTATACCTTTCTTTTAAAATCAAGAGCAGACAACGATTTGATCTTTAGAAATAGACCATATTTTATGGACTCCAGAGGAATGTATTTGAACAAGTGGATTCCAGACTTCGATCCCGAACTAGATGTCCTTAGTGCTATCTTGGTCTGTGTCCGGCTTCCACATCTCCCACTCCACTGTTCGGGAGATGATTTGGTTCGAGCCATCGGCAATGCTGTTGGGAAGTATATTGATCGGAGGGAGCCCAAGGACAATATGCAAGCCTGTGCATGTATCTGTGTTGAAGTTGATCTCGGCAAGGGTCTTCTGGAGGCAATCAAGCTCAAAGTGGATGACTGGACACACATTCAGCAACTAGACTACGATAAAATCCCATTTAAATGCAAGGTATGTCACGAATACATCCATTTTTCCAATCACTGCTCTAAACTAGTTAATGTTGAAAATGCTCCGTCAGATGAGAAATGGGAAATTGTAAAAAAAAAAAAAAAAGACTGCTACTGCCCCGAAGGAAAACTCTAAAGTTGCCCCTCCCAAAAATACCCCCTCAACTCCTCCCTCCTCCTCCTCCCTGGATCCTCCCATCAATCCTGCCTCTGGCCCTATCTCTGAAGAACCCTTGGAATCTTCTAATCCTTTTGGCGCCCTCTCCCTTGAAAATGACCCCCCCCATCCCCAATACCCTTTCCCAAACCTCCCCCTCCCCTCATCATGATCCCCCCCCTTCTTGATCAACCAGGAGCTCCTCGAAAGAGCACGGTATCAATATGGAAGCGCAAACAAAAGGACCTGGTAGGAAAACTATAAATCAGAAAAGGGATGAAAATGCCCAAAAAGATATAGCCATGGGAACTCAAAATCCTATAGAAACTTATATTTTGGCTCAAAGCAACAAAGAAGAAACACACAAGGAACATGGAGGGCGAGCATCTCTCTCTATACCCCATGCTCAATGATGAAAGTAATATCTTGGAACAACAGGGGACTAGGGCACCCCTCTAAAATTTCTACATTGAAAGACCTGATAGACCATGAGAAGCCAGGAATCCTAATGATCCAAGAAACTAAACAAAGATTTCAAGAGATGAAAGGAATCATAGATCAGCTCAGACATTATGATGGACACATATGTGAATCAAGAGGAGCCTCCAGTGGAATCACCACTATTTGGAACAAAAACATATGGACATGCATATCCAATACAATCAATCAGTATTAGATCAAATTCACATTAGAGAATCAAGCAGAACACGCACAAATTGTCATCTACAATATATATGCACCAAACCATTTTAGAGATAAAGAACAATGTTGGGCCACTCTTCAAGCAGACATAGATGCTCAAGATAACAGTAATGTCATTCTCGGTGGAGATATCAATCTTATACTGCACTCCAATGAGAAAAGAAAAGAGGAGGTGTCCCATGACCCCTACAAATCAAAGCTGGAAGAAATCATGCAGGAGCATGACTTAGTCGATGTCATTCCAAAAAATCATAGATACACTTGGAATAATCGTAGGCTGGGCAAAGATAACATAATGGAGCGGCTTGATAGAATTCTGATAAATACCACTCTCCTTTTTGTGTACTCCACAGCTTATGCTGTAATTCTTCCATATTTGGCATCTGACAACTATCCCACAAGCCTTGTTCTTGAGGTCCACTACCCATTGGGGCCGATACCCTTTAAATACAGCTCCTTATGGCATAGAAATCCTATCATGTACCAGATTATCAAACTAACATGGAAGCAACACATAGAAGGGTCGCGGGGCTACATTTGGGAGTGCAAACTGAAAAATACCAAACGTGCCTTGAAGGACTGGGTGAAACAATATTACAAAGAACTAGAAAAGGCCAAAACTAAAATAAAGAATAAATTGGAAGCAGTCCACAAAAAGACAGAGCATGGACTCTCCCAAGAGGAGAAAACACTAGAAGGCAAATTGCATTTTCAGCTTTATCGTGTCAATAGAGATGAAGAGCAGAAGTGGAGAATAAAGTCAAGGTAGCTTTGGCTTCAAGGAGGGGATAAAATTTTTTCCTTCTTCCATAAGCAAGCCACTGTTAGGAAAGTCAGGAATAATGTCATCATGATCCACGATGAGGAAGGCCGCCCTCAAAAACTCAAGACACTATCAAACAAACTGCCTCAGATTACTACAACTCTCTCTTAATAGAGACAAAAGAAGCAGAAGATTACTCAGATCTCCTTCAACAATTTCCCAAGGGAATCTGCGAGGATATCAATGCAAATTTGACCAAAGAAATTGATGAAGAAGAAATTCAAAATGCCATCTGGGCGCTTCAGCCAGACAAAGCCCCAGGTCCATATGGCTTCCCCATCTATTTCTACAAAACATATTGGGGAACATTTAAAAAAGATCTTATCAAAATGATAAGATGGGCTCAGCACAAATGAAAAATAGGAGGCTTCACTAATGCCACCCATCTTGCCCTTTTTCCTAAGGAAAATCGAGCTTTATCCTTCTCTCGTTTTCGGCCCATCTCATTGTGCAACTCCTCTTACAAAATCCTAACCAAAATCTTGGCCATGCACCTTAAACCTCTCCTCCCCTCTCTCATTTCAGAAAATCAAAGAGGTTTTTGGCCAATAGACAAATCTCAGACTCCATCCTTCTTGTCCAAGAGACCATTCATTCCAGCCAAGCAAGAAATCAGAAAGGGTTCATCTTAAAATTAAACTTAGCCAATTCCTTTGACCGAGTCAGGCACTCCTTTTTATTTGTTGTTTTAGAAAATAAGGGATTTTCCACACCATTTATCGACCTTGTTAAAGCCTGCATCTCTGGTCCTTAGATATCCTCTCTCATTAATGGTAGACTAGGACATTACTTCCTATCGACCCAAGGACTAAGACAAGGCTGTCTGCTCTCACCTTATCTTTTCATATTGATGGCCGAATCCTTCAGCAGAGCCTTGGACTACAATCGTCGTATGGGTCTAATTACTGGGATCAAATTTGGAAATGGAGCCAAGAACATCAACCATTCTCAGTTTGTTGACGATACTCTTTTAATGGGGGGAGCCTCAAACATCATAGCCTGCCATTTCAAAACTCTCCTAGACAAATTCATGAGCTATTCATGAGGTTTGATCAACTACCACAAGAGCTATATCTATGGTTGGAACACTTCTTCCCAAACTCTTCATAGCATTGCCAATACTTTTGGAGTTCCTTGAAAGTTGGACTGGGAGCATTTTTCTTACCTGGGCATGCCAGTGAGTGTTGGAAATCTGAAAGCATTAGCATGGGACATTATTATTGATAAGATGAAAAGGAAGGTGCAGTAATGGGCACCTCTTGGCTTAATCCAGTAGGGCACCTAATACTTCTTAAAGTAGGTCTTTCCTCCTTACCCTTGTATTTTTTTTTCACTCCTACAAGCCCCAACCATCTTTCATAACAAAGTGGATGTACTTCTTCGTCACTTTCTATGGCAAGGGGGGAAAATGAAAGAAATAAATATAATCTCATAAGTTGGAGGTAGGTCATTCAATCGCAGGAGAAAGGAGGGCTTGGAATCAGATCCTCAAAACTTCTAAACCTTGCCTTTGCTGGCAAGCTTGTTTAGAGATTCATAACTAGCAAGAATGCTTGGTGGAAGAAAGTATTAGAAAACAAATATCTCAACCTCCCAACGTAACAACTTTTGGACCATGAGATCCCTATCAGAGCGTGCTCAAAAATCCGGAGGATGTGTAAGAGAGCAATACAACTTCTTGCACAAAATATCTCCAAAGTACCCAAAGGTGGCAGTCACATTAAAATTGGGGCTAATAAGATAATGGGGCAACAACCCATTAGTAGCAGGCCTGGTACTCAACAGATCCTAACCTTTCTTGCCAGTATAGGGATACAAACACTCGATCAGATTTCTCAGTGGGATGCCCACACTCAGACTTGGAAAGGATGGACCTTCGCACACATTCTTGTGGATATGGAAACTAGCCTCACTAATCTGCAAGCTCATCTCCATGGCATAGCGCACTCCAAATGCTATAGCATTGATGATCTTCGTTGGGATCCTTTAGGCACCATCTACACTATTAAAGCTTCCTATCATCAGATTTGCAGCATCGAATTTCCCATGTCTTTTTGGGCGCAGTGGAGACTTTTCTGGAAAGTAGAGACTCTACCAAAAATAATTTTTTTTATCTGGGTCCTCCTAAGAGAGAAACTTCTCACCTTTGAGAATCTTAAAAAGCGAGGAATAACTGGCCCATCTCATTGCCCAAATTGTCAATCAGATGAAGAAACCAGTCAACATATTTTCATAGACTACCCCTTTGCCATAGCTTGTTGGAAGGAAGCTTTTTGGAGCATCAATCTCCCATGGTCGCCCAATACCAGCATATATGAAGTTTTGCAAATATGGAAAAAAGCTATCCCTGGCAGAAAAAAAAAATAATATTGCTCAAAGAGTCTGGAATGCTTTTCCATATTCTCTCCTATGGAACATTTGGTTGGCAAGAAATCGCATGATCTTTAAAGATAAAGAAACCAGCGTTAGAAAGCTTTACAACAAGGCAGGAGCCTCACTCTGGAAGCATTGTCCACAAAATGTCAAGGGAAACTAGACACGGTGAACCTTTATGTGGAGGAAAGAAACTACATAGGGTATTTACTTGACAGAAACAACACGGCCCCCCGTAACAACAATGCCAATAGTAGTACCAACTCTAGGTACAGTTGGAAAATTAGAATGAAAGATGAGGAATTTTCACTATGGCTCAGGAATTGCAATACTCATTATCTATTTTTCGATGGCGCTTCTAAATCTAATCCAGGAATGGCCGGGGCTGGAGGAATCATCTGTAATGGTAATGGGGATATCATAATTGCATATGAATGGGGTCTGGGTAATCTTTCCAACAATAGGGCCGAAGCATTAGCTCTTTACCAAGGTCTACTCCGACTACAAAAACTTGGCATAAACACAATAGTGATTATTGGAGGCTTGGCTATTATCATTAGCCTGATGGTCCACAACAGGAAAGCCTCCAACTTGATTCTACAACAAACTATAAGATGATGCCAAACACTTTATCAGTAGATGAAAGGAAAACGATTTTATCATGTACTCCATTCCCTCAACAAGGAAGCGGATGCGCAGGCAAACAGAGCATGCCTTCATCATATTGGTACTCTTCGCTGTAATGCCTCTGAACATCATTGTTATCTGCCATGATCAGAATTAAATACCCTTGCAGATTCATCGTGCAGAGGCACAACGCCATCAGATTCCTTAATTTCATGCCTATCTTCGTCTCTATGTCACATAATCTATCCACTAAACTCCTTGAAAAGGCTCCCTCTGATATAAAATCTGTAGTATCATTTTATTTCCTCTACAACTTCCCCTTAATCCTCGTGTCCCTGCCATCTCATTACCTTTACCGTGAACCAACCATCACTCTTCATGTGATCGAATCTTATCCTCTTGTAGATTGTTCAATCCTTGTGATCCTCAATAGCCCTTGCGGTCCTACAATTTCTGACAGTGTTTGCCAACCTCACAGGCCTGTTCTCCATTCATCCTTCAGCAACCAAGCCATGGGTGCATCAAGTATCAGTTTAGCAAATGCTCGAAATGTAGAAGCGGAAGGAAATCATGAAGAATTCATTGGGCAGCAAATCCTTCACATAAGCATAGACCGAACATGAAATGCAAATTTTGTTTTTTCCTATTTTAGTTTGTAAGAATCTACACTAGTTCAGTTTTTCTCATTGTGAAGAACGTTGGATGCAAAAGGGTTTTTGACATCAATATTATCCTCAATTGCTCCACTTCTCACCTACACTTCCATGTAACACTGGAGCTCAAACTCCCATATCCTTTTTGAATATAAAACAACATCCGACTTTGTAAAAAAAATAAATATACAAGTTATTGAGTTATTATTATTAACTTATTGTGATTATAAATACTTGTACTATATCAAATATATAAAATTGAATATTTATTTTTAATTAATTTATAATAATTTTATTTTAATATTATAAATTTGATATATTTTAAATAAATTATTTCTCAAGAAAAAAAATTATTAAAATTAAACAATTATTCTTAAATTGAAAATTAAAATTCATTACAAATTATTAAATTAAAATATTATACTCTATTAAAAAAATTTGTTAGAAAATATATTAAAATAAAAAATAAAGTATATAATATCAATATTATGTATGCCTTTTTTCTCCACTTTGTTAATCTTAACTTAAAAGATATTATGTGTAAGATTGGAATAAGGACAAGACACCATAGGTGGTATAAGGCATATTGGGAGAGTGTCATAAAGATCTCTTAAAAAAAAAGTTAGATAAGAATACATAGGTTTACAGAAGTTCTTAACAACAAGATTAAGAATACCAATTTCTCACTTTAATTTTAAAATATGTTTAAAAAGTTATATAAATAGACACACGAAGTGTTGTTGTGATATATTTGTTAAAAAATTTAAACATTTATCTAGTAACGATTACCCAAATTTTAGAACAGCTGAGTAAAAACCCTATTTTTCTAAACCATATATGCGATTCAAAGAATTATAAGATTCAAAGAATTATGTGGTGAGTATCTCATATAAGCAGCGGTATCTCCATAGCCACTCCTTTTATTGGACACCTACCTTGGAATGCCTTGAAATATCTCTTATAGAAAATGAAACATAACGCTCAGATACCTCTTATCGGTACATTTCTGAATATTCCAATATATTGCACAGACGAAACACAAGGCTCGTTAGGAATTCGCCCATGCGGTTTTTCATGGCAGCACAAGGCATATTTATTTTTAGCCACATACTTCAAACTATGCCAAAGTGCAAAAGGAAATGTAGGAAACCTTTCGTATCTATGCCGAAGTCATCTGAGAGTGTTATGGTTCTTTTCCCCATACTCTCTTAATTTCTCCATGCAGACCTCGTGTTGGCTACTTTGCTTACTGATACGGTTTTGGAATCCGCCGCGTTGGTATGCTCAGGCTGAGTGAGATTACGTTGCAATTTAGAAGTCAGCGTTTGATGGGGATTCATTGCCGACCTTCACATTACAATTACTGGCAATCGCCGTAGTTTTCGGTGTCTATAAATTCGGCCATCTTCATCTTATAATACATCCAGTACTGCAAACTCATAGCTCATACTGTTCATTTGAGATAATCGAAGCCAGCATTTGAGATAATCGAAGATCGGAAGAATGGAAGCTAAGTATGGCAGTTTTAGTGTTGGGCAAGTGGAATTGAGGAACTTCTGCCCGACAGACTTGGAATACTTTTACCAAGTGACCAAGTTCATGACATGGGAAAATTTTAAATCCAAAGAGAAGCTCAGGGAGTTTTTGGTGAAGGTGGTGATTCCTCACCCATGGTTCAAAGCAATATGTTTCAAAGGGAGGCCTATTGGTCACGTCATGCTCAAGCAAGGAACCGGTATTCACAGCTGCCGAGCTGAGATGGGGTACGCCATCGCTAAAAGATACTGGGGGATGGGCTTCGCCACTGAAGCAGTGACAACAACACTCAAAAAGGGATTCAAGGAATTGCAGGGAGTTAAGAGAATTGAAGCTCTTGTGCTCCCCGAAAACGTGGCGTCGGCGAGAGTTCTGGAGAAGGCCGGATTTGTGAAGGAAAGTTTCCTTTGTAATTACGTCTATGTGAAAGGGACCGTCAGAGATTGTCTACTCATCAGCTATGTTGTTTAATTATCAAAAAGAATCTGCGTGACTTCTATTCCTCAAATCTATAGTGGCCTTGCATGATACTAGATAGAGTATGTAACAACGTTGTTTATGTTGGAGTAATTTCCAAGTGCAGAACGAGTTGCAAGCAGGAGATCGGCCGCAGCATGGATTTGATCTGCACGACGGACAGCGAAGGTCAATCAACACAGGCTTAAACAGCACACAAGTCAGCAGCAATCGACGGTTTACGGGGGTTGAAACCGCGCGGAGGTTAACAGGAGCCGACCCCCCGCAATTGACTTGTTTATTGGGCGTTGACCCAAGATGTGCGGCTGTGATTGATTACGGGGGGTCACCCATTTAAGGAGTACGGAAAGAACCATACCCCCCGTAACCACCACCCTGAGGTGGCTCCGCCCACCAGCCAACCACGCGCCACCGTTCCGCCACCACCGCGAAAATTCACCGCTGCCAGCAACTCAAATTTGACATAATTTTTTTTTAAACGGTGCTGACAGAAATTTTTAATGCCATTTATGAAATTTGTAAGCGGTGATAATTTTGGCAATTATGTCAATGAATGACATTAATTGTTTCTTAGATATTTTTCTTATAAATTTAGAATAGAGATGTATTGTAATTTTTTTTACACACAGAATGTAACACACAACAGTGCTTTGAATATTAAAGAAAGACAGTGAGAGTGATATGCACAACAGTGCATTGTTTTTTTTTAAGACAGAGCTGAATTAAAATTACGCACAACAGTGTAAGTTTTATTAAAAACACAGTGAGTTGTTTTTGTAAAAACAGTGACAGTGAATGAAGAATTCACACAGCAATTTTTTTTAACAGAGACAGTGAATTTGGAAATACACAGCAGTGGATTTTTCAAGAGAGAGAGACAATTTTTTTAGAAACAGTAAGGTGTTCTCTATGCACTGTGTTGTAGCAGTAGTCAAGTTTGTAATTCCTCTGCAGTGAGGAAGAATTGTAACAAGTTTTTTTTACTGAATAGAATTTTTTTTGAGAAAATTCTGTCACTGTGTATGAAAATTTTAAATATTTCTCTGTGTTAAGGAAATGGACGTTTATTGTTTTGGAATTTTCAAATTTCCAACCTGGTATCAGAGCCAATCCAGGCTATTTGAAGGTCAAATAAGCTGAAGGAAACGAATTCTTTGTTGCAGCAGCTTCTCCAGCAGTGTGAAGACTCAGCCATAAAGGATTTAAGGTATTTCTCTATACAGTTTTTGTGTAATTGTTGCAGAAAAGTTAGTTAATTTGAACACACAGTCAAGTGTTGTTGAATCATAGTTAAGAGTGCAGAATGGCTGGAGCTAGCACAGGTACGAGTTTGGGAAATATCCATCTCCCACAATTCAATGTAAAGAATTATGACTACTGGTCAATAACTATGAAGGCTTTATTTGTCTCCCAAGACTTATGGGAATTTGTTGAGGAAGGCTTTGAAGAGCCAGCAAATGCAGCAGAGTTATTTGTATTAACTCAGGAAGAAAAAGAGTCATTGAAGAACTATAAGAAGAGAGATGCCAAGACTCTTTTCTTCTTGTATCAAGCAGTGCATGAGAGTGTGTTTCCGAGGATAGCAGCAGCTAAGAGATCCAAAGAAGCATGGGAAACTCTCAAGACAGCCTATCAGGGTATGGAGAGAGTGAAGACAGCAAAACTTCAGTTGCTGAGGAGAGACTTTGAGACTCTGCATGAAAGAGTCAAACACTATTGACTCATTCTTCACTCATGTGATTGGAATGGCCACACAAATCAGATCTCATGGTGAGACTCTTGAGGACAAGAGGATTGTGGAAAAACTCTTGAGGACAAGAGGATTGTGGAAAAACTCTTGAGAAGTTTACCCTCAAGATTCGATGTGATTGTCACCACCATTGAGGAGACTAGGGATCTCACAAAGTTTTCAGTGGATGAATTACATGCATCACTGATTACCCATGAACAGAGATTGGGTAGGAGTGAAAACTCATCTCTTGAACATGCTTTTAAGTCCCAGATGTCTTTCGAGAAGAGGTAAGGAGGGGCACTGTAAAGGAAGAGGAAGAGTGCGTTAATGGAAAACAGGTGGAAGGAACAAACGCAAGAATAACAAGGAAGGGGCAAGAACCCAACTCCAAGATTGCGTTGGCAGCAATGCAAAGAGATGATTCAAAAAAAAGATAAAGAAGAAAATCAAACTACAATGTTACAATTGTAAAAAATATGGTCATTATGCTAATGAATGTAGAACGAAGAAGCAAGATATGAGAAGTAGAACTAGTGAAAATTTCACTAGAGAAAATAGCAGCCAAAACAATTTGTTTTTAGCTTGTAATATGGCTGAAGAAAAGAATGAAGATTTATGGTTTCTAGACTCCGGTTGTAGTAACCATATGACAGGAAACTTAGCAATGTTTTCCATGTTAGATGAGAGTGTGCAGTCACAAGTCACACTAGGAACTGATAGCAAAGTTTCTGTTATGGGAAAAGGAGATGTAAATGTTTTAACAAGATTAGGTGCAAAGAAATCCATAGCAGATGTTTATTATGTTCCAGGAATGAAGTGTAATCTCTTAAGTATTGGACAGCTTGTTCATAAGGGGTATAATGTTTTCTTTGATAATGATGTTTGTACCATCATGGATAAACCACCCAGCAAAGTATGTATTGCTGAAGTGAAGATGACAAGGAACAGGATGTTCCCTCTCAGAATGAGAGCAGACTTGAAGAATGGTGAAGAGAAGGCAGCAGTTGCACAGGAGACTTTCCAAAGCGAACCAAAGGATGATAATTGGTTATGGCACTTGAGATTTGGTCATCTCAACTTTGGAGGTCTTAATCTGTTGAACAGAAAAGGAATGGTAAGTGGTTTACCATTGATAGAGAAACCGGACAGCCTTTGTGAAGGTTGTATTCTTGGGAAACAACACAAAGAAAGTTTTCCTTCCGGGAAAAGCATAAGGGCAAAAGCACCCTTAGAGATTGTCCACTCAGATGTGTGTGGACCGATGCAAACTCCATCACTTGCTAGCAGCCACTATGTCTTAACATTTATAGATGATTTTACAAGAAAAACTTGGGTTTACTTTTTGAAAAATAAAAGTGAAGTGTTTGAAAAATTTTGCAATTTCAAAGCACTTGTTGAGAACCAGAGTGGGCTGCATATCAAAGTCTTGAGGACTAATAGAGGAGGTGAGTATATATCTAAATATTTCCTATGTTTTTGTAGAGAAAATGGTATTCACAAGCAGTTTACAACTAGATATACTCCGCAGCAAAATGGAGTGGCCGAAAGGAAGAACCGAACCATAATGGACATGGCGAGGAGTATGTTAAAGGAAAAGCATCTACCTAATGATTATTGGGCAGAAGCTGTACATTGTGCAGCGTATATTTTGAATAGGTGCCCTACAAAAGCAGTTATGAACAAAGTGCCAGAAGAGGCATGGAGTGGTACAAAGCAAAGTGTCACACACATGAAGGCTTTTGGATGTGTAGCTTATGCACACATTCTGGATCAGCTTAGGAAGAAGTTGGACAGCAAGGGGGAGAAATGTATTTTCATTGGATATAGTGAGGAATCCAAGGCTTACAGGTTATATAACCCATCCAGCAAGAATTTTCTTGTGAGCAGAGATGTTCAGTTCATTGAAGAGGAAGCTTGGGATGGAAGCGTAGAGAAAACAGTGAATGTTAAACACTGTTTATCTCATGATGAGAATGATGATGAGTTGGCTGAAATACATCCCCAAACAGCAGCACCAGCACAAGAGCAGCAAAGCACACCCTTGAGGAGAAATGAGAGTGCTTCTCCAAGCACACCACAAGGAGGAAATTCAAGTGCTTCTTCAAGCACTTATACACCTACTGTAAGAGGTAAGAAATTTAGAAGTTTGAAAGATATTTATGAACAAGATATAACAAATGAAAGTATCAATTCTTTGTTTGCTTTATATTGTCATGTTGATGATCCTGTTCATTTCGAAGAAGCCATCAAGGATAAGAAATGGATAGAAGCTATGGATGAGGAACTTAATGCCATAGAGAGGAACAAAACTTGGGATTTGGTTGAACTCCCAAAAGGTAAAGATGTCATTGGTGTTAAATGGGTCTACAAGACCAAGAGTAATGCTGAAGGCAAGATAGAGAGACACAAGGCAAGGCTTGCTGTCAAAGGGGGCGCTGTACATGTGATGGACATGAGGAACGTTCATGACCGTGCTGGCGAATGGAAACCGTGAGAGCAGTGTTGTCCATAGCAGCACAAAATAAATGGAAAGTTTACCAAATGGATGTGAAGTCAGCATTTCTGAATGGAGTGTTAATGGAAGAGGTTTACATTGAACAACCTCTCGGTTATGAAAAGAAAGGCCAAGAGCACAAGGTCTGCAAGTTGAAAAAGGCTCTTTATGGGTTGAAGCAAGCGCCAAGAGCGTTGTATAGTAGGATAGATTCATATCTACTGGAAAATGGTTTTGAAAAGTGTGAGGGAGAACCCACCCTCTACATCAAAGAACAAGATGGTAAAATTTTGATTGTAGTCTTGTATGTTGATGATGTTATTTTTATAGGTAATGATGATTGCCTTATTGAACATTTTAAAATACTCATGAAAGAAGAATTTGAAATGACTGATATGGGTTTGTTGAGATACTTCTTGGGAATAGAAGTAAAACAAGATAAAAATGGGATTTTTACTTCACAGGCTAAGTATGTTAATGAGGTGCTTGAAAGATTTAACATGCAGGAGAGCAAGGCAGCAATCACTCCCACAGTGATGGGATTAAAACTTAGCAGAGAGGACAACAACAAGGATTTTGATCCAAGTTTATACAAGAGCATAGTTGGCAGCCTTATGTATTTGACTGCAACTAGGCCGGACATAATGCATGCTGTTAGTTTGATTTCCAGGTTCATGGAAAAGCCAAAGGATACACATTGGCAAGCAGCAAAAAGAATTTTGAGGTATGTTAAAGGTACTAAAAGGTTTGGTATTTTTTATACTACTTCAGAATGTTCAGATTTAGTTGGATACACTGACAATGATTGGGCTGGAAGTGTAGATGATTGGAAGAGTACTTCCGGTTATGTTTTTCATATGGGTTCAGGAGCCATGTCATGGGCTTCTAAGAAACAGCCCGTTGTAGCGTTGTCTACAGCAGAAGCAGAATATGTGGCAGCTACAGCAGCAGCGTGTCAAGCAGTTTGGATGCGGAAAATGTTGAGAAGCTTATGTCAAGAACAGGTAAAAGGGACAATGATCTTTTGTGACAATAGTTCAGCTATTGCATTGTCTAAAAATTCTGTTTTTCATAAAAGGACAAAACACATTGACACCAAGTTTCACTTCATACGTGAATTGGTTACAAATGGAGAAATCGTTTTGCAGCATTGTAGAACGAAGGATCAATTTGCAGATATCCTCACAAAGCCACTTGCACAGAAAATCTTTGAACATTTCAGAAAATGCATGGGTATGCAAGAAAACCCAGCAGTTGAAATTAAGGGGGAGTGTTGGAGTAATTTCCAACTGCAGAACGAGTTGCAGGCGGGAGATCGGCCGCAGCATGGATTTGATCTGCACGACAGACAACGAAGGTCGATCAACACAGGCTTAAACAGCACGCAATTCAGCAGCAATCGACGGTTTACGGGGGTTGAAACCGCGCGGAGGTTAACAGGAGCCGACCCCCCACAATTGACTTGTTTATTGGGCGTTGACCCAAGATGTGCGGTTGTGATTGATTATGGGGGGTCACCCATTTGAGGAGTATGGAAAGAACCATATCCCCCGTAACCACCACCCTGAGGTGGCTCCGCCCACCAGCCAACCACGCGCCACCGTTCCGCCACCACCGCGAAAATTCACCGTTGCCAGCAAATCAAATTTGACATAATTTTTTTTTAAACGGTGCTGACAGAAATTTTTAATGCCATTTATGAAATTTGTAAGCGGTGATAATTTTGGCAATTATGTCAATGAATGACATTAATTGTTTCTTAGATATTTTGCTTATAAATTTAGAATAGAGATGTATTGTAATTTTTTTTACACACAGAATGTAACGCACAACAGTGCTTTGAATATTAAAGAAAGAAAGTGAGAGTGATATGCACAGCAGTGCATTGTTTTTTTTTTAAGACAGAGCTGAATTAAAATTACACACAGCAGTGTAAGTTTTATTAAAAACACAGTGAGTTGTTTTTGTAAAAACAGTGACAGTGAATGAAGAATTCACACAACAGTTTTTTTTAACAGAGACAGTGAATTTGGAAATACACAGCTGTGGATTTTTCAAGAGAGAGAGACAATGTTTTTAGAAACAGTAAGGTGTTCTCTGTGCACTGTGTTGTAGCAGCAGTCACGTTTGTAATTCCTCTGCAGTGAGGAAGAATTGTAACAATTTTTTTTTACTGAATATAATTTTTTTTGAGAAAATTCTGTCACTGTGTATGCAAATTTTAAATATTTCTCTGTGTTAAGGAAAGGGACGTTTATTGTTTTGGAATTTTCAAATTTCCAACAGTTTAATTATCAATAACAATCCGTGACTTCCATTCCTGAAATCTATGTTGGCCTTGCATGATACTAGAGTATGTAACAAACATTAATTAAATGCATTCTAATGGCAATGGTAATACACTTTCATGTACTCTTGTTATCAATGTACATTTTAATTGCTTGCAAATAAAACGGTCTCTTACTTAAGAAATACTTGTTTTAAAAACTGCCTTCTCTTCAATAATATCTGTGGTAGCTGAAATAAATCGTAATGGAAATCATCTCTTAAAATAAAATTTCAAAGAATGGTCGCCGAAATAAATTGCGGTGTTGTATTATACCATAATCGCTTAGATGGATAAAATAAATATTTTATTTAAAAGCAATAATCCTGGAGAAATAAAAAAATTAATCTATATTTTTATTTATGTATATAATGATGGTGGATATCATTAATCTCTCTAATTTTTTAAGTTTTCTATCCAATCTCAGATATCCTTAGTTCCAAATTTTAAGTTTTCTATCCAATCTCAGATATCCTTAATTTTCTTTTTTGTCAGCTTTTTAAACTCCTAATTCTATGTACTCTAAAGAAGATGTTTTTCTTTTCTCTTTATTAGTTTTGAATATTATATAGAAGAATACGGAATTCTAGTGCTTCAAGTCAATTATAGTGTTTTGTAAAGTTTTATGTTTTAGAATTTATCTCCAAAATTTCTTGAGATCTAACTAGATATATGCAAAATATATTTTGGTTTTATTTATATAATACATTTTCTCCCTTTTGTAAGAGGACTTTGTAGCTATTTGCTTTTTCATATCTTAAGGATTTGTCTAAAATACTTTTAATGGATTTCACTTGAATTTCTTATTGTGTAAAAGGTTAGACAATTTATTTTCTTTGTTACACAATACTTTCATATAAGACTTGTTCATAGAATGTGAGAGGTTGTTGTAAATTATGATATACATTATCATTATCCATCTAAAACAATAATCTCACATGAGCCAGGAGGGATCAAATTTCTTTTGTTGCAAACTTATTTTAGAGTGCAAAAAACAATGTGTATTTTTTTGTTTTTTTGTTTTTAATTAATTTTTTGAATGTTAACATAACATGTGTATTCAGTCATTTTATATTAATTCATATTAAAGTATTTTACTCATAACTCACAATTCAACATTTTTTTTATATATAGATATATATTAAGTTGATATGAGGTATTCAAATATTTTTGAAAAGCATAAATAAAATACAATGGAGATAAGCATAATACCAACGAGAAACATAATAATCTCTTTTTTTCTTCTTCTGATAATATTGAACATAGATCAAAGATATGTTTTCAATTCAAAATTAATGAAACATAATACAAAAAAAAAAAGGAAAATGTAAAATTTCAAGATATTAGTTCTCGTTGTAATACATGTATAAATGAATATTTTTTCAAAAGTTTAGAGAGAGGCCTGGCTGCTTCACATTTTTGCCACTTACCACATGAAATTCTATAGATATTATTTTAAATAATTAAATAACAATGTTGAAGATATATTCGAAACACTCCATCTATTTCCTATAATGTTTTAAATGTGAGGTATGTTGAAATCATATTAGTAGCTAAAAGAACTTAGCTCTTCATTGCATGGTGCACGCAATAACATGGTAACATTAGGGCTAAGATGAAACTTGCTGTTGTGGATTTCAAAGTTGTATACCAAGTACTTAGTTTAGAACTTCATCTACCATAACATATCTTACATGGAAAGTACTTGAAATGCATCCTCCTCGATAAAAATACCAGCCTCTTCATTTTATCGTAACTTATGGCCAAAATGCCAACACACTATCAATGTTGAGTTGGAATTTTTTCTTCATTGCATCACAACATATATCTAGAAATTCATGCCAATATGAGGACTTAGTTGGTTACAAGTAAGACTTAACACCTCTCGTTATATTTTTTTTCTCGAATTTAAATGATGTATGGGAATATTTTATCAATAATTAATTGTTACAAGTTAAGGTAGGGAAGCTTAATTAATTGTTACAAGACAAGGTAGGGAAGCTTGAATGGAATTATAATTTTCTAATAAATTTATGAGGGATTTTAGTTTAGTCGTTAAAATAATAGATAATAATATATAATCTAATCAACATATTATATAAGAGGTGTTGGTTTCATGGTTATATTTGTCTTTCAAGTCTTCTATCATGATTTGAGTTATATGATATCATATGCACCTCTTGACATATTTGTATGTCCATAAGTATGTCCATAAGATATTTAGGTTGAATAATAATATATTATATTACTTTTTATAACTTTTGATGATTATTGTGTATCACATGTGATTAGTACATCTGAGAACTTTCAATTCAGGTATCATTTCTGTAAAAATAATAGTAGTTTTGTGGACCCTTACTTTTAGCTTAATAGTGTTCTACATGATGATCATAATGATGAGTATAGTCATTGGCTAAATTTTGAATAAAGAGATAATCAAATATTGGACCCCTTTTTGTAACCTAATAACACTACTCATAGCATCAGAATGATTAACTACAATATCCCATGGAATATATGCAATGTTTTTGGTAGTGACATGTGATCATCATGGTATGGTTCTAATCCCTTTAGTATCGTTGTTGCATATAAAAATATAAAATTTCAAAGGAACTGTGATCATAGTTTAGAGAAGAATATTGAATTTTCAAGCTTGCTTGAGTTGAATTTATGTGGAAATATTTGATATTGTAGTTTCAATGAGGATATAGACTTGAAGGACACAAACATCTATAAGATGCATATTTAACTACCAATTAAAAATAAGATTATTTACATAATTCATGGGTTTAATAATCAAACATTACTAAAGGATTAATTATACCATTCCAAGTGGACCAACTATGATGCTTGTATGATGGATTAATGTCAATTATGACTATCAGTTCTTAAAAATAGTAGCATTTCTTTGAAATAAATTTCTAGTCAAATTAAGTTAAAAACTAGACCTAACTTATCCAATATCACCACAACTAAGCATATAAAAAATTCTATCGTATATCGGACCAAGAACCATAGTTGGTGTGTTTGACTCATTATAGGTAAATTATTTACCATTTAAATAAATTTTAGAAAAACACTTAGAATTAGTTTTTATACTTGTAAATGTATGGCATGCCCATGCCAAATTTATAACTCAAAGATTTATTCCATTACTCAATTTGACATATTTGTTGCTTGGATAAACATGACATCCCATATAGGATGAAAATATCGAGCAACCACTCACACAAGAATATTAAAGATTAAAATGACAATATTTTTATGTGGTTAAAACCCTCTAAGAGTGAAATAGCCCATGGTCCAACTTAACACAATTTTATTAGTGAAAAATAAAATATTTTGCATAGCAGAGTTCTCATAATCGATCAACAGCCATGATCCTCCATGTTATTTAAAGAAAGATCATTAACCAATCAAGTGTTAAGCCATGGAACAATAGCCATTAGCATTGATAAGAATATGTGTGTTGCCATTGGTAGGTTTCCACATAGTAGTATTGTGTTGGAATTGATTTCAACTTGTGTATTAGTGTTGGATTTGATGTCAAATTTATGAATTATTGTGTTAGTATGTGGTGAGTATTGAGGGGTGTTGAAGTTGGAGCCTTAGTTAGAGTATTGGAGAGGATTCATAGCTTTGAAGGAATTTTTTTCCTTAGGAGGTGAGCTCATATGCTCATGGAAATAGAAGAGATGGATAGTGCTTGAAAATAACTTTCCAACCATCAGCATAAGTCTCAAAATGAACCTCCATATCAATAGTTATGGCCTAATGAAGTCCCCAAGTTAAAAGGCCCACAATTTGCATTTGGAAGGTAGATAATGTGCCATACGTCCCACAATGAAATCGAATGACATGAGTTACCCCCAACACCATTATGAGTTAGCCAAAGTGGGGTCACTTAATTGTTGGTTTTTGGTCTATTGAATTTTGGAGAGGTTGTGAGATATTCATATGAACACATATTCGGGCATATGTTACATGTTTTATCCTTATTTTTATTTCCAATATATTGGAAATTTGTCCAATGGGGATTCCTATCACTTCTAAGATATCAGGTTCCCAGAAATACTTTGGCAGGGAAAAGAGGCGAACCCGCACTGAGTCTTTGAGAAAATTTTCCTTCCTAGTGTTGTAGCATTCCTCCTGGGAACACATGAAAAACCTTGCATTACTCATAATGTAAGGCCCATTTAAAAAAAAAATTATTCGATCAACGAGATCTACAAAGACTATAATGAAGAAGCCTTTTGCTCGTAGCTGAAGCTCCATGGGCCTATTAGAATGCCACTCTGCTTGGATCCATGGTAGGATTTCCTATTCCTTTACTCAAATACCCATAAATTTCCATATGAGTGGATAGCCTTGCATGAATTTCCTGGTATTTTCCAAGTGATTTTATTTTTATCACAAATCTAGGGTTTTTCATGGCTTTGGGTAGACGTTGGCCTCGAATTTTTGCCTCCCACTATGCCCCAATCATAGGTGCCTCTTCAGATCTTTGTTCTCCCACTCCTGAGTTTGATTTTAAGTCCTTGGCCTTAAACACTCCACACTCTACTATAGGAAGTTTGGATTGCAATAAGCTCTGTTACCTGCTTTACTTACTGTTAATAGTTTATTTTTGGATCCACTTCCTACTCACACACAATTGGCTGAAGAGTTTCTATAAGTGGACTAACTCGTTCAATGTGATATCCTTATCATTTGCCTTCTCCAAAACTTTGATAATTTTTCAGTATCGTATTTTCATCTCGACTGAGTCTATGATGATTCTTTTATACTTCTAGGATTTTATTATTATGACTTAATACCTCTTCCAGTATTCAACTTTTTTCAATTTCCTATAGTGATTTCATTTTAATGATTATTTGTTCTCCACTTTTATTGTTTTTCTACTCAATTTCCATTACTTGAATGGCCATTTTTTATACTATTTGGTCAATTTTTTCATTTGTATCCATATTTTCTAGTGTTACGAAAGGGTTTTCTCCCATTGTATTTTCTAGATTGATCTGATTCACATTCAGTCGTAATTGCACCGACGTAGCCTGCACCTCTGTCTGAGTTGGTGCAGCGTGGGGTTGTCTATCCCTTGCGGGGAAATATCTGAACATAAGTCCATATTCGAGGCAACGATGACTTTTGAAAGGTACATGCTCATATTCCAGAGGCTGATTCTAGATTGAGTCGTGATATTCAAGGTCTATTAACTCTAGGAGTGGTTGCAAGATATTCATATGAAAAAATATTTGGGTGTATGTTGCATGTTTTCTCCATTTTGTGATTTCCAAGTTCTTGAAAATTTGTCCAATTGAGTTTCCAATCCTGTTTGAGGTATCAGGTTTCCATAAATACTTGACGCATTGGCGTTTCCTTTGCCCACTCCATTGACTGCATTACTGTATGAGGAGCCCCCCCTGGAGGGGCTACTCATTGGCCGAGAAATACAAAAGGTGCTAGGTCAAACTATGGCCTCACAACTTGGGGTTGACTATCGATGTTCCTCGTGCCTGCAGGTTTGCACCCTACATCGTTTGAAACCCTTGCTACGACTTCAACTATAGGCATGTTGAACATAATAGCTCTCATTAATCATGGTGAGTATGATGATTATGGGTGGCCAAATCAATCATAATTCATATATGTCAATATATAGATTACTATATTAAGGCATAGCTTAATATCATAATGTGTAGATTAATATATAATTAATATGTAGATAAATATATTATTAATTTGTTGGTAGATAGATATATCTTTTAACGTATCATAATAAAGTTACTAGGGTATAAAAATTATTATAAAATTATAATATTATTAAAAAAATTAATAAACCAACTTATTAAACATTATTATTAGGATAAAACTTACTAAATTCTATTATTAATCCTTATAAATAATTTTGTTAAAACTTATTATCAATCTTAAACTTCATCCTTCATTAATAGATCTTATTACACATCAATATTGTTTAACTTTATTAACAAAGTTATTAAATATTACTAATAACTTGATTAAAAACTCTTAAAATTTACTCTTTATTAATGAACCTTGACTATGGTTCATTGTCTTTGACCTAAATAAACCTAGTAAGCCTAGATGGTTGACCATGTTTGACCAAAAGAAACATAGTAACTCTAATAAATCTAGGTTACATTAGTAAGCCTTATAAACTTAATAAATCATAGTTAACTATGATTAACCATGATTGAGAATGTTGACTAGAGTTGGTCATGATAAATTATCGGTGAACAAAATTGACTTACTTAATTTGAAGCAAGTTATTAAAATGATATACAACTTATTAAGTTATTGTGATTATAAATGCTTGTACTCTATCAAATATTTAAATTGAAATATTTATTTTTATATATTGTTTATTTTTAATTTATGTATAATCATTTTATTTTAATATTATAAAATTGATATATATTTTATAGATTACTTTTCAAGAAAAATAATTATTAAAATTAAAAAAATATTCTTAAATTGAAAATTAAAATACATTAAAAATTATTAAATTAAAATACTATACTCTATTAAAAAACTTTGTTAGAAAATATATTAAAATAAAAAATAAAGTATATAATATCAATATTGTGCTAATATTAACCATGGAATGTCTTTTTTCTCCACTTGGTGAATCAAACTTCAAAGATATTATGTGGCATATCGGGAGAGTGTCATACAATTTTCTAAAAAAAAACAGTGAACATTCCACATTTATAAGATTAAGAGTGAAGTGTTTATCAGAAATGTTGTACATTTCGATGAGAATACAAAGATTTCAGAAATTCTCAACAACAAAATTAAAAGTACTAATTTCTCACTTTAATTTTAATATCACTGTTAAAAATTTGTTGGAAACTTTAGACACTTATCCTATTTAGAGTAACAATTACCCGAAATTTACCTAAAAGTTTAGAACAGCAGACTAAAAACTTTATTTTTCTAAACCACATGGGATTCAAAGAATTATGTGGTGAGTATCTTCATAGCCACTCATTTTATTGAACACCCACCTTTGACTGCTTGGTAATATCTTTTATAGAAAATGAAATGGTCCGTTTCTGAATATTCCAATATATTGCGCAGATGAAACACAAGGCTAGTTAGGAATTTGTCCATGCGGTTTTTCATCGCACCACAAGGCATATTTCTTTTTGTCCACATATTTCAAACTATCTCAAAGTGCAAAAGGAAATGCGGGGAACCATTTGTATCTGAGAGTGTTACGGTTCTTTTCCCCGTACTCTCTTAATTTCTCCCTACAGACCTCGTGTTGGCTCCTCTGCTTATGGTTTTGGAATCCGGCGCGTTCGTCCGCTCAGGCTGAGTGAGATTACGTTGCAATTTAGAAGTCAGCGTTTGATGGGCATTCATTGCCGACCTTCACATTACAATTAGTGGCAATCGGTGCAGTTTTCGGTGTCTATAAATTCGGCCATCTTCATCTTATAATACATCTAGTACTGCAAACTCATAGCTCATATTGTTCATTCAAATTACAGTTTCCGCTGTGAGCCACAACTCAGCATTTGAGATAATCGAAGTCAGCATTTGAGATAATCGAAGATCGGATGAATGGAAGCTAAGCGTGGCAGTTTCAGTGTTGGGCAAGTGGAATTGAGGAACTTCTGCCCGGCAGACTTGGAACACTTTTACGAATGGGCTAGCGACGAAGAAGTGACCAAGTTCATGACATGGGAAGCTTTTAAATTCAAAGAGAAGCTCAGGGAGTTTTTACTGAAGGTGGTAATTCCTCACCCATGGTTCAAAGCAATATGTTTCAAAGGGAGGCCTATTGGTCACGTCATGCTCAAGCAAGGGACCGGTATTCACAGCTGCCGAGCTGAGATGGGTTACGCCATCGCTAAAAGATACTGGGGGATGGGCTTCACCACCGAAGCAGTGACAACAACACTCAAAAAGGGATTCAAGGAATTGCAGGGAGTTAAGAGAATTGAAGCTCTTGTGCTCCCCGAAAACGTGGCGTCGGCGAGAGTTCTGGAGAAGGCCGGATTTGTGAAGGAAAGTTTCCTTCGTAATTACGTCTATGTGAAAGGGACCATCAGAGATTGTCTACTCTTTAGCTACGTTGTTTAATTATCAATAACAATCTACGTGACTTCCATTCCTCAAATCTATAGTGGCCTTGCATGATACTAGATAGAGTATGTAAAAGCGTTGTTTAATTATCAATAACAATCTGCGTGACTTCATTTCCTGAAATCTATAGTGGCCTTGCATGATACTAGAGTATGTAATAAAATTTCAAAGAATGGTGGCCGAAATAAATTGCGGTGTTGTATTCTACAATAATCGCTTAGATGGATAAAGTAAATATTTTTTTTAAAAGAAATAATCGTGGAGAGAATATTTAGTATTTAATCATTTTATATTTTTTATAAAATTAATTAAAAAATTAATCTAAATTTCTATTTATGTATATAATAATGATTGATATTATTAAGGCCTCCAATTTTTAAGTTTTCTATCCAATCTTAGAAAATTTTAAAATTTTAATCCAATCTCAGATTGTTGGGAAAAAACTGAAAGGGGGAGGGGGGTATTTAGAGCTCCTAAAATAAATTCAACTTTTTCTTTGAGCAGATTTCCATACGTGATTTTCATCAACAGAACTAGCGTATGCACGTGGAAAAACAAAAAGAAATTAGCGTATACTGATTTAACTTTCCAGATTCTCAGAAGCCGATTTATAAAGAGATTTATTAGTTATGTATCAGGTTCGAAGTTAAGAGCAGTAACAGAATAAAGCATCACACACATGAACACCAATATTTAAGGTGGAAACCCAATTCGGGAGAAAACCACCGCTGCTGTCGTCTCAGTCTTCAATCTTTATTATATGAAAAACTTTTTACAACAATGTACTGATGCAGACTTATATCAGTACGCAGGCTTCTACCTGCAGAAGGCTGCAACCTTCTCTCGTTTTCCAGCTACAACTGGAAGGGAGCTCCAACCCCCTGATCTCATTTACCAGCCTCTCCTAGAAGGGAGCTTCGACCCCCTGATTTCAACACCAGCTTCTACTGGCTGAAAGCTTCGACTTCCATACTGAAGGCTTCAACCTTAAGACCCACCAGATTTCTTCATTATCTTCAGCAGACTTTGCGCCAGATCTTCACCATTTCTTCTTCTGCAGATCATCTTAGAGATTCATCATTATCAGATCTAGAGATCTTGAACCATCATCAGATCCATGGTTGCATCATAGATTCAGATCTATCAATTAAGAGCATAGTTTATCCATGCAGATATTCCTTAGAGATATTTATTCATCAACAACCTTTACTCATGAACACCCTTTGCACTATGATCTTCTTCTCCTTATATAGATTTAGCCTTTGTCAATACCATGAGTCAAAACCACTCAACCGCTAATGGTATTCCTGGACGGGATCAAATAGATAATCCAGCGCTCAATACAGTGGGCCAATACCATGGTAATGCCCCTAGGTATCATAGTTTTTAGAGCGCAAAAGGCATACGCGACTTTGAGCGTGCGTATCCGTGTGTATACGCAACTTCACCTCATAAAAATTGCGTATATGCTAACCCTGAATGTATATGCGGGTTCCCTTCACAAAAGTAGATTATATACGTGGGTTGCCTTCACAAAAGTAGCGTATACATTATGACATATTATATTTATCATTTTTCTGGCACTTACTGGAATTGTTTTCTCTGTCACATCTGAACTGATCTGTAGAAACATCATTCTTACATCTTTAGCACATAGGTTGTTTATCATAGGCAACTCATCAAGTAGGTTTCCATCAAGGCCAACTTCATCAAGTAGGTTGCCATCAAGGACAACATATTGCATCATATTTCCATTCAGGGAATTGCAGGGAGTTAAGAGAATTGAAGCTCTTGTGCTCCCCAAAAATGTGGCATCGGCGAGAGTTCTGGAGAAGGCTGGATTTGTGAAGGAAAGTTTCCTTCGTAATTACGTCTATGTGAAAGGGATCGTCAGAGATTGTCTACTCATTAGCTACGTTGTTTAATTATCAATAACAATCTGCGTGACTTCCATTCCTCAAATCTATAGTGGCCTTGCATGATACTAGATAGAGTATGTAACAACATTGTTTAATTATCAATAACAATCTGCGTGACTTCCTTTCCTGAAATCTATAGTGGCCTTGCATGATACTAGAGTATGTAATAAAATTTCAAAGAATGGTCGCCGAAATAAATTGCGGTGTTGTATTCTACAATAATCACTTAGATGGATAAAGTAAATATTTTTTTTAAAAGCAATAATCGTGGAGAGAATATTTAGTGTTTAATCATTTTATATTTTTTATAAAATTAATTAAAAGATTAATCTAAATTTCTATTTATGTATATAATAATGATTTATATCATTAATGCCTCCAATTTTTAAGTTTTCTATCCAATCTTAGATATCCTTAGTTTGAAATTTTAAATTTTTTATCCAATCTCACATATTATTAGTTTTTTTTTGAGACAATTAACTTCCAATTCTATGTGCTCTATAAGCTAAAAGTTTTGAATATCATACACAAGAATAAAGAATCCTAGTGTTCCAAGTCAATTACAGTGTTTTGTAAAGATTTATATTCGGAATTTATCTCTAAAATCTCTTGAGATTGTAAAATATATTTTTGGTTTTATTTATATATTACATTTTCTTACTTTGTAACTATTTGCTTTTTAAAATTTTAAGGATTTGTTTAAAGTATTTTTAATGGATTTTACTTGAATTTTTTTATTGTGTCAAAGGTTGGACAATCCATTCTCTATGCTACACAATATCTTCATATAAAACTTGTTCATAGAATGTGAGAGAGATTTTGTAAATTATGATATACATTATCATTGTCCATCTAAAACACATATTTAACATGAGTCGAGAGGGATCAAAATTCTTTTGTTGCAAACTTATTTTAGAGTGCAAACATATGTATTGTGCCATTTTATATTAATTCATATTCAGATATTTTATTCATAACTCACGTTGGATATAAGTGACATTAAAATATTTTTACCTCTAATTATCATATGGACAACTAATTAAAAATGCATAGGGTATACACACACACACACACACACACATATATAGCCGCCTTTGCTTTTCAATTTAGAGAACATTTTTTTTTGTCATTTAAGAGGAAATACACCCATTTTAACAACAAAGCTATCAAGAGCCTAGAAAGATGAAATCTCAAACATCAAAAAAGGTTTAGAGGTCAATTAATCCATTTTAGTGCTTTGTAGATATGTGATTAATATAAATCTATAGTAGTAAGTTTTCATTGTTTAAATTGTATATTTTTGTATTTGATCATTATTACTATTTTATATTAAAAATTAAATGAGTTACACATTTGTTCTTATTAAGAATTAATTATTCTACTTTAGTTTTAAATACTTTTTCATTCATACACACACATATAAATTCACTTTCTCTAAAAAGAGACAGTTCATACTGAATATATTAGTTAATATGAATATTCAATCAATTTATTTAAGTTTCATACTGAAAGCTTATGAGATAAATATATATTTTTTTAATTGTCTTATCTCTGTCAAATTATGTAAAATTATATTATTTAAGATAGGCACCCAAATATTATATTTATTACTTGAAGAGTGAAAGTGAAATATCAACAACTAAATTAATTGTTATGTTAATAGAATTTTAACTGTTTATTTATATGGTATTTAATTTTTGTTTTTTTGGTTTGGCGAAAATTAAAAATTTTATTTTTATCATTTTTTTGAGGAAGTGACATATGTACACATGTCCTTTTTAATTGTTTATTTATATGGTTATGTTTTTTTTTTTTTTGGCAGAAATTAGAGAAAATTATGTTTATCTTTTTTTTTCATATCTCTCATATTGGATTGTAGAATGATGCTCTAGGCTCAATTATAATTATTTTCCTTATTTGATAGGAGGTTTAATTAATTATTTAAATAATTAAAATAAAATAAATTTTATTTTTTTCAAAATATAAAGTGATTTTCCTTATTAGAATTATCTTTTACCTAGATTTTTGTGCATGAAAAGGTTTATAATTAAGATTAAAAGTCTAGAATTAAAGTCAATTGATTAATATGATATAATTTACTATCTAGTTATCTATGAAGATATTAGAAGTCATATAATGTAAGAATCTATTGGGAAGCCCATGAATAAAAGTCATTCTATTAGATTCTCTTATTTTCCAAACTATACAAAAAAATATCAAATCTTAAAAGCTACAAAGTTTGAATAACTCATGATTGTGCTTGCATTCAATTTTATCAAAGTTTCTTTTGTAATTATTAGCTAAAAAAAGCCATTGTCTTGTATTAAAGGTGTAGGTTGGTTAGTTTCTATTCAACGAATAAGTCTCATAAAAAAGGATTATAACTTCCTTTCTTCATACATTAAAATTATTGTTGTAAATTATTGCAAGGAGAATTTTTATGTAAGTTTGTTTCCTATAACTTAGAATATATATATATATATATATATATATTGAAAGGCTTTTATTTGTGATTTCTACTCTAAAAAATATATTATATATATTTTGTAACAAGTTATGTGTCCTTTTTCTATGGTAAAATGTTTTTTTCTATTACAATCTTTTTTCTTTTTTCTCTTTTTTTAACATGTGTGTGTGTGTTTATATTATTTATTTAATGAAAAATTAAATAAATAATATAAATACATATAATGTATAAGAAAAAATAGTGAATAAATAACAAAATGCCCTTACAAATTTTGAAAGATAAAGCCAACAACTACCTCCTCGATGTATTTATGAATGATTAACCTTAATCAAAATATTTATATGGAGTTATTCCTTTTCCATTAGTAATATCAACTCATAGGTTTTCTTATCACTCCTTGCAATGACCACTCTGTTATGAATATTTGTTGTGAAACACCAAAATAGCTCCATATTATACAACGTTACTTTCTTCCATTTTGCTATTTGTGGATACATAGGATTTCAGCATGCTATAGATCCATCTCACTTGAAACATGAGATATACACGAGATGAATTTTCATGGCTTCGAATGCCTCAGATTTTATACACTCAACTATGCCCAAATGGTCAGGAAATCTGGAGCACATAGTTGCGACTTGCTGGACAGAGCAGAGAACCATAGGGTTGGTTATGTCCAATTTTATGAGATCCATCATATCCTATTGTATGTTTTGATTATTGATCACACAAATTGAAGTGTTGTGATTATCCTTCCACATAGTGATTCATCATATGTTTGCATGGTAAGTTAAGATTTCATTTAGGTTAGTTACGTATACGTGCATCACATGAAAATTTTGAAGAGATTGTGCGCATAAAATCTGATCTACCATGGGTGATTTTAGAAATTTCTCTCAACATTATTTTTAATTTCATGAGCTAGAAAGAGAAAATCCAAAGACAATTAAAACTCTCACTTAACTCAGCATGTTTTTCTTCATAATTTTTTATTTATTTTTATTTCAAGCATATGTTTCTTCAGAATCACCAAAAGAGTTTCTAATTGTAATATCCAATACACAATTAACATCTATTTGTAATTTCTCCTTGGTCAGATAAAAAAACGTTGGCTCATACTATCAGCTTGGTTGTTTCTTCCTAGCCTCTGAAACATGGAATATATCCACTAGAGAGGATATTCTTCGTCACCCTCACCTTGTTAGATGTAGTCAAATAATTTGATAATATATTTCACCAGGTAATGGAAGGGAAATGATAAAGTAGATAATTCCTCAATATACCATCTATGTGACAGGTTTGTCCACATGTGATAAAGAAAATATTTTGAAGAACATTTCTCATGAGAAGGGAGGAAATTTATTGCCACCCTGTAGTAGAAGTTGAAGTGGAAGTATAATAGAACTCCTACACTCAACGATAAGTCCCTCTTCGAGATTAGTTACAAGGGTGAGATGAAGTAGTTTTCACTAGAGGAGATTTCATACATATGCTCATCCATATAAATAAAAGACAATGGGGTTAAGCATAATCCCAACGAGAAACATAATTCTTTATTTTTTATTTTTATTTTTTAAATATTGAACATAGATCAAAGATATGTTTTCAATTGAGGAAATTAATGAAATGTAATACCAAAAGAAAGGAAAATATAAAATTTCAAGCTATTAGTTCTCCATGTAATACATGTATAAATGAATATTTTTTCAAAAATTTAGAGTGATGCCTCGCTACTTCATATTGGTGCCACTTACCACATGAAATTCTATAGATATTGTTTAAAAAAATTAAATAATAACGTTGAAGGTATATTCCAAAAACTCCATCTCTATCCTACAATATTTTACACATGAGGTAAATATTAGTAGCTAAAAGAGCATAGCTCTTCATTGCATGGTGCACGAAATAATATGCTAACATTAGGGTTAAGATGAAACTTTTTGTTGTGGAATTGAAAGTTCTAACCAAGTAAATAGTTTAGAACTTCATCTACCATACCATCTCTTACATGGAATGTACTTGAAATGCATGCTCCTCACACTTAAAAAAGTAGCCTCTTCATTTTATCATAACTTATGGAAAAAATTCCAAGACAATATCAATGTTGAGTTGGAATTGTTTCTTCATTACATCACAACATATTGCTAGAAAGTCATGCCAATATGAGGACTTAGTTGGTTACAAGTAAGTATTAAGATCTCCCTTTTTTCTTCCAAAATTTAAACGACGTATGGGAATATTTTATCAAATGAATAATTGTTACAAGTCAAGTTAGGGAAGCTTAATTAGTTGTTACAGGACAAGGTAGGGAAGCTTGAATGGAATGAGAATTTCTAATCAATTTATGTGGGCTTTAGTTTAGTCATTAAAATAATAGATAATAATTTATAATCTAATGAACATATTAGATAAGAGGTGTTGGTTTCATGGCTATATTTGTATTTCAAGTCTTCTATCATGATTTGAGTTATATAATATCATATACAAAATTCTTTATCTATATTATTGCACCTCTTGACATGGTTTTATGTACACATGATATTTAGGTTCAATATTAATATACTATATTACCTTTGATAACTTTTGATGATTATTGTGTATCACATGTGATTAGTACATGTGAGGACTTTCGATTCAGGTATCATTTTTGTAAAAATAATAGTAGTTTTGTGGACCCTTACTTTTAGTTTAATAGTGTTCCACATGATGATCATAATGATGAGTATAGTCATTGGCTAAATTTTGAATAGAGAGATAATCAAGTATTGGGCCCCTCTTTGTAACCTAATAGCACTACTCATAACATCACAATGATTAACTACAATATCCCATGGAATATATGCAATTTTTTAGGTAGTCACATGTGATCATCATTGTAACACCTCCACATTCCAATTTTTTTTTTTTCACGTAATACTATCTTCCTGATATATTAAATGTTCAGTATGTATAAATCTATAACCCCAAAATGTTCAACCATTGCAAGTTATATTATGCTATTCTTGCCTATGTTGAAGTAAATCTGGGATTGATATTGTTTTATAATTCTCATCAATAATATCTTCTTAACCTTTTATGACTATACATTTATAACCTATTAACACCTTTATTAATATAACAAGGCCTATCTCAAGGTATTTAATTAAATTATTTTCTGTTTACACTTTGCTTTACTAATACCTTGCTCAACCTTTTTACAAATGAATTTAATATATCCATTAGTAGTTTGAGGAGTCTCTAACTCCAATGATTTAATTTTCCTCTATTCGATATAAATATCAAATTCATTAACATCATTGCATATATGATTCTCTTACCATGTGGTTTAACTTTCGAATGTGACTCGATCACGATTTCATGGTCACAACTCTTATAACACGTTTGGTACCTATATGTGTGTACATCTAACATGTTGATTTATACGAACTCTCACTTACATATGGCCTTATGGTCTCACGAGTTTCAACTTAAACATACCTACCTTACACCAAGTTTGATTTGCATGTACGTATATTACATTGGGATCTCTATGCGTCAATTCCATTTAACTCCCATAGTACAATGCTAGAGCTTATTGAATTTTTTTATCAGTACTATTCTTCGTCGGGATTTACACTCCAGTTCATTTCACATTATTTTACTTATGATGTGGTTCTCGAGGGAATTCTGGTACTATGGCGTCGTTGCACATTAAATTTTATGGATCGTCGAAATGGATCTCTTCTTAGATCGACATTAAAACTTATCGTATTTCTATTATATGACCCTAACTTGGAGTACGCCTCCTTCAGATCTCGCCATCTGGATGGTGAGGATTGGTTAGGGTTTGGGCGTAGACGTTGCTATTTATTTCAAGAGTTTTCATTACGGAACTTCATTTTGCTTCATTGCATATCTCTGCTCTGGAATCCCCGAGGGTTTCCCCATCGAACCGCTCTGGAGACCATGGTGCTGTCATTGAAGCTCTTACGAGGCTTCACCTCTCTATCTCTTGTTTTCTTCCTGTATAGCATTCATGGAGATTGCAATTTCATTGAACCTCTCAGGTAATTATACGCTTACTACTTTGCATTGCGTATGAAGTTTATGATTATATTTATATTTATATATATATTTTATAAATGCACTATGCCTCTTTTCGCTGAGCTTATAGGTGCTCAGTCGTGCGACAGTCTTATTTAATTGATGCCTGGATCTACAGAGTTGCTTCTTGTTAACGATTGTCATGATTTAAGGCGTTGAAGCTAACTGAAGCTTTTCGTGAGCTCTCTTCCTTATGGTAATACACAAATCACTATTTGTTACTTTGTTATTTGGTTATTCTGAGGTTATTTTGTTTTTGGTCGACGAATTTTATTACTTATGCCTTTGTCTCACATTTTACAGTGAACAATATTCACACCGAGGGTTTATGCCCTTACTTCAAGGTATTCATGTTACCTAACCTCTCGTTTATTTCAATTCGAACTCATTTGAATAGTTATATTTCCATTCGTATTCAATGCTTGGTGGTTTACATTCGGGTTTGCCTTGTTTGTAGGTACGCTCCTCACTGAGCGCCCTCCATTTTCTCCATCTTGATATTTCAATCAACATTTCTAGATTCGTCCCTTAACTTTATTATTAATTTTCTCTGAGGTAGTTACTCTATTATCACCCATAAACGTGTCATTCCGCATGGGTGGAAGCAAATATTCAGTTTACTTATGGAGTATTTTGTCTTACTCAACATTCGGATTTGATTTATTCATATAAATCGCCCCCTTTTTATTTTTAAAAGAATTTTGGCACTGTGTAATTTATGATTTCTTGGTTTGTAATATCTTGGACATTTACACAGTTTGCTTGGACATATATAGACTCTGGATTTTTCTCAAATTTAACCAGTACTCCTAAGTGGTATTGGGTCACTGTATTATCTTTTTTTCTTCCCGCCCTTTTATCTAGAGCCTTACATTTTGTATAAACTTGTTTTATGTGCGGGATAATGGAGTTTATTTATGTAGGAATATTAATAAACTTCTGACCCTATACTGTTGTTAATTAAATTTAGTGGTTTCAATTATATCGAATTAATTATTCATTTTACTTTTATTAATCCGAAACCAAATAAGAAGACTAATAGTACTGTCATGAGAACATAGTTTTATACTACACTTCTTTTTTAACTTTGTCTCTATTATACTATATAAAGTTTAAGTCATCTCTTCCATAATACCACCACTGTGTACTTTGTAAGATAAAATAGAGGATGGTTTCCAGGATATATTTTCCTATATACATAGTGCATAATGAAATCATCTTGGTTATTCACTAGTATAGTAATATTTCTGTTTGATCTATGTTTTCTCCTTAACTGTATCTCCCTGGCTAATTTATATATAAATTTTCTGTTGAAACAGAACTTTCAATATCTGTTGATGAATAATATAAGTCTCGTCTCTACAGTAGTAATACTACTTCATAATCATTTCAACTAATAATATGGTTATTGTCATGCATTAAAGGTTAGAAGTCTTCTTTTAACACTCTTTCTGGTTTTATAATTTATTCATAACAGTAGTTGGAAAATTTCTTCACAGATAGTAAAAGATTAAAATTATATACTCAAAAGCATTCTATCTCTCTTAGCATTAATTTTTTTGGGGTTTAGCTTTCCTGCTAATTTTAGTCTGACTATACCTTGACTCTTCCATGCCAACATATTATATGATGCAGTAGAATAATTTTAGTATTGCTATGTTTATTCCATAGAAAAATCATCTTTTCAGGTTTAATTTACAATATAACTAAACCAACTCTTCTCTTGAGTCTGCACTAAATTTCTATTTGTATGTATATACAACTGTAAGGTATAAAATTATCACAGGAGCCAAATATTAATACATGAATCTAGTTTTTTTTTCCTGTTCCTATGCTATTTATTACAGAAGCGGATTAAAGTTACATTGTAACTATTCTAGGGAATCATTTATACTTTCTCCAGATTTAAACCACCCAATGGGTTTAGAGATTCTGGCTGACAGTGTTCCCTAGGATTTATTCCTACTACCATACAAAATTTCTGTTTGAGTTATTTCTTCTGTTTAATTTTGTTAAAAGTAAGGAATTTCATAACACGACAACTAACTCAACCTAACCACTACAACACTTTACAATATTTTCTAACAACATCTAATTTAATTGTTCATAAAATTTGTATGCATACCACTTCTGTGATGACCAGTCCTCCCAACCTTAGAGTTCTTTTATCCACAGAACTCACCCCCGAGCTGAGATCCTCTCCCAGAACAGACCAACCCCAATATGTTCTGGAGTAGCTTATTTAAGCTTATGCTCCCCAAAGACTGTTTCTAATTCTGCATCAAGAATTACAGGATGCTTTTATTCCTGTTTGCCTAGGTTTCCCTTTTTTGGGACTTTAAAGCTACTTTATGCTTTTCCAGTTTTTTACCTCTTCCCAACTACTCTCCACATCATTGGGGAAATTTAGATTTTTCCTCAAAAATCTAAATTAGAAATAAATTATTTCAAGGCTTTTTGAAAGATTTTTGGGGAAAGTCTTAGCCTCTTTCCATACCTCATGGATTTGGAAATTGATCTCAAAAATCTCATTTGGTCAATATGCACAGAAATATTTTATTTATTTTTCATAATTAAATAATTAATTACATTCACACAATAATTATCCATTGGGGTCCACTCCCCTTTGGACTGAAGTTCAAATGTCTAATTTGAAGACATAAAACTAGTTGTGTTACATATTCCCCCTCTGAAAACCAACACCATCCTAGGTGTTAACAACTAACTACTAAAGTTTACTTTGAAAATAGATATGGATATTTTTCCATCATCTCAGCTTCTCTTTCCCATGTAGCTTCTTCAACAGTAAAGTGCTCCCATTGCACCTTTACTCTTGCTATTGTTCTGTTTCTCAATTCAATTTCTTCCCGCTCTAATATTTGAAGCGGCTCTGGAAGGAACTCCCCTTCTAGTTCCACCAGTATCACATTCCAATAAAAAATGTGAGAAGCATCATGTACATATATTTTTAATAACGAAACATGAAACACATCATGAATTTTAACATGGGGCGGTAAGGCCAGATTATAAGCCATTGGTCCCACCCTTTCTAACACCTCAAAAGGCCCACAATATCTAGGAGCCAATTTTTCCCAACTTCCAGCATAAAGTGTGCTCTTCTTGGGTTTAATACGCAAATACACATGATCACCCACTTTGAACTCTTGATGCACTCTCTTTTTATCAGCATAGCTTTTCTGTCGATCTTGTGCTATCTTGATATTTCTTTATATTTGTTTGACAATCCTTTCCATTTCTTGTAAAGTATATGGCCCCAATACTAGCTTATCTTCAGGTTGGCTCCAAATTAAATGAGTACGACACCTCCTTCCATAGAGTGCCTCAAATGGACTCATTTTGATAGAGGATTGATAGCTGTTGTTATACACAAATTCGACTAAATGCAAGTAGTCTTCCCATTTTGATGGCCTATCCATCACATAAATTCTCAGCATATTCTCCAAAATCTGATTTGTTCTCTCTATTTGACCATCCGTCTGAGGGTGATAAGCAGTACTAAAATTCAACTTAGTGCCCATATCCCCAAACAGACCTTTCCAAAAGGCAGTTGTGAACTTAGCGTTTCTATCTGAAATAATCATCTTTGGGACCCCGTGTAGCCTTACTATTTCTTTTAGGAACACACCTGCTACTTGGGCTGTCCCAAAAGTACATTTTACAGGTATGAAGTGGGAAGATTTTGTTAAAGTGACTACCACTACCATCATTGAGTCATGCTGGTGCTTGGTTCTGGGTAACCCGGTTATAAAATCTATAGAAACAGTGTCCCATTTCCATTCTGTAATTGGAAAGGGATTTAGAAGACTAGATGGATGCTTATGTTCAACTTTAATTAGTTGACATTCCATGCATCTCACTAAATAGTTTGCTACATCCGTATTCATTCTTGGCCAAAACAATTTCTTTTTCAGAGCTGTAATCATTTTCTGATATCTAGGATGTCCTGAATATGGTTGTTTATGATATTCATCTAGGATCTCTTTATTCAAAGACTCTACATTGGGGATATACAATCTGTTTTTATATTAGATCATCCCTTTTTGGGTTTGGGTGTATTCACCCATTTCTTTCTTCAGCATTTTCACTTCTAGATTCTCATAGTTTGGATCTTGATCTGCTACCTTTTTAACTAGTTCTTCTAAGTCAAAAATAACACTACTCCCAATGCTGCTTATGTTTTGGCAAGCATTTCAGCTTAGTGCATTAGCAATTTTGTTTTCTTTCCCTTTGATATGTTTTATGTCGATATCAAATTTGCTCAGAAAAGATACCCATATGGCTTGTCGAGCATTCAAATCTGTTTGAGAAAAAAAATACTTGAGACTGATATGGTCTGTCATCAATGTAAATTTGTTCCCAAGAAGATAGTGTTGCCACATCTTCAAAGCACGAATTATAGAAGCCAATTCCAGATCATACACACTGTAATTCTGTTCATGTTTCTTAAGTTTTCTAGACTCATATGCAATAACAGAATTTTCTTGTAATAGAACTCCTCCCAATCCTTCTCTACATGCATCCATACACACAACAAACTCTTGGTCAGGATCTGCAATTTTCAGTATAGGGCCTATAGTAAGTTTTAATTTTAGTTGTTCAAAGCTGTTTTGGCATTTTTCAGTCCACTCAAATTTAGTGCCTTTTCTCTGTAATGAAGTTATGGGATATGCTATTGGAGAAAATATTTCCACAAACCTTTGATAATAACCTGCAATTCCCATAAAGGATCTCACTGCTGAAACATCGGTTGGCACCTTCCATTCTATAATAGCCTTTATTTTCTTAGGATCAACAGCCAATCCTTGTTCAGAAATGATATGCCCCAAATATTGAATCTTGTCTTTATAGAATTCACATTTACTGAATTTGGCATATAGCCGGTTTTCTTTCAAAGTCTGCAAAACTATCCTTAAGTGTTCTTGGTGCTCTTCCACATTTTTTGAATAGACTAGAATATCATTTATGAACACTAGTACGAATTTATCTAAGTGCTTGTTCAAAACGCTGTTCATTAAGCACATAAAAGTGGCAAGGGCATTTGTCAAACCAAAAGGTAGGACTACAAACTCATAGTGACCATACCTGGTTTGAAAAGTTGTTTTATTGATGTCTTCTTCCTTAATTTTGAGTTGGTGATAACCAGTCCTTAGATCAATTTTAGAAAATACTGAAGCCCCTCTCACCTGATAAAAAAAGGTCATCTATTCTGGGCAATGGATACCTGTTTTTGATTGTCAACTTATTCCATTGACGGTAGTCAATGCACATTCTAAAGGTTCCATCCTTCTTTTTCACAAATAGCACTGGTTATCCCCAAGGAGATACACTCGGTCGGATGTAACCTTTATCCAGAATTTCTTCTTATTGCATTTTCAATTCCATGAGTTCACGGGGGCTCATCCGATAAGGGGCTCTGGAGACGGGTGTTTCTCCAGGCACCAAATCGATTAAAAAGTAAATCTCTATTTTGGGGGGAAGGTGAGGAATCTCATCTGGAAAAACTTCCTTAAATTCTCTTACCACTGGAAAAGTGTCTAGCAGGTTTTTTTCAGGTGGTTGTCCTAATTCTTCAACATGTACGACATATACTTGATATCTTTTTCTAGCTATTATTTTTAATTGCAGAGCTGATATTTGTCTTACAAAGCTTGGTTTTGGTTTTTCTGTGAGAATAAAGGGTCTCCTCTCCTCATCTATGCAATGCAAAGTTTTATCCCAGTAGTTCATCATAGCCTTTCTCTTTTCTAACCAGTTCATTCCTATTAGAAAATCATATGAGCCTAAGGGCAGAATGTTTAAATTTACTTCTGTCTGAAAATCATTTAATTTAATTGCTGTTTGAGGTAACTTATGAGTTACTTTTCGCTTGGTGCCAGTGGCTAACTGGACCAGACAAGACTGCTGAAATTTTTCAGTTTAAGATTGCATTTCTCTACAACTTGTGGACTAATGTAACTCAAATAAGCACTTGGATCAATTAAAACTGTAATAGATTGGTCAACAATCTTACCTTCCATCTCGACCATAGTAGCCTGGTGCTCTTCTTGTCGGTTCTCCAAGGCTGCACTCACAGTGGGTATATTCCTTGCTATATCATTCACTGTGGTAGCTTCTCGATCTCTCATAATCATCTGAATATTTCGGTGTGGAAAATCCCTCAACAGATGAGGTTCTCCACAACCCCAACATTTCAATGGTTCCCACATTTTGACTGCTCCTTCCTTTTTATTATACCGATATATTTGTTTGGAACCAACTTGGGACTGAGAAGTTTGACTTTCCTTGGGTTTGTTAAATTTCTTCCGCTGATGATCCCTCCCAAAGTTCCTCAAGTAGGCTGGTTTTTGTTTCTTTCCTTTGAATTCGCCCTCATTTATACAGCTTCTCCCCTGTTCACTCTTTCATTTAAACTGCTGGTAGCATAATCTAGCTTTTCTGATCGCTTCATCCATATTTTGAGGATTATCGAATTCTATTTTCTCCTTGTACACAGCAGGAAAATAGTTCAAAATCCTTTGCACCTTTGCTTTCTCTTCCCGAGTATAACTCATCTATGGTGAGTTGTCCCAATCTAAGTTCATGGAACTCCTTGGCTTTATCATCATAATAGCGTTCGTTCAAATAGCGGTTTTTAAACTTGACTTGGAAATCTTTCCAAGTCACTATTTTTTCATCAATGGCATGAACCATTTTCGTCTCCTCCCACCACAAGGTAGCCTTACCCTGCAATTGGTAGACAGCTAATCTGGCCTTCAGATTGCTTTCATATTCATAGACCTGGAAATACTTAATCATATTCAACAGCCATGCCTCAACATCTTCCTCCTTCTCTCCATCATAGGAGGGAGGTTTAATTTTTCGGAATTCACCCTGTAATTCCTTCTTCTGTTTAGACTGATGTCTAGTAGTGTCATCTTCCTCATAATCATCTGAGAACTTGCCTTTCCTCCTCTTTCGGGAACCTTCACCTTCTTTGATGTTCCGTGAGGTCAGTTCTCTTATCATCTTTTCCTGATCCTCAGTGGCTAATGACAGATTGTCATTCTGGCGTCCTACCTCAGCCATTTCCCGTTGCAGCCATTGCAACATAGCCATCAAAGGAGCGTTGGGATCTGGCATGTTATCTCCATCACCCGGATCAACATAAATTTCATCTCCTTCAGCCATTAACTTTTCAGTTCCAGTACCACTGTACACTAAAAAAAAAAACATCAGTAACATAAATTTTTTCTCAAAATTACGTTATATAGTGAGTACAACAATAGCCCAATTTTTCAAACATGGGCTCTGATACCATTTGTAACACCTCCACATTCCAATTTTTTTTTTTCACGTAATACTATCTTCCTGATATATTAAATGTTCAGTATGTATAAATCTCTAACCTCAAAATGTTCAACCATTGCAAGTTATATTATGCTATTCTTACCTATGTTGAAGTAAATCTGGGATTGATATTGTTTTATAATTCTCATCAACAATATCTTCTTAACCTTTTATGACTATACATTTATAACCTATTAACACCTTTATTAATATAACAAGGCCTATCTCAAGGTATTTAATTAAATTATTTTCTGTTTGCACTTTGCTCTACTGTTGGAGAGGTTAATCCCCTCTGTGGATAGAGGCAATCCCTACTAGCCCAAATCGGGTCTAGCAACAATCAAACACGCTACAGTGTAGGTTCCTAATTGAAAATAAACCGACTTGCGATGAAGGCTTACCTGGAATCCAACGTTGTCGTTTGTAGAAGAGGTGGTGCTCCCGTTCGTCAGCTCTAGCAGATCACAATCCCCATGATCTCCGTGACCAGACACCTGCACATGCAAGAAACAGAACAAATGCAAGCATAAAATCTATTATATACAACTATATGTCAGTCGAAGAAGACACAACTCATGATCATAATCGAGAACAAGAGTGGAACCATAACCAATAGTCGCTTATCATTAATGAATCAAAGGAAGAATACAACCATATCTTCGACACAGCATTCTCCTTCGGCGGGTCGTCAGCAAAACATGTCTCAATAAAGCCTATCAAGGATGGGACGAGCCTCTCTCTTCGGATACTTGACGATAGTCTCCTTGCATGGATTTGTCCTTAAGGGAATGAATCAAGGCTCTTACAGCATAAGGCTCTTGGGAACTTAGAGATCTGAAGAATAGCTTGCAAAGGAGATGGGCAAGCTTTTATAGATGGAGGAAGGGGAGTTGGGATCCCTATAATTATGGGATTGGCCCTATCATCAAGGAAGCTTCCATGAGAGGTGGCAAACCACTTCCTCTCTATGGAAATCGATAGCCACTTCAGTCCAGGAATTAGTTAGGACGAAACTTCCGCCATTTATTTTAAAAAAACACTCCTTAAAATGGTTGGCGCGAGTGCGACTCTGGGACAGAGTGCCAATTGGCACACCCTATTTGAAGGATTTCCCCCATTGGCACGGGTACTGAACTGGCTGCCCATGCCAATGCAAAAAGGGGTGTTTTTATGGTTTTTCACAAGGAGATGTCTTCAAGGCAATGAAAGCTCATCTTCAGAGGGATGTCATGCAAGTGTTTTTAGGCTACGTCACTGCTCACAGGTCACGAAATGAGCCCTCCAATGTGCAGGATGGGGATTGTAGGGACGATGAAAAATTGTTGTGTAACATTTACTAATACCTTGCTCAACCTTTTTACAAATGAATTTAATATATCCATTAGCAGTTTGAGGAGTCTCTAACTCTAATGATTTAATTTTCCTCTATTCGATATAAATATTGAATTCATTAACATCATTGCATATATGATTCTCTTACCATATGGTTTAACTTTCGAATGTGACTCGATCATGATTTCATGGTCGCAACTCTTATAACATGTTTGGTACCTATATGTATGTACATCTAACATGTTGATTTATACGAACTCTAACTTACATATGGCCTTATGGTCTCATGAGTTTCAACTTAAACGTACCAACCTTACACCAAGTTTGAATTTCATGTACGTATATTACATTGGGATCTCTATGTTTCAATTCCATTTAACTCACGTAGTACAACGCCAGAGCTTATTGAATTTTTTTATCGGTACTATTCTTCGTCGGGATTTACACTCTAGTTCATTTCACATTATTTTATTTACGATGTGGTTCTCGAGGGCATTCAGGTACTATGGCGTCATTGCGCATTAAATTTTATGGATTGTTGAAATGGATCTCTTCTTAGATCGACATTAAAACTTACCATATTTCTATTATATGACCCCAACTTGGAGTACGCCTCCTTTAGATCTCGCCATCTAGATGGTGAGGATCGGTTAGGGTTTGGGCATAGACGTTGCTATTTATTTCAAGAGTTTTCATTACGAAACTTCATTTTGCTTCGTTGCATATCTCTACTCTGGAATCCCTGAGGGTTTCCCCGTCGAACCACTCTGGAGACCATGGTGCCGTCATCGAAGCTCTTACGAGGCTTTGTCTCTCTATCTCTTGTTTGCTTCCTGTATAGAATTCATGGAGATTGCAATTTCACTGAACCTCTCAGGTAATTATATGCTTACTACTTTCCATTGCATATGAATTTTATGATTATATATATATATATATATATATATATATATATATATATATGTATATATATATATATATATATTATAAATGCACTATGCCTCTTTTCACTGAGCTTATAGGTGCTCAGTCGTGCTACAGTCTTATATAATTGATGCCTGGATCTACAGAGTTGCTTCTTGTTAACGATTGTCACGATTTAAGGCGTTGAAGCTAATCGAAGCTTTCCGTGAGCTCTCTTCCTTATGGTAATACACAAATCACTATTCGTTACTCTGTTATTTGGTTATTCTGAGGTTACTTTGTTTTTGGTCGACGAATTTTATTACTTACGCCTTTGTCTCACATTTTACAGTGAACAATATTCACACCGAGGGTTTATGCCCTTCCTTCAAGGTATTCATGTTACCTAACCTCTCGTTTATTTCAATTCGAACTCATTTGAATAGTTATAGTTCTGTTCATATTCGATGCTTGGTGGTTTACATTTGGGTTTGCCTTGTTTGTAGGTATGCCCGTCACTGAGCGCCCTCCATTTTCTCCATCTTGATATTTCAATCAACGTTTCCAGATTCGTCCCTTAACTTTATTGTTAATTTTCTCTCAGGTTGGTACTCTATTATCACCCAAAAACTCGTCATTCCACATGGGTGGAAGCAAATCTTCAGTTTACTTATGGAGTAGTTTGTCTTACTCAACAGTCGGATTCGATTTATTCATATAAATTGCCCCATTTTTATTTTTAAAAGAATTTTGGCACTGTGTAATTTATGATTCTTGGTTTGTAATATCCTAGACATTTACACAGTTTGTTTGGACATATATAGACTCTGGATTTTTCTCAAATTTAACCAGTACTCCTAACTAGTATTGGGTCACTGTATTATCTTTTTTTCTTCGTGCCTTTTTATCTAGAGCCTCGCATTTTGTATATACTTGTTTTATGTGTGGGATAACAGAGTTTATTTATGCAGGCATATTAATAAACTTCTGACCCTATACTGTTGTTAATTAAATTTAGAGGTTTCAATTATATCGAATTAATTATTCGTTTTATTTTTATTAATCCGAAACCAAATAAGAAGACTAATAGTACTGTCCTGAGAACATAGTTTTATACCAGACTTCTGTTTTAACTATGTCTCTATTATACTATATAAAGTTTAAGTCATCTCTTCCATAATACCACCACTGTGTACTTTGTAAGATAAAATAGAGGATGGTTTGCAGGATATATTTTCCTATATACATAGTGCATAATGAAATCATCTTGGTTATTCACTAGTATAGTAATATTTCTGTTTGATCTATGTTTTCTGCTTAACTGTATCTCCCTGGCTAATTTATATATAAATTTTCTGTTGAAACATAACTTTCAATATCTGCTGATGAATAATATAAGTCTCCTCTCTATAGTAGTAATACTACTTCATAATCATTTCAACTAATAATATGGTTATTTTCATGCATTAAAGGTCAGAAGTCTTCTTTTAACACTCTTTCTGGTTTTATAATTGATTCATAACAGCAGTTGGAAAATTTCTTCACAGACAGTAAAAGATTCAAATTATATACTCAAAATCATTCTATCTCTCTTAGCATTAATTTTTTTAGGGTTTAGGTTTCCTTCTAATTTTAGTCTGAGTAGAATAATTTTAGTATTGCTATGTTTATTCCATAGAACAACCATCTTTTCAGGTTTAATTTACAATACAACTAAACCAACTCTTCTCTTGAGTCTACACTAAATTTCTATTTGTATGTATATACATCTGTAAGGTATAAACTTATCACAGCAGCAAGATATTAATACATGAATCTAGTTTTTTTTTCCTGTTATTATGCTATTTATTACAGAAGCAGATTAAAGTTACATTGTAACTATTCTATGGAATCATTTATACTTTCTCCAGATTTAAACCACCCAATGGTTTAGAGATTCTAGCTGACAGTGTTCCCTAGGACTTATTCCTACTACCATACAAAATTTCTAGCAGATTTATTTCTTCTGTTTAATTCTGTTAAAAGTAAGGAATTTCATAACACGACAACTAACTCCACCTAACCACTACAACACTTTACAATATTGTCTAACAGCATCTAATTTAATTGTTCATAAAATTTGTATGCATACCACTTCTGTGATGACCAGTCCTCCCAACCTTAGAGTTCTTTTATCCACATAACTCACCCCCGAGCTGAGATCCTCTCCTAGAGCAGACCAACTCCAATCTGTTCTAGAGTAGCTTATTTAAGCTTATGCTCCCCAAATCCTGTTTCTAATTCTGCATCCAGAATTAGAGGATGCTTTTATTTCTATTTGCGTAGGCTTCCATTTTTTGGGTCTTTAAAGCTGCTTTCTGCTTTTCCAGCTTCTTACCTCTTCCCAGCTACTCTCCACATCATTGGGGAAATTTAGATTTTTCCTCAAAAATCTAAATTAGAAATAAATTCTTTCAAGGCTTTTTGAAAGATTTTTGGGGAAATTATTAGCCTCTTTCCATACCTCATGGATTTGGCAAGTGATCTCAAAAATCTCATTTGGTCAATATGCACAGAAATATTTTATTTATTTTTCATAATTAAATAATTAATTACATTCACACAATAATTATCCATTGGGGTCCACTGCCCTTTGGACTGAAGTTCAAATGTCTAATTTGAAAACATAAAACTAGGGGTGTTACCATCATGGTGTGGTTCTAATCCCGTTAGTATCATTTTTGGATATAAAAATCTAACATTTTGGAGGAACTATGATCACATTTTAGATAAGAATATTGAATTTTCAAGTTTTCTTGAGATGAATTTATGTGGAAATATTTGATATTGTAGTTTCAATGAGGATATAGACTTGAAGGAGACATACATCTACAATATGCATCTTTAACTACCAATTAAGAATAAGGTTCTCTACCTAATTCATGGCTTTAATAATCAAACATTCCTAAAGGATTAATGATATGATGCCAAGTGGACCGACCATGATGCATGTATGATGGAGTAATGTAAATTATGACCATGAGTTCTTAAAACTAGTAGCATTTCTTTGAAAGAAATTTCTAATAGAATTAAGTTAAAAACTAGACCTAACTTATCCAATATCACGACAACTAAGCATATAAAAAATTCTATTGGATATGGGACCCACAACCATAGTTGGTTTGTTTGACTCATTATAGGTAAATTATTTACCATTTAAATAAATTTTAGAAAAATACTTAGAATTAGTTTTTATACTTGTAAACTAATTACATGCCCATGCTAAATTTATAATTCAAAGAATTATTCCATTACTGAATTTGACATATTTGTTTGTCGGATAAATAGGGCATCCCATATAGGATGAACATCTCAAGAAACCACTGGCACAAGAATATCAAAGATCAAAATGACAATATTTGTATGTGGTTAAAACCCCCTAAGAGTGAAATAGCCCATGGTCCAACTTACCAGAATTTTATTAATGCAAAATAAAATATTTTTCATAACAGGGTTCTCACAATCGATCAATCACCATGATCCTCCATGTTATTTAAAGAAATATCATTAACCAATCAAGTGTTAAACCATGGAACAATATCCATTATAATTGTTGGCATTGGTAGGTTTCCACATAGTATTACATTGTTGGAATTGATTTCAACATGTGTATTAATATTGACATTGATGTCAACTTTATGCATTATTGTGTCACTATGTAGTGAGTATTGATGGGTGTTGAAGTCGGAGCGTTAGTTAGAGTATTGGAGAGGATACATATCTTTTAAGGAATTTGTTTCCTTAGGAGGAGATCTCATACACTCATGGAAATAGAAGAGATGGATAGTGCTCAAAAATACCTTGCCAACCATATGCATAAGTCTCAAAATTAACATCCATATAAATAGTTATGGTCTAATAAACTCCACAAGTTAAAAGGACCAAAATTGGGGTATGGAAGGTATATAATGTGCCATGTGTCCCACCATGCAATCGAATGACATGAGTTTCCCCTAACATCATCGCGGGTTAACTAACGGGGGGTCACTTAATTGTTGGTCTTTTGTCTATTGACTTTGGGAGAGGTTGTGAGATATTCATATGAGCACATATTGGGGAATATGTTACATGTTTTATAATTTTTTTGATTTCCAATATATTGAAAATTTGTGCAATGGAGGTTCCTATCGCTTATAAGATATTAGGTTCCCATAAATACTTTGGGAGAGAAAAGAGGTGGACCCACACTGAGGCTTAGAGAAACTTTTCGTTCCTAGTGTTGTAGCATTCCTCCTGGAAACACATAAAAAACCTTACATTATTCATAATGTAAGGCCCATTTTCAAAAAAAATATTCGATCAACAAGATATAAAAATAATACAGTGAATAAGTCATTCGCTCGTAGTCAAAGCTCAATGGGCCCATTAGGATGCCACTATTCTTGGATCCATTGTAGGATTTTCTATTAATTTACCCAAGTGCCCAAAAAATTCCATATGAGTGAATTAAATTTAATGGTTTTCTTGGTATTCTCCAAGACATTTGTTTTTTATCACAAATCTAGGGTTTTTCATGGCTTTGGGTAGACATCAACCTCTAATTCTTGCTTGCCACTATGCCCCAATCATAGGGGCCTCATCGGATCTTTGTTCTCCTATGACTGAGTTTGATGTTAAGTCCTTGACATTGAACACACCATTGACTGCATTGTTGTATTAGGAGGGTCGTCCACCAATCTGCAACTGCCCCCCCCCCCTACCCCCCCACCCCCCCTTGGAAGGTTTTCTTATTAGGCAGCGAATAAAAAAGGAACCTTGAAAAATTGTGGCCTTGTGGTTTGGCCTTGTGTATTAATGTCTCATAATAAGGATATTAGGTTGTAAAAAATATTATAAAACTGTAATATTATTAATAAAATTAAGAAATATTAGTAATAAAGCTTATTAAACCTTATTTATTAAACCATACCAATAAAACTTACTAAACTTTACTATTAATTCTTATCGATAAATTCATTAAACCTTATTAATAATACTAAAATTCAATCTTTATTAATAAATATTATACCAGAGATAAATACTCATTACACCAGAGATACAGTAATCCCAGCCCCTTTATAGGGGACATTCAGTTCCAGGCTTTCCTATATTTTTCCAAGAACTAGACTCGGTGGGCTAAAGCCTACAACACCTTCCAAAAGAGGGAGCATGGCCTAGACCTATGGGTTAGAGGGGAGCCTACTAGACCCCTGTACCTATTCACCCAACATAAGAATTTCATGCAGAGGAAAGGAGTAAGGACTAAACTGGGACCTATCCACAAGGATATCATACAACATGGGTGGGAGTACTTCAAGGAAATTTAGGAAGCAGCTTTGGCAACAGCCAAAGAGAGGTGGCTAGCCTCCACGAACAAGGTGAAAAATAGAGAGCCATTTGGTTATAGAAACTTCAAAGAATCTTCCTCCAGATTACTTTTATACAACAATATAATCTTCAACATGGGCCCTACATGGATAGGGTGCAGGTACAGGTTCCCTCTCATTTGGTACCCCCTTGAGGATTGTCATCACAATTATGAGCTGCCAGAGGGGAACACAAATTCTGCCTTTGCAAAGATCAGATAGAAACATGGCTTCAGAATCTATAAAGAAGAAGTCTACCCTACATATTCTCTGACCCACTTACACCTCAACCATTTGTTTGCACGAGTACCTACAAATAGGTAAGAAGGGGAGTATGTTGGGCCGAGAATAAGGTACGTTTCACCCTATCTTTACCATGAATTATTATGTACTTCTACGGATTTTCCCCTCATCTTAGCAATAAAGGAAATGAATTAATGTAAAGTCAGGACAAAATGAACTGATGATAAAAGGGATGTTTAACAACGGAAAATAGATTTGTTGTATCTTTATTAATAGGGAAACAAAGCAGCTGAACTGATGATATCCAAAAGACAACTGACAAGAGAGGAAAATGGGATCATGATGGCTTCCATGGGCCGGCAAAAGATGGAAAGGCGCATCCACGCTTGGAGGACTCAAATGATAGCCAAAAGCAGCAAGATCCCATATGGAAAACACCTATTACCACTGTTTAAATAGCCTTTAAAAGGCCAAAGACAAACAAGATAGATAGATCTGAATAGATATTTTCTTCTGTAATAGACGTGTCGGGATAGAATTGTCTAGTTGTATTAATGTATTAATCTTCAACTAAATAAAAGTTTTGGCATTTTTGAATATTCAATCTTTGAGTTTTCCTTAGCGGTAGACTTCTGGTGGCTTTGGGCCCAGCCCTGGGAGTTTCTTCACTACTTCTGTGCTATATGTTTACTTACAGAACTTATGTTTCTAGTCATCTAATGCATTTCGTGAGATATCATTTAATTGGTTAATTACAAACATAAGATGCTATGACTTTCTCTTTCATTAGAATAGTTCATCATTCATGCTTTCTTGCTTACAATCAATGTCTTCATAATTTTTTAGATGCTTTCATCATTTCCCAATGCTTTTATACTCGTTTGATTATTTTTAGCATGACTGTTGTTCAATTCTGTATATAGTTAAAATTGGGTCTTTTCATTACCATTATGAGGCGCTTGGTTGATGTTTGATTCAGAGAGATGTTATCTATTAATTTAAAAGAGAATTCCATTACAAAATATAGATAAAAAATTTATGTTCAATTTATTCAAGTTTATTTTCAAGTTGATTTATTAGGACTGTTGTTCAATTCGTCACAATATGTTGTTCAATCATAGTTTTCTCTTTTTAGCCGGGATAGTCATTATTGCATTTTATTAGAATAGAATAGTCAAGAGCATTCTATAATTCCCTTTCACTTTGCTTTTATTGAACTTCGAGAATTAGATATTCTTCCTTATGATAATTTGGAGTAGTTGTCCTTTGATATCACTTACATATAATGTGCTTACACTCTTGAAATAACACGACTTGCCCTGGGTTGATAATTAAATGAGAAGCATTGAAGTTGCCTGTAACAATCACCTTTATGACCCAAAAAAATACGCCTTGTGGTATGATGTTCCTGATAAGAGCTTCCGATGTTTTGGATTTGTTTGAATATTTTGTGCATCTAAACTTGATTCTAAATCTGCATGAACTTGCAAATTTGTATACACTAATTTTATTAAGCTGATTGACGTGGAAAAAAAAAAAATTCAATTAGATAATGAAAACATAAATAAAATCTAAAGTAAATATTACCTCTAGAGATGGATAGGGAGAACTCCACGATGGACTTTGAGAAATATTGTGGAACGAGGTGGATTTTGAAGAAATTTCCATTCGATATAATTATAATAGTTTCTCCCTGAATTTGAGCAAAACCAACAATAAATTTTGGTGTACACACCTAAAATTAATTTTGGTGCCTTAAAAATGGACTTATTGTTATCAGTGTTAATGTACAGTTAACCGCACCGGTGCATTTTAGTTACTGCGCATCAGTGTTGTGTTATTAATTGATGCACCAGTGCCGAATAGCCACAAATAAAAAATGAACAACTTTATTTCTTTAAAGTGAAAAAAAATGCGGTAATTGAAAAGTGGGCAGCAAATTATTTTCGAAAATCTAATTTCATAAAACAATTCTTTAAATAGTAAAAAAATTTCATTATTTCATTATTTTTGCAAAAGTTTTCACGGAGATATTTGTACGAGAGGCATACCTAGAGAAAGAGCAAAATATTTTCGAACAAAACTATTTAGACAATCAAAATTCCAAACCTCTAATGATTCAAACCCTGTAGCATAGAATTTCAAACCATTTGGTGATTAAATTTTACTGTAATAATTATTTTTTTTACATTTTCTATTTTATTTAATACATGGTAAGTAAAAAATTTAAATTTTACTGTTCATTTTCAGAAAAAAAAATAAAAAATAAAATAAAAAATAAAAAATAAAAAAAAAATCCATTCTTACGCTAAACTCTTGATTCTTTTTGTTTCTGCCCTTGCTTATTCCTATTTTTGTGACTTTGGAATTAGGGCTTTTCATTTTATATTTATAGGGTTTGTATTGATATATATAGGCATAGGACATCTAACCCACGAGATGACTTGCAGAGTCTGATCCCAATCCTTGTCGGCCCTTGCGTGAATTAATAAAAAATAGATTTTTTTTTAATTAGTGCACCCTGTGTAAAATAGTGCATTGGTGCGCTATTTTATCACAACTCACCGCAAATGTATTGTATGATAAAAAAAATTTAAAAACATTTAAAAAAAAATGTGTGCGCCATGTCTAAATTAGTGCACATGTGTGCTATTTCATTATAGCACACCGTGCACATAGTATTTGACAAAAAATAATTTTTTATTTTATGTCTGTGTTAATCGGTGCATAGGTTAACATATGACGCGTCGGGTATCCTTCTTGACAGAGAGCACCGTAGATGTAAGTTTAGATAATATGTATTGTTTCTTGTGTATCATGAAGAGCCACAAAATGGTGAAGCTCGATAAGATTATTTCTAATCTAGGACCAGAAGAGCGTAAAGGCTTGATGGAAAAATTGCAGAAGGATGAATTAGGTGAATGAAAAAATACTTTCGATCCAATATGAGTTTCTTTTTTTAATTTTCATTAATAATATACTTAAAAATATTATAACATGTTTCAAACAATCTATTAATTCACATATGTTTAATGTTCTACATGGACCAACAACTTAGAAAAGGAATTTTGTTCTAAGAAAAGAAAAAAAATAGAACATGAAAATGAAAATGAATTGCTCCATAGCTCGTCTGGTGTGGTGCTGGAGGTTAACGAAAGGGCGAAATTTTTTTACAAAACTTTGAGGGATCTAGTGGAATGAATGTATAGACGTTATTTCCACTTACAATACAAAAACAATCTAATTATTCCAACAACAAAATTTTATTTGAACTACAAGATGAGTTTCCAGAGAATTGGTCAATGAGACGTGTCAGACTTTTAATAAAAAAAACACGTAAAACAACAAAAAATAAGGAATAAAAAAGTAATATTTGTTTAAATGTATTTCTAGAATTATATGTATATATTACTAGAAAGAAATCATTTATAAATATCACTTTTGTCATGAAGATTGTGAAAATCTCAAATGATGAACGAGCTGATATCATAATTATGCCAATAGGAATGTCCAAAAAGGTGTACAAGGAGATGGTCAAAGAAATGGACATAATTTCATCACACGAGGAGCCATCTCAACAACAACGTGCTTCAAATTTAATATGTAATCATTGAATTTTTTGATTAGGTACAATAAATAAACAATTTAACATTAAATATTAACTTTCAAGTATTTTTTTGCAGAAAAGAAAAGAAAATGGAACCCATTCAACACATAAAACAGGACGACAAGGAATAAAATGGTTAATATCTAAGTTTGTGAGTAATTATTACTTCCTTATAACAAATTAATTAGACTTCATTTTTGTATATTTTAACTTGTTTTACAACAATCATCATTGAATGTCTTCAAACAGGTGCTAACATAAAAAGAAGAACCATCAGACAAATTGATTGACATTGGGTTAAATATGGGTTGTCAATATATGTTGGCATATCATAAATTAATTGTGGAATTTGTAAGCATAAATCGATCTTGTTTTACTTAGCTCCGTCTATAATTAATAGAACAAAAAAATATTTTATATTAAATATATGATTTTTTATGGGGTATAAAACTTGTAGGAAACAAAGTATGGAATTGCGCCAACAAATCAAATGTTGAAAGATGGCATGAAATTTGGTTTTGAAAGAATATGTATAGTTCATAAGTCAATCCTTGCTATGGTACGTCATTTATTTTCGATTTACATTGATGTATATTATTTAATATTTCAATTTTCATTATTCTCACCAATGTATATACATTCATTACAATTTATTTTTATGTTTGTTGATGGAAGGTGAAGAAGAGGAAAATAATCAACATCGTGAACAAAACATTCCTCAAAATAACCCAAGTCATGGAAGTAGCTCGAGCAGTGACAATAGTTCAAGCGAAGAATGATGATTAATATGTTTGGATATCGAAGCAAGGCATTGTATTTTTTGAAATATTTGTCTATGAAACCAGATATTTTGTTTAATGTAATGGACATATTGTCCCAATTGAAAGACAAAGGGATACCAATAACTGTCCCATTTTCTATGACAAAGAGTGTCTTATTCATATATATATAATAAAATATGTTTTAACTTATTCTATTACATTCTCCATTGTCGCTGTGAAATGTAACACCACTAATTAAATATATGGATGATTAAATATTATAATGAAGAGATGCGAAATCTGATGATATGATATAACAAATTAATCTGAACATCACATTCAAATGCACTAATAAGAATTTAATTAATTTGAATAATGTTATAAGATATGTGTTGACTTTTGATGAATAATGAATTTTAAAAAATCACAATAATTGCACTGTCACAGGTTGATGTTTCTAAAATATACAAAACGATCACCGACGTGTGTTAGTTATTGTGCACAGATGTGTTTCTACGACCTATGGGCACAACACAAATACCAATACCAATTAGAATTCTCGGTGCATTTATGTGATACAGAGCACTGGTGCGTTTATGTGAGACTTCTCATCAGTGCATTTCTACGACCTATGGGCACTGCACAAATGCCAATACCAATTAGAACGCTTGTCACATTTGTGTGATATTGCGCGCCAGTGTGTTTTTATAATAATATGCACTGGTTCATTGATACGACCTATGGGCATCACACAAATACCAATACCAATTAGAACAACTCAGTGTGTTGCATCACCTATAGTGGGACTGACATAATTTTACACCTTAATGGCCTCGTGCATGCACCTTCGACCACCCCGGGGTGATTTTCTAGCTGACACACATCGGGATGGTGCTAAATTCCCCGGGGCATCCTAAATTTGTTTTCCGTCTTGGTGCTTGGTAGGTTTACAATACCAATGCGTGAAATGTAAAACACACCAGTGCGTTGACACATGATTAGCGCACCGATGATAAAAACATCCGTAACAACCTTCGGCCACCCAATTTTTTTTAGTTGTGTTAAAATTCCATTAGAAGCTTCGCCAAAACCTCCGTTGTCGAAAACGGATGTTGTAGCAAATGTTTTTTTGAAATTTTTTGCCAATTTGATAACACTAAAAACCTCCGTTATAACCTCCACTAGAGGGTCTTTTCCTTGTTGTGAAATATCATTAAATCTAAAAGCAAAGAGAATATGATAGATAAATTTCCAACTAATTTTGTCAAAGGCTTTCGACATGTCAAGTTTAATCAACATACCTGATTTTTTTGTTGCCTTTAGAGAATGAAGATTCTCTTGGACGAGAATTAAGGTATATAATATCTGACACCCCTCCACATATCTAGTCTGCTCAGGGGATATGATGGTACACAGGACCAACTTCAACCTGTTTGCAATTGTTTTGGAAATGATTTTATAAATTACATTGCACAAAGAGATCGGTCTATAATCTACTGAGGAGGTTGCTTCATGATATTTATGCATAAGAGAGATGAAGGTGGCATCGAATGATGAAAGGAGAGAAGAATTACAACATGATTTTTCCACCACTTTCCATACATCATATCCCAAGAAGTGTGAGCATACCTGAAAAAATTCAATTGTTACACCATCTAGGCCTAGTGCCTTGTTTTTTAGCATGCTCATAACAATGTCTTCTACTTCCCTAGAGGACACTTCACGCGATAGGAGTGCATTCTTCTCTTCCGACACCAATTTAGGGATGTGATGAAAAATTTGATTAATTGTTGCCCTTATATCATTGACTGGTTCCATAAATAGAGTTTGGAAGTGTTTATGCATCGCTGTTGGGATTTCATCCTACTCTTCCAATATTTGTAGAGACTCATCTTGAATGAAATGGATCTTATTTTACTACCTATATTGTTTCATATATCTATGGAATACATTTATATTTTTTTCACCTTGTTGAAATGATTTTACTCTTGAACTTTGCTTATACAGAATTTCCTCGTGTTGTAGACTTTCCCCATGTTCTTGTGTTAATTAATTTTCCTTATTTCTAGCTCCTCTATTCCTCCCTCTTCTATCATTATTTGTTGCGGTTGTTCCATGTTTTTTTCAATATTCCCTTTTTCTTCTTGAACGTTCCCAAAGTCCATAATATTCCAATATTTCAATTTTTTCTTGATGAATTTTAACCTTTGTTGAAAGCGGAACGTCATTCCTCCATGGATGGCTAATGATTCCAAACACCAATTTTCCATATTTGAAGTGAATTTTGGATGCCGTAGCCAGAATAATTTAAACCTGAAAGGTTTGTTGATGGTAGTGCTGGACCTCGAAAGGGTGGTTTAGGAGATAATTTTGTTTATAATGTTGAATAATGCTATGGGTCCATAACAACTTGGGCTATTGGTCTCATGTGATTTTGGAATAAGTGAAAGGAAAGTTGCATTCATCCTAGACCATATCGGATTCTTTTTATGAGCTTCATCTACTAACTCCGCTATATTTACACCTAAAAGTCACCAACAGGCCTTATAGAAATCTACAACATACTCATTAGGTACTAGATATTTATTATTAGACATCTCCTTGACTATGGAATCTACTTGCTCCATCATTACCGGTCACATCAGGGCTTCGTTTTTTTCTTCATATATTAGTTTTTTTATTTCTCTTACAATCTCCTCTATAACTTCTATATGGTATTTTTCCCCTTATTTCAAGATATTAGATAAATATGACATTAATTCCTCTTCCATGTCCCTGTGATCTTGAAGTCTCTCCCCAAAACTAGTGCATAAGTAAAGGATTTTTTCTAGTGTTTATGATTGAGCATTGAGCGTTGGAAGAACCAATTATTCTTTCCCCCCTGCTTCAACCACTCGTTACGCGACCTTTTTCTCCATAGTATCTCTTCATGTTTGCGCCTTTCTTCGAGTTCATGGATGATTCTTCCCTCCTGTATGGCCATTTCCTCTGATCTTCCTTCTCTCAAGATTCGACTCTACAATTCTTCCTTGTCCGTTTCCAATTTCTTCTTCATTCCAAAATATCTCTAAATTTAGCTTTGTTCCATTTTTTGATTTTAATCATCAAAACAATATATTGTTTCTCTTTCCTTATTTATATTTTAAGTATCAGAGATTACCTAAATGATTTAAACCCCAAATATTCCAAGAGACTATATTCATCGAGTAAGTTGAAGGGTGAAAGGGAAGGCCTCGGTGAGTTGACTCATTTACCCATAATTAAGAAGGAATTCCCCAGCTTCCTTCAATACGAATTAGAGGTTTTTAGACCTATTTTCCCTCACTCTACTATAGGAAGTTTCTGTTACCCGCTTTCCTTACTGTTAATAATTTATTTTTGGATCCACTTCCTACTCACACATCATTGGCTGAAGAGTTTCTAGAAGTGGACTAAATAGTTCAATGGGATATCCTTAACATTTGCCTTCACCCAAACTCTGAAATTTTTTCAGTATCGTATTTTCATCTCAATTGAGTCTATCATGCCCCTCCCAAAAATACCCCCTCAGCTCCTCCCTCCTCCTCCTCCTTGGATCCTCCCATCAATCCTGCCTCCGACCCTATCTCTGAAAAACCCTTGGAATCTTCTAATCCCTTTTGCGCCCTCTCCCTTGAAAATGACCCCCCCCCCCCATCCCTAATACCCTTTCCCAAAACTCCCCCTCCCCTCCACATGATCCCCCCCCTTCTCGATCAACCAGGAGCTCCTCAAAAGAGCATGATATCAATATGGAAGCGCAAAAAAAAGGACCTAGTAGGAAAAATATAAAGCAGAAAAGGGATGAAAATGCCCAAAAAGATATAGCCATGGGAACTCAAAATCCTATAGAAACTTATATTTTGGGTCAAAGCAACAAAGAAGCAACACACAAGGAACATGGAGGGCGAGCATCTCTCCATATACCCCATGCTCAATGATGAAAGTAATATCTTGGAACAGCAGGGGACTAGGGCACCCCTCTAAAATTTCTGCCCTGAAAGACCTGATAGACCATGAGAAGCCAGAAATCCTAATGATCCAAGAAACTAAACAAAGATTTCAAGAGATGAAAGGAATCATAGATCAGCTCAGACAGTATGATGGACACATATGTGAATCAAGAGGAGCCTCCAGTGGAATCACCACTATTTGGAACAAAAACATATGGACATGCATATCCAATACAATCAGTCAGTATTGGATCAAATTCACATTAGAGAATCAAGCAGAACACGCACAAATTGTCATCTACAATATATATGCACCAAACCATTTCAGAGATAAAGAGCAATGTTGGGTCACTCTTCAAGCAGACATAGATGCTGAAGATAAAAGTAATGTCATTCTCAGTGGAGATCTCAATCTTATACTGCACTCCAATGAGAAAAGAAAAGAGGAGGTGTCTTTGCCCATGACCCCTACAGATCAAAGTTGCAAGAAATCATGTAGGAGCACGACTTAGACGATTTCATTCCAAAAAACTAGAGATACACTTGGAATAATCAAAGGCTGGGCAAAGATAACATAATGGAGCGGCTTGATAGAATTCTGATAAATACCACTCTCCTTTCTGTGTACTCCATAGCTTATGCTGTAATTCTTCCATATTTGGCATCTGAAAACTATCCCACAAGCCTTGTTCTTGAGGCCCACTACCCATTGGGGCTGATACCCTTTAAATACAGCTCCTTATGGCGTAGCAATCCTATCGTGTACCAAATTGTCAAACTAACATGGCAGCAACACATAGAAGGGTCGCAGGGCTACATTTGGGAGTGCAAACTGAAAAATACCAAAGGTGCCTTGAAGGACTGGGTGAAACAATATGACAAAGAACCAGAAAAGGGAAAAACTAAAATAAAGAATAAATTGGAAGCAGTCCACAAAAAGATAGAGGAGCATGGACTCTCCCAAGAGGAGAAAACACTAGAAGGCGAATTGTATTTTCAGCAGAAGTGGAGAATAAAGTCAAGGCAGATTTGGCTTCAAGGAGGGGATAAAATTTTTTCCGTCTTCCATAAGCAAGCCACTGTTAGGAAAGTCAGCAATAATGTCATCATGATCCACGATGAGGAAGGCCGCCCTAAAAAACTCAAGACACTATCAAACAAACTGCCTCAGATTACTACAACTCTCTTATTTCAGAAAATCAAGGAGGTTTTTTGGCCAATAGACAAATCTCAGACTCCATCCTTCTTTTCCAAGAGGCCATTCATTCCAGCCAATCAAGAAATGAGAAAGGGTTCATCTTAAAATTAAACTTACCAAATGCCTTTGACCGAGTGAGGCACTCCTTTATATTTGTTGTTTTAGAAAAAAAAAGGGATTTGCCACACCATTTATCGACCTTGTTAAACCCTGCATCTCTGGTCCTTGAATCTCCCCTCTCATTAATGGTACACCAGGACCTTCCTTCCTATCGACCCGAGGACTAATACAAGGCTATCTGCTCTCACCTTATCTTTTCATATTGATGGCTGAATCCTTCAGCAGAGCCCTGGACTACAGTCGTCGTATGGGTCTAATTACTGGGATCAAATTTGGAAATGGAGCCAAGAACATCAACCATTCTCAATTTGCTAACGATACTCTTTTAATGCGGGGAGCCTCAAACATCATAGCATATCGTTTCAAAACTCTCCTAGAAAAATACATGAGCTATTCAGGAGGTTTGATCAACTACCACAAGAGTTGTATCTATGGCTAGAACACTTCTACCCAAACTCTTCATAGCATTGCCAATACTTTTGGAGTTCCTTGTAAGTTGGACTGGGAGCATTTTTCTTACCTAGGCATGCCAGTGAGTGCTAGAAATATAAAAGCATTAGCATGGGACATTATTATTGATAATATGAAAAGGAAGGCGCAGCAATGGGCACCTCTTGGCTTAATCCAGCAGGGCACCTAATACTTCTTAAAGTAGGTCTTTCCTCCTTACCCTTGTACCGTTTTTCACTCCTGCAAGCCCCAACCATCTTTCATAACAAAGTGGACGCACTTCTTCATCACTTTCTATTGCAAGGGGGGAAAATGAAAGAAAGAAATATAATCTCATAAGTTGGAGGCAGGTCATTCAACCGCAGGAGAAAGGAGGGCTTGGAATCAGATCCTCAAAACTTTTAAACCTTGCCTTTACTGGCAAGCTTGTTTGGAGATTCATAACTAGCAAGAATGCTTGGTGGAGGAAAGTATTCGAAAACAAATATCTCAACCTCCCAAGGTAACAACTTTTGGACCATGAGATCCCTAACAGAGCATGCTCAAAAATCTGGAGGATGTGTAAGAGAGCAATACAACTTCTTGCACAAAATATCTCCAAAGTACCCAAAGGTGGCAGTCACATTAGAATTGGGGCTGATAAGATAATGGGGCAACAACCCATTAGTAGCAGGCCTGGTAGAATTCTGATGCTGGATGCTGATGTTCAACTTTAACTAGTTGACATTCCATGCATCTCGCTAAATAGTTTGCTACATCCTTTTTCATTCCTGGCCAAAACAATTTCTTTTCAGAGATGTAATCATTTTCTGATATCTAGGATGTCCTGAATATGGCTGTTTATGATATTCATCTAGGATCTCTTTTTTCAAAGACTCTACATTGGGGATATACAATCTGTTTTATAGCAGATCAACCCTTTTTGGTTTTGGGTGTATTCACCCATTTCTTTCTTCAGCATTTTCACTTGTAGATTTTCATAGTTTGGATCTTGATCTGCTACCTTTTTAACTTGTTCTTCTAAGTAAAAAATAGCACTACTCCCAATGCTGCTTATGTTTTGGCAAGCATTTCTGCTTAGTGCATTAGCAATTTTGTTTTCTTTCCCTTTGATATGTTTTATGTCCATATCAAATTTGCTCAGAAAAGATAGCCATCTAGCTTGTCGAGCATTCAAATCTGTTTGAGAAAAAAATACTTGAGACTGATATGGTCTGTCATCAATGTAAATTTTTTCCCAAGAAGATAGTGTCGCCACATCTTCAAAGCATGAATTATAGCAGCCAATTCCAGATCATACACACTGTAATTCTGTTCATGTTTCTTAAGTTTTTTAGACTCATGCAATAATAGAATTTTCTTGTAACAAAACTCCTCCCAATCCTTCTCTACATGCATCTATACACACAACAAACTCTTGGTCAGGATATTTAATTTTCAGTATAGGGGTTGTAGTAAGTTTTAATTTTAGTTGTTCAAAGCTGTTTTGGCATTTTTTAGTCCACTCAAATTTAGTGCCTTTTCTCTGTAATGAAGTTATGGGATATGCTATTGCAGAAAATCTTTCCACAAACCTTTGATAATAACCTGAAATTCCCATAAAGGATCTCACTGCTGAAACATCGGTCGGCACCAGCCATTCTCTAATAGCCTTTATTTTCTCAGGATCAACAGCCAATCCTTGTTCAGAAATGATATGCCCCAAATATTGAATCTTGTCTTTATAGAATTCACATTTACTGAATTTGGCATATAGCTGGTTTTCTTTCAAATTCTGCAATACTATCATTAAATGTTCTTGGTGCTCTTCCAGACTTTTTGAATAGACTAGAATATCATCTATGAACACTAGTATGAATTTATCTAAGTGCTTGTTCAAAACGTTGTTCATTAAGCACATAAAAGTGGCAGGGGCATTTGTCAAACCAAAAGGTAGGACTACAAACTCATAGTGACCATACCTGGTTCGAAAAGCTATTTTACTAATGCCTTCTTCCTTAATTCTGAGTTGGTGATAACCAGTCCACAGATCAATTTTAGAAAATACTGAAGCCCCTCTCACCTGATAAAAAAGGTCATCTATTCTGGGCAATGGATACCTATTTTTGATTGTCAACTTATTCAGTTGACAGTAGTCAATGCAGATTCTAAAGGTTCCATCCTTCCTTTTCACAAACAACATCGGTGCTCCCCAAGGAGATACACTCGGTCGAATGTAACCTTTATCCAACTATTCTTTTAATTGAATTTTCAATTCCATGAGTTTAGGGGGGCTCATCCGATAAGGGGCTCTGGAGATGGGTGTTTCTCCAGGCACCAAATTGATTGAAAATTCAATCTCTCTTTTGGGGGGAAGGTGAGGAATCTCATCTGGAAAAAATTCCTTAAATTCTCTTATCACTGGTAAAGTGTCTAGTAGGTTTTCTTCAGGTGGCTGTCCTAATTTTTCAACATGTACAACATATACTTGATATCCTTTTCTAGCTATTCTTTTTAATTGCAGAGATGATATTTTTCTTACAGAGATTGGTTTTGGTTTTCCTTTGAGAATAAAGGGTCTCCCCTCCTCTTCTATGCAATGCAAAATTTTATCCCAGTAGTTCATCATAGCCTTTCTCTTTTCTAACCAGTCCATTCCTATCAGCAAATCATATGAGCCTAATGGCGGAATTTTTAAATTTACTTCTGTCTAAAAATCATTTAATTCAATTTCTGTTTGAGGTAACTTATGAGTTACTTTTCTCTTGGTGCCAGTGGCTAACTGGACCAGCCAAGACTGCTGAAATTTTTCAATTTTAAGATTTCATTTCTCTACAACTTGTGGACTAATGTAACTCAAAGAAGCACCCGGATCAATTAAAACTATAACAGATTGGTCAGGAATGCTCGATCATAGTATCCTGGTGCTCTACTTGTCAGTTCTCCAAGGCTGCACTCACGATCGGTATATTCCTTGCTATATCATTCACTGTGGTAGCTTCTCGATCTCTCATAATCATCTGAATATTTTGGTGTGGACAATACCTCAACAAATGAGGTTCTCCACAACCCCAACATTTCAAAGGTTCCCGCATTTTGACTTCTCCTTCCTTCTTATTATCCCCATATATTTGTTTGGAACCAAATTGGGACTGAGTAGTTTGACTTTCCTTGGGTTTGTTAAATTTCTTCCGCTGATGATCCCTCCCAAAGTTCTTCACGTAGGTTGGTTTTTGTTTCTTTCCTTTGAGTTCACCCTCATTTATATAGCTTTTCCCCTGTTCACTCTTTCCTTTAAACTGCTGGTAGCATAATCTAGCTTTTCTCACCGCTTCATCCATAGATTTTGGATTATCGAATTCTATTTTCTCCTTGTACACAGCAAGAAAATAGTTCAAAAACCTTTGCACCTTTGCTTTCTCTTCTCGAGAGTAAGGAACATACCTTAGAAAATTTGTAAACTTGGTGAAAAACTCATCTATGGTGAGTTGTCCCAATCTAAGTTCATGGAACTCCTTGGCTTTATCATCATAATAGCGTTCGTTCAAATAGCGGTTTTTAAACTTGAATTGGAAATCTTCCCAAGTCACTATTTTTTCATCAATGGCATGAACCATTTTGGTCTCCTCCCACCACAAGGTAGGCTTACCCTGCAAATGGTAGACAACTAATCTGGCCTTCAGATTGATTTCATATTCATAGACCTAGAAATACTTAATCATATTCAACAACCATGCCTCATCATCTTCCTCCTTCTCTCCATCATAGGAGGGAGGTTTAATTTTTCGGAATTCACCCTGTAATTCCTTCTTCTATTTAGACTGATGTCTAGTAGTGTCATCTTCCTCAGAATCATCTGAGAAATTGCCTTTCCTCCTCTTTTCGGAACCTTCACCTTCTTGGCTGTTCCGTGAGGTCAGTTCTCTTATCAGCTTTTCCTGCTCCTCACTGGCTAATGACATCCTATCATTATGGCTTCTTACCTCAGCCATTTCCCGTTACAGCCTGTGCATAGCCATCAAAGAAGTGTTGGGATCTGGCGTGTTATCTCCATCATCCAGATCAACATAAATTTCATCTCCTTCAGCCATTAACTTTTCAGTTCCAGTACCACTGTACACTAAACAAAACAACATCAGTAATAGAAATTTTTTCTCAAAATTAAGTTATATAGTAAGCACAACAACAGCCTAGTTTTTCAGACATGGGCTCTGATACCATTTGTAACACCTCCACATTCCAAATTTTTTTTCACGTAATACTATCTTCCTGATAATGTAAATTTTTAGTATGTATAAATATCTAACCCCAAAATGTCCAACCATTGCAAGTTATATTATCCTATTCTTGCCTATGTTGAAGTAAATCTGGGATTGATATTGTTTTATAATTCTCATCAATAATATCTTCTTAACCTTTGATGACTATACATTTATAACCTATTAACACCTTTATTAATATAAGAAGGCCTATCTCAAGGTATTTAATTAAATTATTTTTTGTTTTCACTTTTCTTTACTAATACCTTGCTCAACCTTTTTACAAATGAATTTAATATATCCATTAGTAGTTTGAGGAGTATCTAACTCCAATGATTTAATTTTCCTCTATTCGATATAAATATCGAATTCATTAACATCATTGCATACATGATTCTCTTACCATATGGTTTAACTTTCAAATGTGACTCGATCACGATTTCATGGTCGCAACTCTTATAACACATTTGGTACCTATATGTATGTACATCTAACATGTTGATTTATACGAACTCTAACTTACATATGGCCTTATGGTCTCATGAGTTTCAACTTAAACGTACCTACCTTACACCAAGTTTGATTTGCATGTATGTATATTACATTGGGATCTCTATGCATCAATTCCATTTAACTTACGTAGTACAATGCCAAATCTTATTGAATTTTTTTATCGGTACTATTCTTCGTCGGGATTTACACTCTAGTTCATTTCACATTATTTTATTTATGATGTGGTTCTCGAGGGAATCTGGTACTATGGCGTCGTTGCACATTAAATTTTATGGATCGTCAAAATGGATCTCTTCTCAAATTGACATTAAAACTTACCATATTTCTATTATATAACCCCAACTTGGAGTACGCCTCCTTCAGATCTCGTCATCTGGATGGTGAGGATCAATTAGGGTTTGGGCGTAGACGTTGCTATTTATTTCAAGTGTTTTCATTACGGAACTTCATTTTGATTCATTGCATATCTCTACTCTGGAATCCCCGAGGGTTTCCCCGTCGAACTGCTCTGAAGACCATGGTGCCTTCATCGAAGCTGTCACGAGGCTTCACCTCTCTATCTCTTGTTTGCTTCCTGTATAGCATTCATGGAGATTGCAATTTCACTGAACCTCTCAGGTAATTATACACTTACTACTTTGCATTGTGTATGAAGTTTATGATCATATATATATATATTATAAATGCACTATGCCTCTTTTCGCTGAGTTTATAGGTGCTCAGTCGTGTGACAGTCTTATTTAATTGATGCCTGGATCTACAGAGTTGCTTCTTGTTAACGATTGTCGCGATTTAAGGCATTGAAGCTAACCGAAGCTTTCCGTGAGCTCTCTTCCTTATGGTAATACACAAATCGCTATTCGTTACTCTGTTATTTGGTTATTCTGAGGTAACTTTGTTTTTGGTTGATGAATTTTATTACTTACGCCTTTGTGTCACATTTTACAGTGAACAATATTCACACCGAGGGTTTATGCCCTTCCTTCAAGGTATTCATGTTACCTAACCTCTCGTTTATTTCAATTCGAACTCATTTGAATAGTTATAGTTCCGTTCATATTCGATGCTTGGTGGTTTACATTCGGGTTTGCCTTGTTTGTAGGTACGCCCATCACTGAGCGCCCTCCATTTTCTCCATCTTGATATTTCAATCAACGTTTCCAGAATCGTCCCTTAACTTTATTGTTAATTTGCTCTCAGGTTGGTACTCTATTATCACCCAGAAACTCGTCATTCCGAATGGGTGGAAGCAAATCTTCAGTTTACTTATGGAGTAGTTTGTCTTACTCAACAGTCGGATTCGATTTATTAATATAAATTGCCCCCTTTTTATTTTTAAAAGAATTTTGGCACTGTGTAATTTATGATTTCTTGGTTTGTAATATCCTGGACATTTACCCAGTTTGTTTGGACATATATAGACTCTGGATTTTTCTCAAATTTAACCAATACTCCTAACTGGTCTTGGGTCACTGTATTATCTTTTTTTCTTCCTGCCTTTTTATCTAGAGCCTCACATTTTGTATATACGTGTTTTATGTGCAGGATAACAGAGTTTATTTATGCAGGCATATTAATAAACTTCTAACCCTATACTGTTGTTAATTAAATTTAGTGGTTTCAATTATATCGAATTAATTATTCGTTTTATTTTTATTAATCCGAAACCAAATAAGAAGACTAATAGTATTATCCTGAGAACATAGTTTTATACCAGACTTCTGTTTTAACTATGTCTCTATTATACTATATAAAGTTTAAGTCATCTCTTCCATAATACCACCACTGTGTACTTTGTAAGATAAAATAGAGGATGGTTTAAAGGATATATTTTCCTATATACATAGTGCATAATGAAATCATCTTGGTTATTCACTAGTATAGTAATATTTCTGTTTGATCTATGTTTTCTCCTTAACTGTAACTCCCTGGCTAATTTATATATAAATTTGCTGTTGAAACAGAACTTTCAATATCTGCTGATGAATAATATAAGTCTCCTCTCTACTGTAACGTCTCTCTCTCTCTCTATTCTATCCACAAATTTTTTTTTTTTAACTATTAATGTCCCTAACTGTTTCATTTTACTCGTCTCAAAATGCTGTAACTTCTAGATTAACATACATGCTATTTCACTGAAATGGAATTAACAATTTTAATTCCAAAGGCTATAAGGTAATCATAGGTGGTATGATTGAATTTCAACGTATTATATAATTATAAATATATATAGTTCTATATATATATATATATTTCGATTTCATAGTACCTTGGATAAATATTATTATTCTTATACTTTTATAATCACCATGGGGTGAAGTCGAAGGACTAACCCTTAGTCTTGTGTATAAATTTTTTTCACAACTAGCTACGGTCATGTCCTGTACGACTACGATTAAACCCCATGGACCTCTCACCCTTTTGTTCGACCGCTAGCTACATTATGTCAGATCTACGTAAGGTTCACGTTATCGTGTGGGAAATTTGTATTATATATATTCTATCCGTCATGTCGCTTATAAATGAAATTTTAATTCTTTCTGATAGCGTGCTGCCTCTTACGGCTCAATTTTTTTTTTTCAACGAGCTCTCGTACTTTTTAGGGACACGTCGCATTAATCGTGGGACTTCAATGGTGTAAGGGTTACTCTCGCCATGAGAGTTCCAGATCGTAATTGAACTCCGTCTATCTGGCGTTCAACCTGTGGTCTAGTGAAGAAATTAGTACAGTAAGGGTATGATGATATCCTATCAAATTGATTTTTTTGGATCACTCTCGGGATGTCTTTACGTACTCTCCCATTAATTTTCAGGTTCCCGTGTTTCATACCCTCCCTCCAACCACAGTTCTAAAATTTCACATATCGATTTGCGTACTAGGGTTTTATGTTTTCCTTTTAAGTCGCAAATTTTTTCCGGATTGTTATCCTTACCTGGGCTATCGTTCATTGTTTCCACCTTCTTGGCTTTTCTCCAGACGATGGAAAATCTACAGCCACGAAGGAGGAGCATGAGAGCTTGCTTTCCATCACCGGTCACGCTGGTAAGCGATTTCCCTCTCAGTTTGCTTCATCGTTTTCGTCTTTCTAGGTTATCTCCACACTGTCCATTGGTCCTACGCTTTTTCTCATTTCAGAATTTGGGTTTGAACGTATTATTCTCTACTGGTTTTTCCCCTTTTTAATTTATGCACATGGGTAGGTGTTTTTACAGTAGAACTTTTGTTCAGATTTCCTATTTTGACCATGAACAATCATACAATGCTCTTGTTGTACCTGCGTCTAACTCGTTCATTTGTTATGGCGGTTAATGGATTTAACTTCGAGGGATGAAATCTTTCTACTCCCACGATACTGTTCAAATAGGTTTCCGATGTCGGTCTAACACAAACTGGACTTTGCTTGTGTGAAACCGTTTCCGCGGTCATGGTAGTCCCGCGTGCCATTTTGTTTCAGCACGTCGACTTCTTCGAAGGTTGCACACCAGTCTCGCCTATCGTTTATCTCTGTACACTTTTCCTGTTTACATCGATTTTTCTTTTACGACTCTTACCTAATACGTGATTTATTTTTGTTCCAGGTGTGAGGAAGCTCTGTCCCACTGAACAAGGGTTTCAGGGGTTTTCCTTCTCGTTTCAGGTTAAATCTTCATTTCGGCTCCATTATTGTAGTACGCCTACCATATAGGTTTTCTACATTCCCTCAACGTTCGGTTGGGATTTTAGCTATGGTTGCCAGAGTTTCAGTCACTTGATTTCAATGTTTGCGCACTGTTTAATTACATAAATTTCGTTTTTGTTTCTTCCTGTCCAGATTGTCACGAAAATCCCATCCGTATATGATCATTATAAGATGCTTGTCTACTTTCTTGTCGAGCACCCCAGTACTATTTCTTATTATTATTTCTATGAAATTTCTACAACCACAGTACTCATTTAAAAGGAATTTTATTTAATGATTAACAATACTTATGTCTAGTTCACCGCTATCGAACTAAAAAAAAACTTTAGATGGATGGCTGAAGGTTCTGCCCTCATGCGTCATCTTACATAATTATTGGAATCGCAGAAAGCCATGTATTGCCGCCCTAGCAGTGATAATCATCGTTTACGATTATGGTTTTATTAAAAGTTTTTGTTCTTGCTATTAAATTCCAGTGAGTAGATATATCACTTCCTCCGAATAATTAAAATTTCTATATTATGATTCCGCAACAAGATCTTCACTGCGAGTACCGTTATTTGTATGCATACTAATACGAAATTTATTTGGGGTATCTCAGGCTGTATGGTTGTAGTAGATCTCCACCAGTTTCAATGATTCATTCTTATTAAGACTGTGTAGTAGATTTGTACAAATTCATAAATTTTTTTTTTTTATAAAATGGTATTTCTTGTAATAATGGCATTTTTCCGAATTTAAGTTGCCCTGGTGCAAATTTTATAAGACTCTGAAATTTCTAGCAATTTCCTATGCACAACTACTCTTATCTAAGTTACCACGAAATCTCATGATAATTGAAAAGAAGGAGGTTTTAATATAACCACATTACATCACAGATTATTTATGCTACTTCTGGATATAAGGACTTATACCTACTTTCTAACTCAGAATTTGTTTTCCATAACTCACACATAATTTTTTATTTTATTTTATTTTATTAACTAGCTAGCAGAGTTCACTCTTATTGCATCAAATTATGAAATATAATAATATGTTTTGACTCCATTATAATTTCGATTACAGGAACACTTACAGTGTAGTTTGTTTTAATTTCAGACTCTAATAGATGGGAATCTGGTTGAACCTAGTTTTTAATGAGCCTTCTTTTTATTTCAAATTGCAGAAGCAGATTAAAGTTAGAATAGAAATCATCTTTGGAAAATATGTATTCTTTCAGGATTTAAATTTTAGGTGTCGATAGGTTTAGTGGTGCCTAGATCAATGATTCCTAACTATACGGTGAAAATACTAGTGAAGTTTGTTCAGTAATGGAATATTACTACACACAACATGTACATATACTTATTTTCACCTTCCTATGCAACATGAAATTTAATCCTACCCCTTATAGCAGAATATATATAAATGAACTGTGCATACCACTTAATTAGATGAGCAATCCACCCAACCTTAGAATTTGTTTATCTTCAGAATTCAGCCCCGAGCTGAGATCCCTCCTAGAACAGATCAACCCCTAATCTGTTTAGGAGAAGCTTATTTAAGCTATTGTTCCCCAAAGCATGCTTCTAATTCTGCGTCCAGAATTCAGGATGCTTTTCTTCCTGTTTGCCTAGGCTTCCTATTTTAGGAATTCTTTAAAGATGTTTCAAGCTTTTCCTCAGCTTTTCCAGCTTTTGACCTCTTCACAACTACTTTCCTCATCATTGGGGAAATCCAGATTTTTCCTCAAAAATCTAAATTTAAAATAATTTCTTTCAAGGATTTTTGAAAGATTGTGGGGAATTATTTGCCTTATTCCTCCTCATGGATTTAGCAAGTGATCTCATAAATCTCATTTTGGCCAATCTGCACAATCATCATTTTTATTTATTTCCTTAAGTAAATATTTAATTACATTCACAATTTATTTATCCTTTGGGGTCCACTCCCCTTAGGATTTAAAGTTCAACTGTCTAGCTTTGAAATTCAAACACATGAATTGGGGGTGTTACATATTCCCCCTCTGAAAATAAACACCGTCCTCGGTGTTTATTATTCAACTACTAGAGTTCATTTCTCAAACAAAAATGGATATCTTTCCATCATTTCATCTTCTCTTTCCTAGGTAGCTTCTTCAGCAGTAAAGTGCTTCCATTGCACCTTTACTCTTACTACCGTTCGGTTTCTCAATTCAACTTCTTCCCGCTCCAATATTTGAAGCGGTTCTGGTAGAAACTCCCCTTCTGGTTCCACCTGTACAACAGTCCAATAAACTATGTGAGAAGCATCATGCACATATCTTTTTAATAACGAAACATGAAACACATCATGAACTCTAACATGGGGTTGTAAGGCCAGCTTGTAAACCACTGGTCCCACCCTTTCTAATACTTCAAAGGGACCACAATATCTAGGAGCTAGTTTTGCACAACTTCCAGCATAAAGTGTGCTCTTTTTGGGTTTAATACGCAAGTACACATGCTCCCCTACTTTAAATTCTCGGTGTACCCTTTTCTTATCAGCATAGTTTTTCTGGCGATCTTGTGCTGTCTTGATGTTTCTTTGTATCTGTTTAACAATTCTTTCCATCTCTTGTAAACCATCTGGTCCCAACATCAGTTTATCTTCTGGCTGGCTCCAGCTCAAAGGAGTATGACACTTTCTTCCATAGAGTGCCTCAAACGGACTCATTTTTATGGAGGATTGATAGCTGTTATTATAGGAAAATTCAGCTAAATGCAAGTAGTCTTCCCATTTTGAGGGCCTATCCATCACATACATTCTCAGCATATCCTCCAAAATCTGATTAGTTCTCTCTGTTTGGCCATCTGTCTGAGGGTGGTAAGCAGTACTAAAATTCAATTTAGTACCCATCCCTCCAAATAGCCCTTTCCAAAAAGCTGCTGTAAACTTAGCATCTCGGTCAGAAACAATGACTTTTGGGACCCCATGTAATCTTACTATTTCTTTTAAAAACACATCTGCCACTTGGGCTGTCCCAAAAGTAGACTTAACAGGTATGAAGTGTGCAGCTTTTGTTAAGGTGTCTACTACCACCATTACTGAATCATGTTGGTGTTTGGTTTTGGGTAATCCTATTATGAAATCCATGGAAACGGTTTCCCACTTCCATTCTGCAATTGGTAAAGGGTTTAAAAGACCCGCCGGATGCTGATGCTCAACTTTGACTAGTTGACATTCCATGAATCTACTTAAATATTCTGCTACATCTCTTTTCATTCCTGGCTAGAACAACTTCTTTTTCAGGGCTGTTAACATTTTCTGATATCCTGGATGTCTTGCATATGGCTGTTTGTGATATTCATCTAGAATTTCCCTTTTTAAGGACTCTACATTGGGAATATACAATCTATTATTATAACAGATCAGCCCTTTTTGGTTTTGAGTGAAATCAGTTTTCTCTTTTTTCTGTAATTTCATCAAGAGTGTTTCATAATTTGGATCTTGGTTTGATACTTTTCTCACCAACTCTTCTACCTCAACCTGGGCACTACTTCCAATGTTGTTTATATTCTGATAAGCATTTCTGCTTAATGCATCAGCAACTTTATTTTCTTTCCCTTTGATATGTTTTATGTCCATATCAAATTCACTTAAAAAGGACAACCATCTGGCCTGTCTTGCATTCAGATCAGTTTGGGAAAAGAAATATTTAAGACTAATATGGTTAGTCATCAATGTAAATTTTTTTCCAAGGAGATAGTGTCGCCACATTTTCAAGGCATGAATAACAGCTGCTAACTCCAAATCATAGGCACTGTAGTTTTGTTCATGTATCTTCAGCTTCCTAGATTCATATGCAATAACTGAATTTTCCTGCAGCAGAACTCCTCCCAACCCCTCTCTACAGGCATCTGTACATACCACGAATTCTTTATCCGGATCTGCAATCTTTAGTATAGGGGCTGTAGTAAGTTTTAATTTTAATTGGTCAAAACTGTTTTGACATTTTTCAGTCCACTCAAATTTGACACCCTTTCTTTGTAGAGAAGTTATGGGATATGCTATGGCAGAAAATCTCTCTACAAATTTGCGATAATAGCCTGCAATTCCCATGAATGATCTTACTGCTGAAACATCAGTTGGTACAGGCCATTCTTTAATAGCTTTTATATTTTCAGGGTCAACAGCAAGGCCTTGTTCAGAAATAATATGGCCCAAGTATTGAATCTTATCTTTATAAAATTCACATTTGCTAAACTTGGCATATAGCTGGTTTTCTTTCAGAGTTTGCAACACTATCCTCAAATGTTCTTTATGTTCTTCTTCACTTTTTGAGTAGACCAAAATATCATCTATGAACACAAGGACAAATTTATCCAAGTATTTATTTAACACAATGTTCATTAGGCACATAAATGTGGCAGGGGCATTTTTCAAACCAAAAGGTAGGACTACAAATTCGTAGTGGCCATACCTGGTTCGAAAAGCTGTTTTGCTGATGTCTTCTACCTTGATTCGGAGTTGGTGATAGCCAGTTCTTAAGTCAATATTCGAAAAGACTGAAGCTCCTCTCACTTGATCAAAAAGATCATGAATTCTGGGTAAAGGGTATCTATTCTTAATGGTCAACTTGTTCAGTTGGCGATAATCAATGCACATCCTAAAAGTTCCATCTTTCTTTTTCACGAACAGCACAGGTGCTCCCCAAGGAGACACACTCGGTCTGATATAACCTTTATCTAATAGTTCTTGCAATTGCATTTTCAGCTCCATTAGTTCAGGGGGGCTCATTCGATAGGGGGCTCGGGTAATAGGTACTGCTCCCGGCACTAGGTCGATTGAAAAATCAATCTCTCTTTTGGGAGGAAGATGAGGAATCTCATCTGGAAAAACTTCCTTAAATTCTCTTATTACTGGTAGAGTATCCAGCAATTTTTCTTCAGATTTCTGCTCTATTTCTTCCACATGTACTACATAAAGTTGGTATCCTTTTCTAGCTGTTCGTTTTAATTGCAGTGCTGATATTTGTCTTACAGAGATAGGTTTTTGTTTTCCCCTGAGGATAAAAGGTTTCCCTTCTTCATCTTCACCATGTAGGGTCTTGTCCCAACAGTTCATCATAATCTTCTTCTTTTCCAGCCAGTCCATTCCTATCAACAAGTCATATGAACCTAAAGGCAGAATATTCAAATTTACCTCTGTTTGAAAATCCTTTAGTTTAACTTCTGTTCTGGGCAATTTATGTGTTACCTTTCTCTTGGTTCCAGTGGCCAGCTGAACCAACCATGACTGCTGAAATTTTTCAGGTTTAATATTACATTTTTCTACAATTTTTGGACTAATGTAACTCAAAGAAGCACCCGGATCAATCAAAACTGTAACATATTGGTTAGAAATCTTACCCTCCATTTCAACCATGGTAGCTTGATATTTTGCTTGCCGATTTTCCAAGGCTGCACTGATGGTGGGTATATTTCTTGCTATGTCATTTACTATTGTAGCTTCTCGATCTCTCATGATCATCTGAATGTTTTGATGAGGACAATCCCTCAAAAGATGGGGTTCTCCACAGCCCCAACATTTCAAGGGTTCCTTCATTCTGACTGTCCCTTCCTTTTTACTGTCTCCATCCATTTGTTTTGAAGCCATTTGGGACTGAGCAGTTTGACTTTCTTTGGGTTTATTAAACTTTTTCCGCTGATGATCTCTGCCAAAATTCTTCAAATAGGCTGGTTTCTATTTCCTCGCTTTGAACTCCTTCTTATTTACCTAGCTTTTCCCTTGTTCAGTTTTTCCTTTGAACTGTTGGTAACATAATCTGGCTTTTCTAACAGCTTCGTCCATTGTTTTTGGGTTGTCAAACTCAATTTTCTCTTTGTACAAAGTCGGCAAATAGTTCAAAAACCTTTGTACCTTTGCCTTCTCTTCCCTAATATAAGGGACATATCTCAATAGATTCGTAAATTTAGTGACAAAATCATCGATAGTGAGCTGTCCCAGTCTAAGTTCATGAAATTCCTTGGCTTTATCATCATAGTAACGTTCATTTAAATAGCGATTTTTGAACTTAACCTAGAAATCCTCCCAAGTAACTGTCTTTTCGTCAATAGCATGGATCATTTTCGTCTCCTCCCACCACAAGGTAGATTTACCTTGTAACTGGTAAACAACCAATCTGGCCTTCAAATTGCTCTCATATTCATAGACCTGGAAATATTTAATCATATTCAGCAACCAGGCTTCCGCATCTTCCTCCTTCTCTCCATCATAGGAGGGAGGTTTGATCTTTCGGAATTCCCCCTGTAATTCCCTTTTCTATTTATACTGATGCCTAGCATCATCATCATCATCAGACTCATCAATATTTCTCTTTCCGGAACCTTCGCCTTCTTGGGTGTTTCGTGAAGCTAGTTCTTTGATAAGCTTTTCCTGCTCCTTACTGGCTGATGACAACATGTCATTCTGGCTTCTCAGTTCAGCCAATTCTCGTTGCAACCAGTGCAACATAGCCATCACTGGAGCGTTGGGATTTGGTGTACTATACTCATCACGCAGATCCACATAAATTTCTTCACCTTCTGTCATTTCAGCACCACTGTACACTACACAACACAGATCAGTAAGATTTAACAAGAAAAATTTCCACAATACTCATATATACAAGGAACACACAGCAACAGTGAGCACTATAACAACAGCCCAGTTTTATAACCCGTGCTCTGATACCATTTGTAACGTCTCTCTCTCTCTCTATTCTATCCACAATTTTTTTTTTTTTAACTGTTAATGTCCCTAACTGTTTCATTTTACTTGTCTCAAAATGCTGTAACTTCTAGATTAACATACATGCTATTTCACTGAAATGGAATTAACAATTTTAATTCCAAAGGCTATAAGGTAATCATAGGTGGTATGATTGAATTTCAATGTATTATATAATTATAAATATATATAGTTCTATATATATATATATATTTCGATTTCATAGTACCTTGGATTAATATTATTATGCTTATACTTTTATAATCACCATGGGGTGAAGTCGAAGGACTAACCCTTAGTCTTGTGTATAAATTTTTTTCACAACTAGCTACGGTCATGTCCTGTACGACTACGATTAAACCCCATGGACCTCTCACCCTGTTGTTCGACCGCTAGCTACATTATGTCAGATCTATGTAAGGTTCACGTTATCGTGTGGGAAATTTGTATTATATATATTATATCCGTCACGTCGCTTATAAATGAAATTTTAATTCTTTCTAATAGCGTGCTGCCTCTTACGGCTCGAATTTTTTTTTTCAACGAGCTCTCGTACTTTTTATGGACACGTCGCATTAACCGTGGGACTTCAATGGCATAAGGGTTACTCTTGCCATGAGAGGTCTAGATCGTAATTGAACTCCGTCTATCTGGCGTTCAACCTGTGGTCTAGTGAAGAAATTAGTACAGTAAGGGTACGACGATATCCTATCAAATTGATTTTTTTCGATCACTCTCGGGATGTCTTTACGTACCCTCCCATTAATTTTCAGGTTCCCACGTTTCATACCCTCCCTGCAACCACAGTTTTGAAATTTCACATATCGATTTGCGTACTAGGGTTTTAGGTTTTCCTTTTAAGTCGCAAATTTTTTCCGAATTGTTATCCTTACCTAGGCTATCGTTCATTGTTTCCACCTTCTCGGCTTTTTTCCAGACGATGGAAAATCTACAGCCACGAAGGAGGAGCATGAGAGCTTGCTTTGCATCACCGGTCACGCTGGTAAGCGATTTCCCTCTCAGTTTGCTTCATCGTTTTCATCTTTCTAGGTTATCTCCACACTGTCCATTGGTCCTACGTTTTTTCTCATTTCAGACTTTGGGTTTGAACGTATTATTATCTACTGGTTTTTCCCCTTTTTAATTTATGCATATGGGTAGGTGTTTTTACAGTAGAACTTTTGTTCAGATTTCCTATTTTGACCGTGAACAATCATACAACGCTCTTGTTGTACCTGCGTCTAACTCGTTCGTTTGTTATGGAGGTTAATGGATTTAACTTCGAGGGATGAAATCTTTCTACTCCCACGATACTGTGCAAATAGGTTTCCGATGTCGGTCTAACACAATCTGGACTCCACTTGCGTGAAACCGTTTCCGCGGTCATGGTAGTCCCGCGTGCCATTTTTTTTCAGCGCGTCGACTTCTTCGAAGGTTGCACACCAGTCTCGCCTATCGTTTATCTCTGTACACTTTTCCTGTTTACATCGATTTTTATTTTACAACTCTTACCTAATACGTGATTTATTTTTGTTCCAGGTGTGAGGAAGCTCTGTCCCACCGAACAAGGGTTTCAAGGGTTTTCCTTCTCGTTTCAGGTTAAATCTTCATTTCGGCTCCATTATTGTAGTACGCCTACCATACAGGTTTTCTACATTCCCTCAACGTTCAGTTGGGATTTTAGCTATGATTGCCAGAGTTTCAGTCACTTGATTTCAATGTTTGCGCACTGTTTAATTGCATAAATTTCATTTTTGTTTCTTCCTGTCCAGATTGTCACGACAATCCCATCCGTATATGATCATTATAAGACGCTTGTCTACTTTCTTACCGAGCACCCCAGTACTATTTCTTATTATTATTTCTATGAAATTTCTACAACCACAGTACTCATTTAAAAGGAATTTTATTTAATGATTAACCATACTTATGTCTAGTTCACCGCTATCGCACTAAAAAAAAACTTTACATGGATGGCTGAATGTTCTGCCCTCACGCATCATCTTGCATAATTATTGGAATCGCAAAAAGCCATGTATTGCCGCCCTAGCGGTGATAATCATCGTTTACGATCATGGTTTTATTAAAAGTTTTTGTTCTTGCTATTAAATTCCAGTGAGTAGATATATCACTTCCTCCGAATAATTAAAATTTCTATATTATAATTCTGCAACAAGATCTTCACTGCGAGTACCATTATTTGTATGCATATTAATACGAAATTTATTTGGGGTATCTCAGGCTGTATGGTTGTAGTAGATCTCCGCCAGTTTCAATAATTCATTCTTATTAAGACTGTGTAGTAGATTTGTACAAATGCATAATTTTTTTTTATTTTATAAAATGGTATTTCTTGTAATAATGGCATTTTTCCGAATTTAAGTTGCCCTGGTGCAAATTTTATAAGACTCTGAAATTTCTAGCAATTTCCTATGCACAACTACTCTTATCTAAGTTACCACGAAATCTCATGATAATTGAAAAGAAGGAGGTTTTAATATAACCACATTACATCATAGATTATTTATGCTACTTTTGGATATAAGGACTTATACCTACTTTCTAACTCAGAATTTGTTTTCCATAACTCACATAGAATTTTTTTATTTTTTTTTTAACTGGCTAGCAGAGTTCACTCTTATTGCATCAAATTATGAAATATAATAATATGTTTTGACTCCATTATAATTTCGATTACAGGAACACTTACAGTGTAGTTTGTTTTAATTTCAGACTCTAATAGATGGGAATCTAGTTGAACCTAGTTTTTAATGAGCCTTATTTTTATTTCAAATTGCAGAAGCAGATTAAAGTTAGAATATAAATCATCTTTGGAAAATATGTATTCTCAGATTTAGACCATCTATGGTTTAAAGGTTCTGATGAATTCTTTCCCTAGATGTGATTCCCACAACTATACAGAAATTGAAGCTAATTCCGCTGAGATTTCTGTTCAATGTGTGGAATATTACTACACACAACATGTACATATACTTATTTTCACCTTCCTATGCAACATGAAATTTAATCCTACCCCTTATAGCAGAATATATATAAATGAACTGTGCATACCACTTAATTAGATGACCAATCCACCCAACCTTAGAATTCGTTTATCTTCAGAATTCACCCCCAAGCTAGGATCCCTCCTAGAACAAATCAACCCCTAATCTATTTAGGAGCAGCTTATTTAAGCTATTGTTCCCCAAAGCATGTTTCTAATTCTGCGTCCAGAATTCAGGATGCTTTTCTTCCTGTTTGCCTAGGCTTCCCATTTTAGGAATTCTTTAAAGCTGTTTTAATCTTTTCCTCAGCTTTTCCAGCTTTTGACCTCTTCCCAACTACTTTCCTCATCATTGGGGAAATCCAGATTTTTCCTCAAAAATCTAAATTTAAAATAATTTCTTTCAAGGATTTTTGAAAGATTGTGGGGAATTATTTGCCTTATCCCTCCTCATGGATTTAGCAAGTGATCTCATAAATCTCATTTTGGCCAATTTGCACAATCATCATTTTTATTTATTTCCTCAAATAAATATTTAATTACATTCACAATTTATTTATCCTTCGGGGTCCACTCCCCTTAGGATTTAAAGTTCAACTGTCTAGCGTTGAAATTCAAACACATGAATTGGGGGTGTTACATCTACAGTAGTAATACTACTTCATAATCATTTCAACTAATAATATGGTTATTTTCATGCATTAAAGGTCATAAGTCTTCTTTTAACACTCTTTCTGGTTTTATAATTTATTCATAACAGCAGTTGGGAAATTTCTTCACAAACAGTAAAAGATTCAAATTATATACTCAAAAGCATTCTATCTCTCTTAGCATTAATTTTTGTGGGGTTTAGCTTTCCTACTAATTTTAGTCTGATTATATATATATATATATATATTATAAATTCACTATGCCTCTTTTCGCTGAGCTTATAGGTGCTCAGTCGTGCGACAGTCTTATTTAATTGATGCCTAGATCTACAGAGTTGCTTCTTGTTAATGATTGTCACGATTTAAGGTGTTGAAGCTAACCGAAGCTTTCCGTGAGATCTCTTCCTTATGGTAATACACAAATCGCTATTCGTTACTTTGTTATTTGGTTATTCTGAGGTTACTTTGTTTTTGGTCGACGAATTTTATTACTTACGCCTTTGTCTCACATTTTACAGTGAACAATATTCACACCAAGGGTTTATGCCCTTCCTTCAAGGTATTCATGTTACCTAACCTCTCGTTTATTTCAATTCTAACTCATTTGAATAGTTATAGTTCCGTTCATATTCGATGCTTGGTGGTTTACATTCGGGTTTGCCTTGTTGGTAGGTACGCCCGTCACTGAGTGCCCTCCATTTTCTCCATCTTGATATTTCAATCAACGTTTCCAGATTCCTCCCTTAACTTTATTGTTAATTTCCTCTCAGGTTGGTACTCTATTATAACCCAAAAACTCGTCATTCGAAATGGGTGGAAGAAAATCTTTAGTTTACTTATGGAGTAGTTTTTCTTACTCAACAGTCAGATTTAATTTATTCATATAAATTGCCCCGTTTTTATTTTTAAAATTTTTTTGGCACTGTGTAATTTATGATTTCTTGGTTTGTAATATCCTGGACATTTACACAGTTTGTTTGGACATATATAGACTCTGGATTTTTCTCAATTTAACCAGTACTCCTAACTGGTATTGGGTCACCATACTATCTTCTTTTCTTCTTGCCTTTTTATCTAGAGCCTCGCATTTTGTATATACTTGTTTTATGAGCGGGATAATGGAGTTTATTTATGCAGGCATATTAATAAACTTCTGACCCTATGTTGTTGTTAATTAAATTTAGTGGTTTCAATTATATCGAATTAATTATTCGTTTTATCTTTATTAATCCGAAACCAAATAAGAAGACTAATAGTATTGTCCTGAGAACATAGTTTTATACCAAACTTTTGTTTTAACTATGTCTCTATTATACTATATAAATTTTAAGTCATCTCTTCCATAATACCACCACTGTATACTTTGTAAGATAAAATAGAGGATGGTTTCCAGGATATATTTTCCTATATACATAGTGCATAATGAAATCATCTTGGTTATTCACTAGTATAGTAATATTTCTGTTTGATCTATGTTTTCTCCTTAACTGTATCTCCCTGGATAATTTATATATAAATTTTCTGTTGAAACAGAACTTTCAATATCTTCTGGTGAATAATATAAGTCTCGTCTCTACAATAGTAATACTACTTCATAATCATTTCAACTAATAATATGGTTATTTTCATGCATTAAAGGTCAGAAGTCTTCTTTTAACAGTCTTTCTGGTTTTATAATTTATTCATAACAGTAGTTGGAAAATTTCTTCACAGATAGTAAAAGATTCAAATTATATAATCAAAATCATTTTGTCTCTCTTAGCATTAATTTTTTTGGGGTTTAGCTTTCCTACTAATTTTAGTCTGAGTATACCTTGACTCTTCCATGCCAACATATTATATGATGCAGTAGAATAATTTTAGTATTGCTATGTTTATTTCATAGAACAATCATCTTTTCAGGTTTAATTTACGGTATAACTAAACCAACTCTTCTCTTGAGTCTACACTAAATTTCTATTTGTATGTATATACATCTGTAAGGTATAAAATTATCACAGCGGCCAGATATTAATACATGAATCTAGTTTTTTTTTCCTGTTCTTATGTTATTTATTACAGAAGCAGATTAAAGTTACATTGTAACTATTCTAGGGAATCATTTATACTTTCTCCATATTTAAACCACCCAATGGTTTAGAGATTATAGCTGACAGTGTTCCCTAGGACTTATTCCTACTACCATACAAAATTTCTAGCAGAGTTATTTCTTCTGTTTAATTCTGTTAAAAGTAAGGAATTTCATAACACGGCAACTAACTCAACCTAACCACTACAACAGTTTACAATATTGTCTAACAACATCTAATTTAATTGTTCATAAAATTTGTATGCATATCACTTCTGTGATGACCAGTCCTCCCAAACTTAGAGTTCTTTTATCCACAGAACTCACCCCCGAGCTGAGATCCTCTCCCAGAACAGACCAACCCCAATCTATTCTGGAGTAGCCTATTTAAGCTTATGCTCCCCAAAGCCTGTTTCTAATTCTACGTCCAGAATTACAGGATGCTTTTATTCATGTTTTCCTAGGCTTCCATTTTTTGGGACTTTAAAGCTGCTTTCTACTTTTCCAGCTTTTTACCACTTCCCAACTACTCTCCACATCATTGGGGAAATTTAGATTTTTCCTCAAAAATCTAAATTAGAAATAAATTATTTCAAGGCTTTTTGAAATATTTTTGGGGAAAGTCTTAGCCTCTTTCCATACCTCATGGATTTGGCAAGTGATCTCAAAAATCTCATTTGGTCAATATGCATAGAAATATTTTATTTATTTTTCATAATTAAATAATTAATTACATTCACACAATAATTATCCATTGGGGTCCACTCCCCTTTGGACTGAGGTTCAAATGTCTAATTTGAAAACATAAAACTAGGGGTGTTACCATCATGGTATGGTTCTAATCCCGTCAGTATCATTTTTGGATATAAAAATCTAACATTTTGGAGGAACTGTGATCACATTTTAGATAAGAATATTGAATTTTCAAGTTTTCTTGAGTTGAATTTATGTGGAAATATTTGATATTGTAGTTTCAATGAGGATATAGACTTGAAGGAGACGTACATCTACAATATGCATCTTTAACTGCCAATTAAGAATAAGGTTCTCTACCTAATTCATGGCTTTAATAATCAAACATTCCTAAAGGATTAATGATATGATGCCAAGTGGACCGACCATGATGCATGTATGATGGATTAATGTAAATTATGACCATGAGTTCTTAAAACTAGTAGCATTTCTTTGAAAGAAATTTCTAATAGAATTAAGTTAAAAGCTAGACCTAACTTATCCAATATCAAGACAACTAAGCATATAAAAAATTCTATTGGATATGGGACCCACAACCATAGTTGGTTTGTTTGACTCATTATAGGTAAATTATTTACCATTTAAATAAATTTTAGAAATATACTTAGAATTATTTTTTATACTTGTAAACTAATTACATGCCCATGCTAAATTTATAATTCAAAGATTTATTCCATTACTCAATTTGACATATTTGTTTCTCGGATAAAGAGGGCATCCCATATAGGATGAACATCTCGAGAAACCACTGACACAAGAATATCAAAGATCAAAATGACAATATTTGTATGTGGTTAAAACCCCCTAAGAGTGAAATAGCCCATGGTCCAACTTACCAGAATTTTATTAATGCAAAATAAAATATTTTGCATAACAGGGTTCTCACAATCGATCAATGACCATGATCTTCCATGTTATTTAAAGAAATATCATTAAGCAATAAAGTGTTAAGCCATGGAACAATATCCATTAGAATTTTTGGCATTGGTAGGTTTCCACATAGTATTACATTGTTGGAATTGATTTCAACATGTGTATTAATATTGGCATTGATGTCAACTTTATGCATTATTGTGTCACTATGTAGTGAGTATTGGTGGGTGTTGACGTCGGAGCATTAGTTAGAGTATTGGAGAGGATTCATATCTTTTAAGGAATTTTTTTCCTTAGGAGGAGAGCTCATACACTCATGGAAATAGAAGAGATGGATAGTGCTCAAAAATACCTTTCCAACCATATGCATAAGTCTGAAAATTAACATCCATATAAATAGTTATGGTCTAATGAACTCCACAAGTTAAAAGGACCAAAATTGGGGTATGGAAGGTAGATAATGTGCCATGTGTCCCACCATGCAATTGAATGACATGAGTTTCCCCTAACACCATCGCGGGTTAACTAACGGGGGGTCACTTAATTGTTGGTTTTTTTTCTATTGACTTCGGGAGAGGTTGTGAGATATTCATATGAGCACATATTGGGGAATATGTTACATGTTTTATACTTTTTTTGATTTCCAAAATATTGAAAATTTGTGCAATGGAGGTTCCTATCGCTTATAAGATATTAGGTTCCCATAAATACTTTGGGAGAGAAAAGAGGTGGACCCACACTGAGGCTTAGAGAAACTTTTCCTTCCTAGTGTTTTAGCATTCCTCCTGGAAACACATAAAAAACCTTACATTATTCATAATGTAAGGCCCATTTTCAAAAAAAATATTCGATCAACAAGATATAAAAATAATATAGTGAATAAGTCATTCGCTCATAGCCGAAGCTCAATGGGCCCATTAGGATGCCACTATTCTTGTATCCACTGTAGGATTTCCTATTAATTTACCCAAGTGCCCAAAAAATTCCATATGAGTGAATTAAATTTAATGAATTTCTTGGTATTCTCCAAGAGATTTGTTTTTGATCACAAATCTAGGGTTTTTCATGGCTTTGGGTAGACATCAACCTCTAATTCTTGCTTGCCACTAAGCCCCAATCATAGGTGCCTCATCGGATCTTTGTTCTCCTACGACTGAGTTTGATGTTAAGTCCTTTCCATTGAACACACCATTGACTGCATTATTGTATGAGGAGGGTCGTCCCCCAATCTTCACCCAACCGCACCCTAGCCCCCCCCCCCCCCCGCGCCCCCCTTGGAAGGTTTTCTCATTAGGCAGCCAATAAAAAAGGAACCTTGAAAAATTGTTGCCTTGTGGTTTGGCATTGTGTATTAATGTATCATAATAAAGATATTAGGTTGTAAAAAATATTATAAAACTGTAATATTATTAATAAAATTAAGAAATCTTAGTAATAAATCTTATTAAACCTTATTTATTAAACCATACCAATAAAACTTACTAAACTTTACTATTAATTCTTATCGCTAAATTCATTAAACCTTATTAATAATACTAAAATTCAATCTTTATTAATAAATATTATACCGGAGATAAATATTCATTACACCAGAGATACAGTAATCCCAGCCCCTTTATAGGGGACATTCAGTTCTAGGCTTTCCTATCTTTTGTCAAGAACTAGACTCGGTTGGCCTACAACACCTTCCAAAAGAGGGAGCATGGCCTAGACCTATGGGTTAGAGGGGAGCCTACTAGACCCCTGTACCTATTCACCCAACATAAGAATTTCATGCAGAGGAAAGGAGTAAGGACTAAACTGGGACCTATCCACAAGGATATCATACAACATGGGTGGGAGTACTTCAAGGAAATTCAGGAAGAAGCTTTGGCAATAGCCAAAGTAAGGTGGCTAGCCTCCATGAACAAGGTGAAAAATAGAGAGCCATTTGGTTATAGAAACTTCAAAGAATCTGCCTCCAGATTCCTTTTATACAACAATCTAATATTCAACATGGGCCCTACATGGATAGGGTGCAGGTATAGGTTCCCTCTCATTTGGTACCCCCATGAGGATTATCATCACGATTATGAGATGCCAGAGGGGCACACAAACTCTGCCTTTGCAAAGATCGGACATAAACATGGCTTCAGAATCTATAAAGAAGAAGTCTACCCTACATATTCTCTGACCCACTTACACCTCAACCATTTGTTTGCACGAGTACTTGCAAATAGGTAAGAAGGGGAGTATGTTGGGCCAAGAATAAGGTATGTTTCACCCTATCTTTACCATGAATTATTATGTACTTCTACGTATTTTCCCCTCATCTTAGCAATAAAGGAAATGAATTAATGTAAAGTGAAGAAAAAATGAACTGATGATAAAAGGGATGTTTAACAACAAAAAATAGATTTGTTGTATCTTTATTAATAGGGAAACAAAGCAGCTGAACTGATGATAACCAAAAGACAACTGACAAGAGAGGAAAACGGGATCATGATGGCTTCCATGGGCCGACGAAAGATGGAAAGGCACATCCACGCTTGGAGGACTCAAATTATAGCCACGAGCAGCAAGATCCCATATGGAAAATACCTGTTACCACTGTTTAAATAGCCTTTGAAAGGCCAAAGACAAACAAGATAGATAGATCTGAATAGATATTTTCTTTGTATGATCTGAATAGATAGATCTGAATAGATATTTTCAAAGATCAAAATGACAATATTTGTACGTGGTTAAAACCCCCTAAGAGTGAAATATTTATGGTCCAACTACTGTGATTTCTATTAATGCAAAATAAAATATTTTGCATAACAGGGTTCTCACAATCGATCAATGACCATGATCTTCCATGTTATTTAAAGAAATATCATTAAGCAATAAAGTGTTAAGCCATGGAACAATATCCATTAGAATTTTTGGCATTGGTAGGTTTCCACATAGTATTACATTGTTGGAATTGATTTCAACATGTGTATTAATATTGGCATTGATGTCAACTTTATGCATTATTGTGTCACTATGTAGTGAGTATTGGTGGGTGTTGACGTCGGAGCATTAGTTAGAGTATTGGAGAGGATTCATATCTTTTAAGGAATTTTTTTCCTTAGGAGGAGAGCTCATACACTCATGGAAATAGAAGAGATGGATAGTGCTCAAAAATACCTTTCCAACCATATGCATAAGTCTCAAAATTAACATCCATATAAATAGTTATGGTCTAATGAACTCCACAAGTTAAAAGGACCAAAATTGGGGTATGGAAGGTAGATAATGTGCCATGTGTCCCACCATGCAATTGAATGACATGAGTTTCCCCTAACACCATCGCGGGTTAACTAACGGGGGGTCACTTAATTGTTGGTTTTTTGTCTATTGACTTCGGGAGAGGTTGTGAGATATTCATATGAGCACATATTGGGGAATATGTTACATGTTTTATACTTTTTTTGATTTCCAAAATATTGAAAATTTGTGCAATGGAGGTTCCTATCGCTTATAAGATATTAGGTTCCCATAAATACTTTGGGAGAGAAAAGATGTGGACCCACACTGAGGCTTAGAGAAACTTTTCCTTCCTAGTGTTTTAGCATTCCTCCTGGAAACACATAAAAAACCTTACATTATTCATAATGTAAGGCCCATTTTCAAAAAAAATATTCGATCAACAAGATATAAAAATAATATAGTGAAGAAGTCGTTCGCTCGTAGTCGAAGCTTAATGGGCCCATTAGGATCCCAGTCTGCTTGGATCCATTGTAGGATTTGTTATTCCTTTACCCAAATACCCACAAATTTCCATATGAGTGAGTGACCTTTCTTGAATTTCTTGGTATTTTCCAAGCGATTTATTTTTTATCACAAATATAGGGTTTTTAATTGCTTTGGGTAGACATCAGCCTCTAATTCCTGCCTGCCACTACGACCAATCATAGGTGCCTCGTCGGATATTTATTCTCCCACGACTGAGTTTGATGTTAATTCCTTTCCCTTCAACACACCATTGACAACATTATTGTATGAGGAGGGGCTCGCCCCAATCTACACCCCCCCCCTTGCAAGGTTCTCTCATTAGGCAGCCAATAAAAAAGGAACCTCGCAAAATTGTGGCCTTTTGGTTTGGCCTTGTGTATTAATGTATCATAATAAAGATATTAGGTTGTAAAAAATATTATAAAACTGTAATATTATTAATAAAATTAAGAAATATTAGTAATAAAGCTTATTAAAGCTTATTTATTAAACCATACCAATAAAACTTACTAAACTTTACTATTAATTCTTATCGATAAATTCATTAAACCTTATTAATAATACTAAAATTCAATCTTTATTAATAAATATTATACCGGAGATAAATATTCATTACACCAGAGATATAGTAATCCCAGCCCCTTTATAGGGGACATTCAGTTCCAGGCTTTCCTATCTTTTGCCAAGAACTAGACTTGGTGGGCTAAAGCCTACAACACCTTCCAAAAGAGGGAGCATGGCCTAGACCTATGGGTTAGAGGCGAGCCTACTAGACCCCTGTACCTATTCACCCAGCATAAGAATTTCATGCAGAGGAAAGGAGTAAGGACTAAACTGGGAGCTATCCACAAGGATATCATACAACGTGGGTGGGAGTACTTCAAGGAAATTCAGGAAGCAGCTTTGGCAACAACCAAAGAGAGGTGGCTAGCCTCCACGAACAAGGTGAAAAATAGAGAGCCATTTGGTTATAGAAACTTCAAAGCATCTGCCTCCAGATTCCTTTTATACAACAATCTAATCTTCAACATTGGCCCTACATGGATAGGGTGCAGGTACAGGTTCCCACTCATTTGGTACCCCTCTGAGGATTATCATCACAATTATGAGATGCCAAAGGGGCACACAAACTCTGCCTTTGCAAAGATCAGACAGAAACATGGCTTCAGAATCTATAAAGAAGAAGTCTACCCTGCATATTCTCTGACCCACTTACACCTCAACCATTTGTTTGCACGAGTACTTGCAAATAGGTAAGAAGGGGAGTATGTTGGGCCGAGAATAAGGTACGTTTCACCCTATCTTTACCATGAATTATTATGTACTTCTACGGATTTTCCCCTCATCTTAGCAATAAAGGAAATGAATTAATGTAAAGTTAAGACAAAATGAACTGATGATAAACGGGATGTTTGACAATGGAAAATAGATTTGTTGTGTCTTTATTAATAGGGAAACAAAGCAGCTGAACTGATGATAACCGAAAGACAACTGACAAGAGAGGAAAATGGGATCATGATGGCTTCCATGGGCCGGCGGAAGATGGAAAGGCACATCCACGCTTGGAGGACTCAAATGACAGCCATGAGCAGCAAGATACCGTATGGAGAATACCTGTTGCCACTGTTTAAATAGCCTTTAAAAGGCCAAAGACAAACAAGATAGATAGATCTGAATAGACATTTTCTTCTGTAATAGACGTGTTAGGATAGAATTGTCCAGTTGTATTAATGTATTAATCTTCAACTAAATAAAGGTTTTGGCGTTTTTGAATAGTCAATCTTTGAGTTTTCCTTAGCGGTATAATTCTGCTGGCTTTGGGCCCAGCCCTGGGAGTTTCTTCGCTACTTCTATGCTATATGTTTACTTACAGAACTTATGTTTCTAGTCATCTAATGCATTTCACGAGATATCATTTAATTGGTTAATTACGAACATAAGATGCTATGACTTTCTCTTTAATTAGAATAGTTCATCATTCAAGCTTTCTTGCTTACAATCAATGTCTTCATAATTTTTTATATGCTTTCATCATTTCCCAACACTTTTATACTCGTTTGATTATTTTTAGCATGACTGCTGTTCAATTCTGTATATAGTTAAAATTGGGTCTTTTCATTACCATTACGAGGCGCTTGGTTGCTATTTGATTCAGAGAGATGTTATCTATTAATTTAAAAGAGAATTCCATTGCAAAATGTAGATAAACAATCACTGTTCAATTTATTCAAGTTTCTTTTCAAGTTGATTTATTAGGACTATTGTTCAATTCGTCACAGTATGCTGTTCAATCATAGTTTTCTCTTTTCAGCCAGGATAGTTATTATTTCATTTTATTAGAATAGAATAGTCAAGAGCATTCTATAATTCCCTTTCACATTCTATGATGTTCCTAATAAGAGCTTCCGACGTTTTGGATTTGTTTGAATATTTTGTGCATCTGAACTCGATTCTGAATCTGCATGAACTTGCAAATTTGTATACACTAATTTTATTAAGCTGATTGACGTGGAAAAAAAAAAAAAATCAATTAGATAATGAAAACATAAATAAAATCTAAAGTAAATATTACCTCTGGAGATGGATAGGGAGAACTCTGCGATGGACTTTGAGAAATATTATAGAACGAAGTGGATTTTGAAGAAATTTCCATTCAATATAATTATAATAGTTTCTCCCTACATTTGAGCAAAACCAACAATAAATTTTGCTGTACACACCTAAAATTAATTTTGGTGCCTTAAAAATGGACTTATTGTTATTAGTGTTAATGTACAGTTAACCGCACCGGTGCATTTTAGTTACTACGCACCGGTGCTGTGTTATTAATTGATGCACCGGTGCTGAATAACCGCAAATAAAAAAAGCACAACTTTATTTTTTTTAAGTGAAAAAAAATGCGGTAATTGAAAAATGGGCAGAAAATTATTTTCGAAAATCTAATTTCATAAAAAAATTCTTTAAATAGTAAAAAAATTTCATTATTTCATTATTTTAGACAATCAAAATTCCAAACCTCTAATGATTCAAACCATGTAGCATAGAATTTCAAACCATTTGGTGATTAAATTTTACTGTAATAATTATTTTTTTTTACATTTTCTATTTGATTTAATACATGGTAAGTAAAAAATTTAAATTTTACTGTTCATTTTCAGCAAAAAAAAAAAACAAAAAAAAATCCATTCTTACGCTAAACCCTTGATTCTTTTTGTTTTTGCCCTTGCTTCTTCCTATTTCTGTGACTTTGGAATTAGGTATTTTCATTTTATATTTATAGGGTTTGTATTGATATATATAGGCATATGACATCTAACCCGCGAGATGACTTGCAGAGTCTGATCCCAATCCTTGTCGGCCCTTGCGTGAATTAATAAAAAATAGAATTTTTTTAATTGGTGCACCCTGTGTAAAATAGCGCATCGATGCACTATTTTATCATAACTCACCGCACACGTACTGTTTGATAAAAACAGTTTAAAAACATTAAAAAAAAATGTGTGCGCCATGTCTAAATTAGTGCACATGTGTGCTATTTCATTATAACACACCATGCACATAGTATTTGATAAAAATAATTTTTTGTTTTATGTCTGTGTTAATCGGTGCATAGGTTAACATACAATGTGTCAGGTATCCTTGTTGATAGAGAGCACCGTAGATGTAAGTTTAAATACTATGTATTGTTTCCTGTGTATCATGCAGAGCCACAAAATGGCGAAGCTCAATAAGATATTTCTGATCTAGGACCAGAAGAGCATAAAATCTTGATGGAAAAATTGCAGAAGGATGAATTAGGTGAATGAAAAAATACTTTTGATCTAATATGAGTTTCTTTTTTTAACTTTCATTAATAATATACTTAAAAATATTATAACATGTTTCAAACAATCTATTAATTCACATATGTTTAATGTTCTACATGGAAAAACAACTTAGAAAAGGAATTTTGTTCTAAGAAAAGAAAAAAAATATAACATGCAAATGAAAATGAATTGCTCCATAGCTCATCTGGTGTGGTGCTAGAGGTTAACAAAAGGGCGAAATTTTTTTACAAAACTTTGAGGGATCTAGTGGAATGAATGTATAGACGTTCTTTCCACTTACAATACAAAAACAATCTAATGATTCCAAGAACAAAATTTTATTTGAACTACAAGATGAGTTTCCAGAGAATTGGTCAATGAAACATGTGAGTCTTTTAATTAAAAAAAAACGTAAAACAACAAAAAATAAGGAATAGAAAAGTAATATTCGTTTAAATGTATTTCTAGAATTATATGTATATATTACTAGAAAGAAATCATTTATAAATATCACTTTTGTCATGAAGATTGTGAAAATCTCAAATGATGAATGAGCTGATATCATAATTATGCCAATAGGAATGTCCAAAAAGGTGTACAAGGAGATGGTCAAAGAAATGGACATAATTGCATCACACGAGGAGCCATCTCAACAAAAACGTGCTTCAAATGTAATATGTAATAATTGAATTTTTAGATTAGGTACAATAAATAAACAATTTAACATTAAATATTAATTTTCAAGTATTTTTTTGCAGAAAAGAAAAGAAAATGGAACCCATTCAACACATAAAACAGGACGACAAGGAATAAAATGGTTAATATCTAAGTTTGTGAGTAATCGTTACTTCCTTATAACAAATTAATTAGATTTCATTTTTGCATATTTTAACTTGTTTTACAACAATCATCATTGAATTTATTCAAACAGGTGCTAACATAAAAAGAAGAACCATCAGACAAATTGATTGATGTTGGGTTAAATATGGGTTGTCAATATATGTTGGCATATCATAAATTAATTGTGGAATTTGTAAGCATCAATCGATCTTGTTTTACTAAGCTCTGTCTATAATTAATAGAACAAAAAAATATTTTATATTAAATATATGATTTTTTATGGGGTATAAAACTTGCAGGAAACAAAGTATGGAATTGCGCCAACAAATCAAATGTTGAAAGATGGCATGAAATTTGGTTTTGAAAGAATGTGTATAGTTCATGAGTCAATCCTTGCTATGGTACGCCATTTATTTTCGATTTACATTGATGTATATTATTTAATATTGCAATTTTCATTATTCTCACCAATGTATATACATTCATTACAATTTATTTTTATGTTTGTTGATGGAAGGTGAAGAAGAGGAAAATAATCAACATCGTGAACAAAACATTCCTCAAAATAACCTAAGTCATGGAAGTAGCTCGAGCAGTGACAACAGTTCAAGCGAAGAATGATGATTAATATGTTTGGATATCGAAGTAAGGCGTTTTATTTTTTGAAATATTTGTCTATGAAACCATATATTTTGTTTAATGTAATGGACATAGTGTCCCAATTGAAAGACAAAGGGATACCAATATCTGTCCCATTTTCTATGACAAAGAGTGTCTTATTCATAAATAAATATATATATAATAAAATACGTTTTAACTTATTCTATTACGTTCTCCATTGTCGATGTGAAATGTAACACCACTAATTAAATATATGGATGATTAAATATTATAATGAAGAGATGCGAAATCTGATGATATGATATAACAAATTAATTTGAACATAACATTCAAATGCACTAATAAAAATTTAATTAATATGAATAATGTTATAAGATATGTGTTGACTTTTGATGAATAATGAATTTTAAAAAAATCACAATAATTGCACTGTCACAGGTTGATGTTTCTAAAAAATACAAAATTATCACCGATGTGTGTTAGTTATTGTGCACAGATGTGTTTCTACGACCTATGGGCACCACACAAATACCAATACCAATTAGAATGCTCGGTGCATTTATGTGATACAGAGCACCGGTGTGTTTATGTGAGACTTCTCACGAGTGCATTTCTACGACCTATGGGCACTGTACAAATGCCAATACCAATTAGAACGCTTGTCGCATTTGTACGATATTGCGCGCCAGTGTGTTTTTATAATAATACGCACTGGTTCATTGATACGACCTATGGGCATCACACAAATACCAATACCAATTAGAACAACTCGGTGTGTTGTATCACCTATACCAATTAAAAAAAATATCTCAACCTCCCAAGGTAACAACTTTTGGACCATGAGATCCCTAACAGAGCGTGCTCAAAAATCTGGAGGATGTGTAAGAGAGCAATACAACTTCTTGCACAAAATATCTCCAAATTACCCAAACGTGGCAGCCACATTAAAATTGGGGCTGATAAGATAATGGGGCAACAACCCATTAGTAGCGGGCCTGGTACTCAACAGATCCTAACCTTTCTTGCCAGTATAGGGATACAAACACTAGATCAGATTTCTCAGTGGGATTCCCACACTCAGACTTGGAAAGGATGGACCTTCGCACACATTCCTGTGGATATGGAAACTAGCCTCACTAATCTGCAAGCTCATCTCCATGGAATAGCGCACTCCAAACACTATAGTGCTGATGATTTTCGTTGGGATCCTTCAGGCACCATCTACACTGTTAAAGCTGCCTATCATCAGATTTGCAGCATCGAATTTCCCATGTTTGTTTGGGGGCAGTGGAGACTTGTCTGGAAAGCAGAGACTCTACCAAAAATAAAAAAAATTATCTGGGTCCTCCTAAGAGAGAAAGTTCTCACCTCTGAGAATCTTAAAAAGCGAGGAATAACTGGCCCATCTCATTGCCCAAATTGTCAATCAGATGAAGAAACCAGTCAACATCTTTTCATAGACTACCCTTTCGCCATAGCTTGTTGGAAGGAAGCTTTTTGGAACATCAATCTCCCATGGATTCCCAGCACCAGCATATATGAATTTTTGCAAATATGGAAAAAAAGCTATCCCTGGTAGAAAAAAAAATAATATTGCTCGAAGAGTCTGGAATGCTTTGCCATATTCTCTCCTATGGAACATTTGGTTGGCAAGAAATTGCATGATCTTTAAAGATAAAGAAACCAGCATTAGAAAGCTTTACAACAAGGCATGTAGCCTCACTCTGGAAGCATTGTCCACGAAATGTCAAGGGAAACTAGACACGGTGAACCTTTATGTGGAGGAAAGAAACTACATAGGGTATTTACTGGACAGAAACAACACGGCCCCCCGTAACAACAATTCCAATAGCAGTACCAACTCTAGGTACAGTTGGAAAATTAGAATGAAAGATGAGGAATTTTCACTATGGCTCAGGAATTGCAATACTCATTATCTATTTTTTGATGGCGCTTCTAAATCTAATCCAGGAATGGCCGGGGCTGGAGGAATCATCTGTAATGGTAATGGGGATATCATAATTGCATATGAATGGGGACTGGGTAATCTTTCCAACAATAGGGCCGAAGCATTAGCTCTTTACCAAGGTCTACTCCAACTACAAAAACTTGGCATAAACACAACAATGATTATTGGAGACTTGGTTATTGTCATTAGCCTGATGGTCCACAATAGGAAAGCCTCCAACTTGATTCTATAGCAAACTATAAGACGATGCCAAACACTTGATCAGCAGATGAAAGGAAATCGATTTTATCATGTACTCCGTTCCCTCAACAAGGAAGCGGATGCGCAGACAAACAAAGCATGCCTTCATCATATTGGTACACTTCACTGTAACGCCTCTGAACATCATTGTTATCTGCCATGATCAGAATTAAATACCCTTGCAGATTCATCGCGTAGAGGCACAACACCATCAGATTCCTTAATTTCATGCCTATCTTCATCTCTATGTCACATAATCTATCCACTAAACTCCTTGAAAAGGCTTCCTCTGATATAAAATCTGTAGTATCTTTTTATTTCCTCTGCAGCTTCCCCTTAATCCTCGCGCCCCTGCCATCTCATTACCTTTACCGTGAACCAACCATCACTCTTCATGTGATCGAATCTTATCCTCTTGTAGATTGTTCAATCCTTGTGATCCTCAATAGCCCTTGCGGTCCTACAATTTATGACAGTGTTTGCCAACCTCACAGGCCTGTTCTCCATTCATCCTTCAGCAACCAAGCCATGGGTGCATCAAGTATCAGTTTAGAAAATGCTCGAAATGTAGAAGCAGAAGGAAATCATGAAGAATTCATTGGGCGGAAAATCCTTCACATAAGCATAGACCGAACATGAAATGCAAATTTTGTTTTTTACTGTTTTAGTTTGTAAGAATCTACACTAGTTTAGGTTTTCTCATTGTGAAGAACGTTGGATGCAAAAGGGATTTTGACATCAATATTATCCTCAATTGCTCCACTTCTCACCTGCACTTCCATGTAACACTGGAGCTCAAACTCCCATATCCTTTTTGAATATAAAACAATATCCGACTTTGTAAAAAAAATAAATATACAAGTTATTGAGTTATTATTATTAACTTATTGTAATTATAAATACTTGTACTGTATCAAATATATAAAATTGAATATTTATTTTTAATTAATTTATAATAATTTTATTTTATTATTATAAATTTGATATATTTTTAATAAATTATTTCTCAATAATTATTAAAATTAAACAATTATTCTTAAATTAAAAATTAAAATTCATTACAAATTATTAAATTAAAATATTATACTCTATTAAAAATTTTTGTTAGAAAATATATTAAAATAAAAAATAAAATATATAATATCAATATTATGTATGCCTTTTTTTCTCCACTTTGTTAATCTTAACTTAAAAGATATTATGTGTAAGATTGGAATAAGGACAAGACACCATAGGTGGTATAAGGCATATTGGGAGAGTGTCATAAAGATCTCTTAAAAAAAATGTTAGATAAGAATACATAGGTTTACAGAAGTTCTTAACAACAAGATTAAGACTACCAATTTCTCACTTTAATTTTAAAATATGTTTAAAAAGTTATATAAATAGACACACGAAGTGTTGTTGTGATATATTTGTTAAAAACTTTAAACATTTATCTAGTAACGATTACCCAAATTTTAGAACAGCTGAGTAAAAACCCTATTTTTCTAAACCATATATGCGATTCAAAGAATTATAAGATTCAAAGAATTATGTGGTGAGTATCTCATATAAGCAGCGGTATCTCCATAGCCACTCCTTTTATTGGACACCTACCTTGGAATGCCTTGAAATATCTCTTATAGAAAATGAAACATAACGTTCAGATACTTCTTATAGGTACATTTCTGAATATTCCAATATATTGCGCAGACGAAACACAAGGCTCGTTAGGAATTCGCCCATGCGGTTTTTCATGGCAGCACAAGGCATATTTATTTTTAGCCACATACTTCAAACTATGCCAAAGTGCAAAAGGAAATGCAGGAAACCTTTTGTATCTATGCCGAAGTCATCTGAGAGTGTTATGGTTCTTTTCCCCATACTCTCTTAATTTCTCCATGCAGACCTCGTGTTGGCTACTCTGCTTACTGATACGGTTTTGGAATCCGCCGCGTTGGCCTGCTCAGGCTGAGTGAGATTACGTTGCAATTTAGAAGTCAGCGTTTGATGGGGATTCATTGCCGACAGTAATTGTAATGTAAATTATAAATTATTTGTAATTTTTATCAATTTAGTTGTGAAACAGGGTGTTGAAAAAGTCAAAAAAAAATGTGGGTTAAAAAAATTATGTATTTTTTGGTTTTTTAGAAAAGTTGAAATAGAAAAACATTTCGTTTTAAAATGCGAAGTCTTTATGCAAGTATTCTAGACATGTTTTGTTTCCATAGATATGATTATCTTATATTTTTATCAGAGTCGAAGCACGAGGCGTCCAGGAACTGTTGTTGACTGTATCTTCTTTATACAATCGAAGAGAAATACATTTTCTCTTCATCAGCCTGATATATTCGACTGTATTTGTTTTTATCAATTCACATTTTGTTCATTTTAAATGGAAATTAAGTATTTCAGGATAGTACTTAATGGTTATCTTTTTGTCAGAGTCGAAGCACGAGGCGTCCGGGAGCTGTTGTTGACTGTATCTTCTTTATACAATCGAAGAGAAATACATTTTCTCTTCGTCAGCCTGATGTATTTGACTGTATTGTTTTTATCAATTCACATTTTGTTCATTTTAAATGGAAATTAAATTATTTCAGTATAGTATTTAATGGTTATCTTTTTGTCAGAGTCGAAGCACGAGGCGTCCAGAAGCTGTTGTTGACCGTATCTTCTTTATACAATTATAATTTACATTACAATTACTGGCAATCGCCGCAGTTTTCGGTGTCTATAGATTCGGCCATCTTCATCTTATAATACATCTAGTACTGCAAACTCATAGCTCATATTGTTCATTTGAGATAATCGAAGTCAGCATTTGAGATAATCGAAGATCGGAAGAATGGAAGCTAAGCGTGGCAGTTTTAGTGTTGGGCAAGTGGAATTGAGGAACTTCTGCCCGGCAGACTTGGAAGACTTTTACGAATGGGCTAGCGACGAAGAAGTGACCAAGTTCATGACATGGGAAACTTTTAAATCCAAAGAGAAGCTCAGGGAGTTTTTGGTGAAGGTGGTGATTCCTCACCCATGGTTCAAAGCAATATGTTTCAAAGGGAGGCCTATTGGTCACGTCATGCTCAAGCAAGGGACCGGTATTCACAGCTGCCGAGCTGAGATGGGGTACGCCATCGCTAAAAGATACTGGGGGATGGGCTTCACCACCGAAGCAGTGACAACAGCACTCAAAAAGGGATACAAGGAATTGCAGGGAGTTAAGAGAATTGAAGCTCTTGTGCTCCCCGAAAACGTGGCGTCGGCGAGAGTTCTGGAGAAGGCCGGATTTGTGAAGGAAATTTTCCTTCTTAATTACGTCTATGTGAAAGGGACCGTCAGAGATTGTCTACTCTTTAGCTACGTTGTTTAATTATCAATAACAATCTACGTGACTTCCATTCCTCAAATCTATAGTGGCCTTGCATGATACTAGATAGAGTATGTAACAGCGTTGTTTAATTATCAATAACAATCTCCGTGACTTCCTTTCCTGAAATCTATAGTGGCCTTGCATGATACTAGAGTATGTAATAAAATTTCAAAGAATGGTCGCCGAAATAAATTGCGGTGTTGTATTCTACAATAATCGCTTAGATGGATAAAGTAAATAATTTTTTTAAAAGCAATAATCGTGGAGAGAATATTTAGTGTTTAATCATTTTATATTTTTTATAAAATTAATTAAAAAATTAATCTAAATTTCTATTTATGTATATAATAATGATTGATATCATTAATGCCTCCAATTTTTAAGTTTTCTATCCAATCTTAGATATCCTTAGTTTGAAATTTTAAAATTTTTATCCAATCTTAGATATCCTTAGTTTGAAATTTTAAAATTTTTATCCAATCTCAGATTGTTGGGAAAAACACTGAAGGGGGGTGGGGAATCAGTATTTAGAGCTCATAAAATAAATTCAACTTTTTCTTTGAGCGGATTTCCATACCTGATTTTCATTAACAGAACTAGCGTATGCACGTGGAAAAACAAAAGGAAACTAGCGTATACTGATTTAACTTTCCAGATTCTCAGAAGCAGATTTATAAACAGATTTATTAGTTATGTATCAGGTTCGAAGTTAAGAGAAGTAACAGAATAAAGCATCACACACATGAACACCAATATTTAAGGTGGAAACCCAATTCGGGAGAAAACCACCGATGCTGTCGTCTTAGTCTTCATTCTTTATTATATGAAAAACTTTTTACAACAATGTACTGATGCAGACTTATATCAATACGTAGGCTTCTACCTGCAGAAGGCTGCAACCTTCTCTCGTTTTCCAGCTACAACTGGAACGGAGCTCCAACCGCCTGATCTTGTTTACCAGCCTCTCCTGGAAGGGAGCTTCGACCCCCTGATTTCAACACCAGCTTCTACTTCCATACTGAAGGCTTCAACCTTCAGACCCACCAGATTTCTTCATTATCTTCAGCAGACTTTGCGCCAGATCTTCACCATTTCTTCTTCTGCAGATCATCTTAGAGATTCATCATTATCAGATCTAGAGATCTTGAACCATCATCAGATCCATGGGTGCATCATAGATTCAGATCTTTCAATTAAGAGTAGAGTTCATCCATGCAGATATTCCTTAGATATATTTATTCATCAACAACCTTTACTCATGCACACCCTTTGCACTATGATCTTCTTCTCCTTATATAGATTTAGCCTTTGTCAATACCATGAGTCAAAACCACTCAACCGCTAATGTTATTCCTGGACGGGATCAAATAGTTAATCTAGCGCTTAATACAGTGGGCCAATACCATGGTAATGCCCCTAGGTATCATAGTTTTTAGAGCGCAAAAGGCATACGCGACTTTGAGCGAGCGTATCCGCGTGTATACACAACTTCGCCTCATAAAAGCTGCGTATATGCTAACCCTGAATGTATACGCGGGTTCCCTTCACAAAAGTAGAGTATATACGCGGGTTGCCTTCACAAAAGTAGCGTATACATTGTGACATATTATATTTATCATTTTTCTGGCACTTACTGGAATTTTTTTCTCTGTCACATCTGAACTGATCTATAGAAACATCATTCTTACATATTTAGCACATAGGTTGCTTATCATAGGCAACTCATCAAGTAGGTTTCCATCAAGGCCAACTTCATGACGTAGGTTGCCATCAAGGACAACATATTGCATCATATTGCCATTCAAGGAATTGCAGGGAGTTAAGAGAGTTGAAGCTCTTGTGCTCCCAGCGTGGTGTCTGAGGATTACGGAGCGGTTGTGAAGGAAAGTTTCCTTCGTAATTACGTCTATGTGAAAGGGACTGTCAGAGACTGTCTACTCTTTAGCTACGTTGTTTAATTATCAATAACAATCTGCGTGACTTCCATTCCTCAAATCTATAGTGGCCTTGCATGATACTAGATAGAGTATGTAACAACGTTGTTTAATTATCAATAACAATCTGCGTGACTTCCTTTCCTGAAATCTATAGTGGCCTTCCATGATACTAGAGTATGTAATAAAATTTCAAAGAATGGTCACCGAAATAAATTGCGGTGTTGTATTCTACAATAATCGCTTAGATGGATAAAGTAAATATTTTTTTTAAAGCAATAATCGTGGAGAGAATATTTAGTGTTTAATCATTTTATATTTTTTATAAAATTAATTAAAAAATTAATCTAAATTTCTATTTATGTATATAATAATGATTGATATCATTAATGCCTCCAATTTTTAAGTTTTCTATCCAATCTTAGATATCCTTAGTTTGAAATTTTAAATTTTTTATCCAATCTCAGATATTATTAGTTTCTTTTTTGAGCCAATTAACTTCCAATTCTATGTGCTCTATAAGCTAAAAGTTTTGAATATCATACACAAGAATAAAGAATCCTAGTATTCCAAGTCAATTACAATGTTTTGTAAAGATTTATATTTAGAATTTATCTCTAAAATCTCTTGAGATTGTAAAATATATTTTTGGTTTTATTTATATATTACATTTTCTTACTTTGTAACTATTTGCTTTTTAAAATTTTAAGGATTTGTTTAAAGTATTTTTAATGGATTTTACTTGAATTTTTTTATTGTGTCAAAGGTTGGACAATCCATTCTCTATGCTACACAATATCTTCATATAAAACTTGTACATAGAATGTGAGAGAGATTTTGTAAATTATGATATACATTATCATTGTCCATCTAAAACACATATTTAACATGAGTCGAGAGGGATCAAAATTCTTTTGTTGCAAACTTATTTTAGAGTGCAAACATATGTATTGTGCCATTTTATATTAATTCATATTCAGATATTTTATTCATAACTCACGTTGGATATACGTGACATTAAAATATTTTTACCTCTAATTATCATATGGACAACTAATTAAAAATGCATAGGGTATACATATATATATAATAACGGCCTTTGCTTTTCAATTTAGAGAACATTTTTTTTTGTTATTTAAGAGGAAATACACCCATTTTAACAATGAAGCTATCAAGAGCCTAGCAAGATGAAATCTCAAACATGAAAAAAGGTTTAGAGGTCAATTAATCCATTTTAGTGCTTTGTAGATATGTGATTAATATAAATCTATAGTAGTAAGTTTTCATTGTTTAAATTGTATATTTTTGTATTTGATCATTATTACTATTTTATATTAAAATTAAATGAGTTACACATTTGTTCTTATTAAGAATTAATTATTCTACTTTAGTTTTAAATACTTTTTCATTCATACACACACATATAAATTCACTTTCTCTAAAAAGAGACAGTTCATACTGAATATATTAGTTAATATGAATATTCAATCAATTTATTTAAGTTTCATATTGAAAGCTTACGAGATAAATATATATATATTTAATTGTCTTATCTCTGTCAAATTATGTAAAATTATATTATTTAAGATAGGCACCCAAATATTATATTTATTACTTGAAGAGTGAAAGTGAAATATCAACAACTAAATTAATTGTTACGTTAATAGAATTTTAACTGTTTATTTATATGGGTATTTAATTTTTGTTTTTTTGGTTTGGCTAAAATTAAAAATTTATATGGTTATGTTTTTTTTTTTTTTTGGCAGAAATTAGAGAAAATTATGTTTATCTTTTTTTTTCATATCCCTCATATTGGATTGTAGAATGATGCTCTAGGCTCAATTATCATTATTTTCCTTATTTGATAGGAGGTTTAATTAATTGTTTAAACAATTAAAATAAAATAAATTTTTTTTTTTCAAAATACAAAGTGATTTTCCTTATTAGAATTATCTTTTACCTAGATTTTTGTGCATGAAAAGGTTTATAATTAAGATTAAAAGTCTATAATTAAAGTCAATTGATTAATATGATATAATTTACTATCTAGTTATCTATGAAGATATTAGAAGTCATATAATGTAAGAATCTATTGGGAAGCCCATGAATAAAAGTCATTCTATTAGATTCTCTTATTTTCCAAACTATACAAAAAAATATCAAATCTTAAAAGCTACAAAGTTTGAATAACTCATGATTGTGCTTGCGTTCAATTTTATCAAAGTTTCTTTTGTAATTATTAGCTAAAAAAAGCCATTGTCTTGTATTAAAGGTGTAGGTTGGTTAGTTTCTATTCAACGAATAAGTCTCATAAAATAGGATTATAACTACCTTTCTTCATACATTAAAATTATTGTTGTAAATTATTGCAAGGAGAATTTTTATGTAGCTGAGCTTATAATCAGATATATATATATATATATATATATATATATATATATATATATATATATATATATATATATATATATCGTAATACCCCCAATTTGTGTGTTGAATTTTTATGTTAGACATGTGAACTTTAAGTCCTAAGGGGAGTGGACCCCAAAGGATAAGTATGGTGTGAATGTATTTGAATATTTAATTTGAAGAAATAAATAAATAGATTGGGCATTTTGACCAAGATGAGAATTAGAGATCACTTTCCAAATCCATGAGGGTGGATAAGGCAACAAATCCCCACAATCTTTCAAAAATCCTTGAAAGAAATTAATTTAGATTCTGAGGAGGAATCTAAATTTCGCCAATGAAGAGGAATTAGTTGGGAAGAGGTAAAGAAAAGCTGGAAAAGCTGAGGAAAAGCATAAAACAACTTTAAAGAGAGGTCCCAAATGTAAAGCTTCAGTTAAATAGGAAAGAAAGCACTGTTATTCTCACTTGCATCAGAAACATGCTTTGGGGAATTATGAGCTTAAATAAGCCGCTCCTAAGCAGGTCGTAGGTCGTGTCTCTGTCTTGGGAGGTGATCTCTGCTCGGGGGTGAGTCCTGGGAGACAAAGAGGACTCTAAGGTTGGGAGGTTGGTCATTTGCAATTGTGGTATGTTCTGAAATTCTTGTTACTTTGCTTTATGATAGTATGAATTGGCTACATATAAAATCGAGTTCTTTTTTCTGATATGAGTGATTTTTAGTACTACATTTACCAGAATCCATCCTAAGGCTTTCACCTTCCAGATTCTGGTTGGTTTTAGAACATCAATCCATAGAGTAGAAACTCCAGAATTTCTAAACCGAAGTCGGTTTAAATCTGAAGTTACTTTGTCTCCACAGATAATTAAATGTTTTCTCATCTTATGTAGATACAAAGTGATATTCTATGCTCATAAGTATAGTAGAAAATAGTGTAGCAAAACTGAGGTAAAGGAAGTAAAGACATTTGAATATGAAATTCAAAATTCTTCTAGATAAAAAGAAATTCTACTCTACAGTACTACTATAGCCTTCATAGAAATTTTATGGGAGTATTCTAACATTTATAACATTTATGAAGTCTATTGAAATTTAAATTCACCTCTAACCCTTGAAATAAATGGTATGACTATAGATTAAATCTATGATTAATGAACATCATTAAATGAACCATTGCATACATGTATAGGCATTTAACAAAAACATATATATGTTAACAAGTATCAAGATCTAGCGCAAGTAGGTCTTTTTAACCTCGACTATAAATGAGCTATGTACAAAAATGAAACATATATGGAAAAAGAGCGATAGGAATACGAAAATATATAAAAACCTTATATGTTAAAAGGAACCATAAACACGCACCATATATATATATGATCATATATGTCACAAGGTAAAAATAAATACGAATCCTATATATATATATGTGTATAATATATGTCACGAGGGAAAAATAAATACAAATCAATGGTGTTAAAGGTAAGGTATATATATGATTCTTACAGTCAATTAAACGAATGCATAGTCAAACTACAGTAATAGGGGGTGATTAATTTAAAACAATACGTCATACGTCGTTGACCTCTGTCAAAGAAGTCCCTCGAACTGTAACGATGTTCGTAAACCCCGGCCATTGAGATCTGTTAATATGAAATGAAACGAACAGTGAGGAAAGATACAACGATAATACGATGTATAATACCCGTCTCTAACCATAAGCGTTACAAGACCGCGCAGAGATTTACACAGTTCTAACAAAACACTATTACGAGACCGCGTGTAATATATAAAGGGCTGTCTATATGCTTCACACGGTATATTAACTTAAATGCAAAGCAATTGGGTTTCTTGGCTATGCAGGAAGATATAGCGTTAAAAGGCCACCGAATACAAAATTCTTACCTCTGTTCGCGAAGAATGCTGCTAGTATTAAACACATCTAAACACAGAATTAAATCGCGTTAGTGCACAAAAAAAACTAGTGATGGGCGAGTTCGATTCATTAGCCGTCCTGCCAGTAAAACAAACGAAACAAATTGAAGTATAGGGAGGCGTATCGACGCTTACAACAAAAAAATAGAGAAATGCATACGCTGTGTCAAGAAATGAGATTGCCTAGGTATTAAGTCTGTACGCGAAGAAACCCAGCTAACCAGCTAGGGTTTACATCAGAACAGTTTAGAAAATTTGGATAAAACGAACCACAGTGAATGGGTAAATTAACCATCGCATCGCAGGAGATTAAGTCGAAGCTTAATAAACGCCCTAGAACCGGCTTGGTCTCTAGTCTGAGATGTCGACGCGTTGTCCTCTCTGCAAAATACAAATCTGAAAAGAATGAGATACTGTATTCCCTACTAACCCACGAAGAAAACAAACAATTCTACGAACGTGAGGGAGATAACAGCAATGGGATTCAAAGATATAACAGAATCGTGAATTTAAAAAAAAAAATGAAACCCCTGTATGGAGACCGACCACAAACCAGTAATGATGAATCGAAGCCGCAACTGAACCCTATCATACTCTCAACCACCGGCGAAGAGAGTGGGAAAATGCCACAATTCTGCACTCAGAAATAATAGGAAAGATCGGATGAACCCAAACTGTGCAGGAGCTTCAACTTGAAATAAATTCATGTAACCCTAATTCCACTATCCCAGAAAAATCAGAGAATCCCCAGGTTGAGTGCGGAAAGTCGGCTACGTCGATAGGCTCGTACTAGGCGACATTAAGGCGGTGGGGGGGTATGGAGAAGCTACGCCCTGCTTGCTCAGGAATAGAGTACCAACCCTCGGATTGTAATTATTCGAGGCAGAACTCGGCTCTCACAGTACCTGGGTGAGTCGACATGTCAAATAGCAGAGCCATCCGTCCAACTCATGCTAGGTCTGAGACGAGACGCGCCGGCGGTCGGTACTCTCTTCTCTGGAGCGAGACGCCAGCTCTATCTGCAGAGAGAAGTTCATACGTTAACCATAGTTTAACGTGTATTCAACGCTCCCGAACACAGTACGTGTGAGCTAGCCAAATGCCTGCGGTGGTGCAGAACCGTAATCATGGAAAAAAAAAAACCCGCCGAAAGATGCACCGGATTGTATGTGATTTCGGCATCGCCGATCTGCATACCGGAATATCATTACCTTCAATGCTATGCGCATAATTATGAACAAATAATAATAAGTTATGTCGTGAAAAAATCCGGCCAATACTTGCAAATGGGTACGTAGGGTTTAGAAAAAGTCCCGAACATCATGAATCGCAGAGTAAACCTGAATATATAATTTTAACCATATTTCGAGCACTCAAGTTGTGATTTGAGTAGGCTTGCGCGAATATAATTATAACTCCGTGGATACATATACGGATTAAGCCAAAGGTAGGTTATGTAAAGGGAGATCTCTTTTAGAATTCAATTTATTGTCCATGCGTAACTTTATATGTATTACATGATTATATATGCGTAAGGATCCAACGAAAACGTTAAAGGGGTTAATTTAACTATATGTAATATATATATATATTGGTGCTTCCCAATTCCGTATACTAAAGGTTGGACCTATATATATATTATATATATAAGGATAGGTGCTATATATATATGTATATATATGCTCATTAAATTAATATTTCCAAAGACTATATATATGTAAGTAGTATATGTGGTAGATATATATATATATATATATATAATGACCTCTACATATACATATATATGTGGATTAAGGATATTAACAAAATGGGTGTTAGCTCCATATATATGTGGATACATAGATATATGTGTGTAGTATATAGGGAATTCAAAAATATATGAGTTGAATGTATAAAGTGTTAGGAGAGGTTATTGAAAGGTATGTATATCCATATAGCCTATGGTTATATTATGGAAAAGAAAAAGGGAGAACCACATCTCTTAATATTATAAAGGGATATATATATATATATATATATATATATATATATATATATATATATAAATATATATACATACTCGTTGATTCGAATATAGGTGGAGTGTTCAATGTTTTATGAAGATGAAAATGCTAGATGATCAGAGGAAATTATATCAAAAGGGAAGTAAAGTTAAAATTCCGAACTCATTATTTCAATAATTATGTGAATAGAGGGGAAACCCCAGTGTATTCGAAAAAAAAAAAAAAAAAAATTTCCTTAAACTCGATAAGGTAAATGGTACTGCAGCCATGCAAACTCAACAACTAGTTATTAGAAAACACTAATTTCTAAATGTATTCAATATTGTAGATTGTTTTTTTGTCTTACTAACTTAGAGTGAGTGTGAGTCAGTAGTAGGAGAGTACTTCAAATGGCTGAAGAGGGAGGAATTTATGTGGATCTGCGTGATGAGTTTGCTACTCCAGATCCCAATGCCCCGGTAATGGCTATGTTGCACAGGCTGCAACGAGAATTGGCTGAAATAAGAAGTCAGAATGACATGTTGTCATCAGCCAGTAAGGAGCAGGAAAAGCTCATCAGAGAACTAACTTCCCGGAACAGCCAGGAGGGCGAAGGTTCCAGAAAGAGAAAGATGGATGAGTCTGATGATGATGATGCTGCTAGACAACAACATAAACAGAAAAGAGAATTGCAGGGGGAGTTTCGAAAGATCAAACCTCCCTCCTATGATAGGGAGAAGGAAGAAGATGTTGAAGCTTGGTTGCTGAACATGATCAAGTATTTCCAAGTTTATGAATATGAGAGCAATCTGAAGGCCAGATTAGCTGTGTACCAGCTACAAGGAAAAGCTACACTGTGGTGGGAGGAGACAAAAATAAAAGGCCATTGATGATCGACAAGCTTACTTTTTAAGATTTCCTGCTAAGTCTATATATTTCATTCGAACGAATGTTACGATGATAAAGCAAAAGAATTCCATGAACTTAGACTATGACAGCTCACTATTGATGAGTTTGTCACTAAGTTTACTAATCTACTGAGGTATGTCCCCTACATTAGGGAAGAAAAAGCAAAGATCCAAAGGTTTTTAAACTGCCTGCCTACTGTGTACAAGGAGAAAATTGAGTTTGAAAACCCAAAAACAATGGCTGAAACGGTTAGAAAAGCAATATTATGCTATCAGCAGTTTAAAGGAAAAGCTGAAAAAGGGAAGAGCTGGCTGAACAAGGGTGAGTTTAAAGGTAAAAGACCAAAACCAGCGTATCTAAGAAATTTTGGTAGAGATCATCAGGGGAAAAAATTCAATAAACCAAAAGAAAGCCAAACTGCTCAGTCCCAAGTGGCTTCAAAACAAGCAGAAGGAATAATAAAAGGAAGGGACAAATGTATCGAAGGAACTCTTTTCAAAAGTCTTGGGGCTATGGAGAACCCCATATGATGAGAGATTTACCTAAATATTCATATGATCAAAGAGAGAACTAGAGGCAACAACAAATTATTAGTTTTAAATATACTAACTATCACATAAAGACTGAAAATCGAGCGTTATAACATCACAAACCATAGGAAATGGAGGCAAGATTTTTGACCTAATTGCGATTGCTTGATTGATCCGTGTAAGCTCTTAAGTTACATTAGTCCCGAATTGTAGAAATGTAAAATTAACCAAAATTTCAAATACCATGGTTGGTGGCACCGGCTACCGAACTAAGAGAAAAGTCAAACACAAATTGCCCAAAACAAATAATACAATTAAATGGGGTCCCAACAGAAGTAAATCTGAACATATTGCCATTAGGATCATATGATATGCTGATAGGAATGGATTGGCTGGAAAAGAAGAAGGCCCTGATGAACTGCTGGGATAAAACCCTGCATTTTGTAGATGAGGAAGGGAAACCTTTTACACTAAAAGGGAAACCAAAACCCATTGTAGTAAGACAAATATCAGCCTTACAATTGAAAAGAACAACTAGAAAAGGATACCAAGTCTATGCAGTGCATGTAGAAGAAATAGAACAGCAAACTGAGGAAGAGTTAATGGATGCTATACCAGTCATCAGAGAATTTAAGGAAGTTTTTCCCAAGGAAATCCCTCATCTTCCCCCCAAAAGAGAGATTGATTTTTCAATCGATCTGGTACCAGGAGCAACACCTGTTTCCCGAGCACCTTATCGAATGAGCCCTCCTGAACTAATGGAACTGAAAATGCAATTACAAGAATTGTTAGATAAAGGGTATATCAGACCAAGTGTGTCTCCTTGGGGAGCCCCAGTTTTATTTGTGAAAAAGAAGGATGGAACTTTTAGGATGTGCATTGACTATCGTCAACTGAACAAATTGACCATTAAGAATAGATATCCACTTCCTAGAATTGATGATATTTTTGATCAAGTGAGAGGAGCTTCAGTCTTTTCCAAGATAGACCTAAGGACTGGTTATCACCAGCTTAGAATTAAAGAAGAAGACATCAGCAAAACAACATTTCGAACCAGGTATGGGCATTACGAATTTGTAGTCCTACCTTTTGGTTTGACGAATGCCCCTGCCACCTTTATGTGCCTGATGAACAGTGTGTTAAATAAGTATTTGGATAAGTTTGTTCTAGTGTTCATAGATGATATTTTAATCTACTCCAAAAATAAAGAGGAACACAAGGAACATCTGCGGATAGTATTGTAAACTCTGAAAGAAAATCAGCTATATGCCAAGTTCAGTAAATGTGAATTTTACAAGGATAAGATTCAATATCTGGGTCATATTATTTCTGAAAAAGGGCTTGCAGTTGACCCTGAAAAGATAAAAGCAATTAAGGAATGGCCAGTCCCAACTGATGTTTCAGCAATAAGGTCATTCATGGGGATAGCAGGCTACTATCGTAGATTTGTGGAAAGATTTTCTGCCATAGCACATCCCATCACTTCATTACAAAGAAAGGGTGTCAAGTTTGTGTGGACCGAAAAATGTCAAAACAGTTTCGAGCAGTTAAAACAAAAACTTATTTCAGCCCCTATATTAAAAATTGCTGATCCCGATAAAGAGTTTGTTGTATGTACAGATGCTTGCAGAGAAGGGCTGGGAGGAGTCCTATTGCAGGAAAATTCAGTCATTGCCTATGAATCTAGGAAACTGAAAATACATGAACAGAATTATAGTGCATATGATTTGGAATTTGTAGCTGTTATCCATGCTTTAAAAATGTGGAGGCACTATCTTCTTGGGAAAAAGTTCACATTGATGACTGATCATATTAGCCTCAAATATTTCTTTTCTCAAACTGATCTGAATGCAAGACAAGCCAGATGGCTTTCCTTTTTAAGTGAATTTGATATGGATATAAAGCACATCAAGGGAAAAGAAAATAAAGTTGCATATGCACTTAGTAGAAATGCTTGTCAGCATCTAAACAGCATTGAGAGTAGTGCCTAGATAGAGGTAGAGGAATTGGTGGGAAAAGCAGCAAACCAAGATCCCCACTATGAAGCACTCTTGATGAAACTACAAAAAAGGGATAAGACTGATTTCACTAAAAATCAAAAGGGGCTACTCTATTTCAAAAACAGGTTGTATATTCCTAATGTAGAGTCATTAAAAAAGGAAATTTTGGATGAATATCACAAACAGCCTTATGCAGGACATCTAGGATACCAGAAGATGTTAACAGCCTTGAAAAAGAAGCTGTTCTGGCCAGGAATGAAGAGAGATGTGGCAGAGTATCTAAGTAGGTGTATGGAATGTCAACTGGTCAAGGTTGAGCATCAACATCCAGCAGGTCTTCTAAACCCTTTGCCAATTGCAGAATGGAAATGGGACACAGTTTCCATGGATTTTATAACAGGATTACCCAAAAACAAATATCAGCATGATTTGGTAATGGTAGTAGTAGACACACTAACAAAAGCTGCCCACTTTATACCAGTGAAATCTACCTTTGGAACAGCTCAAGTAGCAAATGTTTTCCTAAAGGAGATAGTAAGGCTTCATGGAGTTCCCAAGGTGATTGTCTCAGATCGGGATGCTAAGTTTACAACAGCGTTTTGGAAAGGATTGTTTGTAGGAATGGGCACTAAGCTGAATTTTAGTACTGCCTATCACCCTCAAACTGATGGGCAAACAGAAAGGACAAATCAAATTTTAGAGGATATGCTGAGAATGTATGTGATGGATAGGCCATCAAAATGGGAAGAGTACCTACATTTAGCTGAGTTTGCCTATAATAATAGTTACCAATCCTCTATTAAGATGAGTTCGTTTGAAGCACTCTATGGGAGGAAGTGCCGTACTCCCTTGAGCTGGAGTCAACCAGAGGATAAATTGGTGTTGGGACCAGATGCACTACAAGAGATGGAAAGAATTGTCAAACAGATACAAAGAAATATTAAGACAGCACAAGATCGCCAGAAAAGCTATGCTGATAAGAAAAGAGTGCACCGAGAATTCAAAGTGGGGGATCATGTGTATTTACGCATCAAACCCAAAAAGAGCACACTTTATGCTGGAAGTTGTGCTAAACTTGCACCTAGATATTGTGAGCCTTTTGAAATTTTAGAAAGGGTGGGACCAGTGGCTTACAAGCTAGCCTTACCACCCCATGTTAGAGTGCATGATGTGTTTCATATTTCATTATTAAAAATATATGTACATGATGCTTCTCACATAGTTGATTGGAATGTTGTACAGGTGGAACCAGAAGGGGAGTTTCTGCCAGAACCGCTTCAAATATTGGAGCGGGAAGAAATTGAATTGAGAAACAGAACAGTGGTCAGAGTAAAAGTGCAGTGGAAGCACTTTACTGCTAAAGAAGCTACCTGGGAAAGGGAAGTTGAAATGATGGAGAAATATCCATTTTTGTTTAAGTGAACTCTAGTAGTTGAATAACTACACTGAGGACGGTGTTTATTTTCAGAGGGGGAATATGTAATACCCCTAACTTGTGTGTTGAATTTTTAAAGTTAGACATGTGAATTTTAAGTCCTAAGGGGAGTGGACCCCAAATGATAAGTATGGTGTGAATGTAATTGCATATTTAATTTGAGGAAATAAATAAAATGATTGTGCATTTTGACCAAGATGAGAATTAGAGATCACTTGCCAAAATCCATGAGGATGGATAAGGCAACAAATCCCCACAATCTTTCAAAAATCCTTGAAAGAAATTAATTTAGATTTTGAGGAGGAATCTAAATTTCCCCAATGAAGAGGAAAGTAGTTGGGAAGAGGTGAGAAAAGCTGGAAAAGGTAAGGAAAAGCATAAAACAGCTTTAAAGAGTCCCAAAATGGGAAGCCTAGGCTAAACAGGAAAGAAAGCATCCTGCTATTCTGGACGCAGAATTAGAAACATGCTTTGGGGAAATATGAGCTTAAATAAGCTGCTCCTAAGCAGATCAGAGGTTGGTCTGTCTTGGGAGGTGATCTCAGCTCGGGGGTGAGTCCTGGGAGATAAAGAGGACTCTAAGGTTGGGAGGTTGGTCATTTTCAATTGTGGTATGTTCTGAAATTCTTGTTACTTTCTTTTATGATAGTATGAATTGGCTACATATAAAATCGAATTTTTTCTGATATGAGTGATTTTTAGTACTACATTTACCAGAGTCCATCCTAAGCCTTTCACCTTCCAGATTCTGGTTGGTTGTAGAACATAAATCCATAGAGTAGAAACTCCAGAATTTCTAAACCGAAGTCGGTTTAAATATGAAGTTACTTTGTCTCCACAGATAATTAAATGTTTTCTTATCTTATGTAGATACAAGGTGATATTCTATGCTCATAAGTATAGTAGAAAATATTGTAGCAGAACTGAGGTAAAGGAAGTAAAGAAATTTGAATAGGAAATTCAAAATTCTTCTAGATAAAAAGAAATTCTACTCTACAGTACTACTATAGCATTCATAACAATTTTATGGGAGTATTCTAACATTTATAGCATTTATGAAGTCTATTGAAATTTAAATTCACCTCTAACCTTGGAAATAAATGGTATGGCTATGGATTAAATCCAGGATTAATGAACATCATCAAATGAACTCTTGAATACATGTATAAGCATTTAACAAAAAAAACATATATATATTAACAAGTATCAAAATCTAGTGCAAGTAGGTCTTTTCAAGATCGACTATAGGTGAGATATATACAAAAATGAAACATATATGGTAAAAGCGAGATAGGAATACGAAAACATATAAAACCCTTATATGTTAAAAAGGAACCATAAATACGCTCCTTCTATCTATATAGGTCATATATGACACAATGGTAAAAATAAACACGAATCATACATTTATATGTGTGTATAATATATGTCCCGAAGGAAAAGTAAATAATAAGTATGGTAAGTAGTGTATATGTATATGATTCTGCATGTACTAATTAAACGAATGCATAGTCAAATCATGAATAGGGGGTGATTAATCGGAAATACGTCATACGTCGGATTCACACACCAAAACAAGTCTGCTGATCGTAGAATGATAAAAACAACCCACAGACAGATCCAAAGTGACATGAAGTTGAAACTAATAGCAGTCAAGACAACTATAATGATGTGAGAACACTGCTCATCATAGTGTTAATAAGACTGCAGGAGATTTACACAGTTCTAACAAAACACTATTACGAGACCGCGTGTAATATATAAAGGGCTGTCTATATGCTTCACACGGTATATTAACTTAAATGCAAAGCAATTGGGTTTCTTGGCTATGCAGGAAGATATAGCGTTAAAAGGCCACCGAATACAAAATTCTTACCTCTGTTCGCGAAAAACGCTGCTAGTATTAAATACATCTAAACACAGAATTAAATCGCGTTAGTGCACAAAAAAAACTACTGATGGGCGAGTTCGATTCATTAGTCGTCCTGCCAGTAAAACAAACGAAACAAATTGAAGTATAGGGAGGCGTATCGACGCTTACAACAGAAAAATAGAGAAATGCATACGCTGTGTCAAGAAATGAGATCGCCTAGGTATTAAGTCTGTACGCGAAGAAACCCAGCTAACCAGCTAGGGTTTACATCAGAACAGTTTAGAAAATTTGGATAAAACGAACCATAGTGAATGGGTAAATTAACCATCGCGTCGCAAGAGATTAAGTCAAAGCTTAATAAACGCCCTACAACCGGCTTGGTCTCTAGTCTGAGATGTCGACGCGTTGTCCTCTCTGCAAAATACAAATCTGAAAAGAATGAGATACTGTATTCCCTACTAACCCACGAAGAAAAAAAACAATTCTACGAACGTGAGGGAGATAACAGCAATGGGATTCAAAGATATAACAGAATCGTGAATTTAAAAAAAAAAATGAAACCCCTGTATGGAGACCGACCACAAACCAGTAATGATGAATCGAAGCCGCAACTGAACCCTATCATACTCTCAACCACCGGCGAAGAGAGTGGGAAAATGCCACAATTCTGCACTCAGAAATAATAGGAAATATCGGATGAACCCAAATTGCGCAGGAGCTTCAACTTAAAATAAATTCCTGTAACCCTAATTCCACTATCCCAGAAAAATCAGAGAATCCCCAGGTTGAATGCGGAAAGTCGGCTACGTCGATAGGCTCGTACTAGGCGACATTAAGGCGGTGGGGGGGTATGGAGAAGCTACACCCTTCCTGCTCAGGAATAGAGTACCAACCCTCGGATTGTAATTATCCGAGGCAGAACTCGGCTCTCATAGTACCTGGGTGAGTCGACATGTCAAATAGCAGAGCCATCCGTCCAACTCATGCTAGGTCTGAGATGAGACGCGCCGGCGGTCGGTACTCTCTTCTCTGGAGCGAGACGCCAGCTCTGTCTGCAGAGAGAAGTTCATATGTTAACCATAGTTTAACGTGTATTCGACGCTCCCGAACACAGTACGCGTGAGCTAGCCAAATGCCTGCGGTGGTGCAGAACCGTAATCATGGAAAAAAAAAACCTGCCGAAAGATGCACCAGATTGTATGTGATTTCGGCATCGCCGATCTGCATACCGGAATATCATTACCTTCAATGCTATGCGCATAATTATGAACAAATAATAATAAGTTATGCCGTGAAAAAATCCGGCCAATACTTGCAAATGGGTACGTAGGGTTTAGAAAAAGTCCCGAACATCATGAATCGCAGAGTAAACCTGAATATATAATTTTAACCATATTTCGAGTGCTCAAGTCGTGATTTGAGTAGGCTTGCACGAATATAATTATAACTCCGTGGATACATATACGGATTAACCCAAAGGTAGGTTATGTAAAGGGAGATCTCTTTTAGAATTCAGTTTATTGTCCACGCGTAGCTTTATATGTATTACATGATTATATATGCGTAAGGATCCAACGAAAACGTTAAAGGGGTTAATTTAACTATATGTAATATATATATATATATATATATATATATATTGGCGCTTCCCAATTCCGTATACTAAAGGTTGGACCTATTTATATATTATATATATAAGGATAGGTGCTATATATATATGTATATATATGCTCATTAAATTAATATTGCCAAAGACTATATATATGCAAGTAGTATATGTGGTAGATATATATATATATATATATAATGACCTCTACATATACATATATATGTGGATTAAGGATATTAACAAAATGGGTGTTAGCTCCATATATATGTGGATACATAGATATATGTGTGTAGTATATAGGGAATTCAAAAATATATGAGTTGAATGTATAAAGTGTTAGGAGAGGTTATTGAAAGGTATGTATATCCATATAGCCTATGGTTATATTATGGAAAAGAAAAAGGGAGAACCACATCTCTTAATATTATAAAGGGATATATATATATATATATATATATATATATATATATATATATATATATATATATATATATATATATATATATATATATATATATATATATATATATATATATATATGTATATACGGTTGAAAGGAATATAGGTGTAGTGTTCAATATTCTATGAGGATGGAAATGCTAGAGGAGATTATATCAAAAGGGAAGTAAAGTTAGAATTCTGAAATCATTAATTCAATAATTATGTGAATAGAGGGGAAACCCCAGTGTATTCGAAAAAAAAAAAAAAAAAAAATTCCTTAAACTGGAGGTGTTACATATTTAAATAAGTTTATATATATATATATATATATATATATATATATATATATATATATATA
>CM076570.1:654582484-654639122 GCA_034641835.2 Pinus albicaulis
TTACAACATGGATCTAGGATCATTTAACTTCCCCCTTTATATAGGCTATATTTCACATAAGTACCATGATGATTCAATATCATGGAGGAATACATGAAGTTATTTTTATTTTTAACTATTTTTCTAATTATTATTATTTTTTATTTTGATCAAGTAAAAATATTTTCATGTTATCATTGTTAAAAATGGTTGTTGAGGGTTGACCATGGTTTCCAAGGGTTGTTGATGGTTGATGATGGCTAGTAATGGTTCAATATGGTGGAACCATATTGTTTATGAGGTTGACCATAGTTGACAAGGTTAATCGAGTTTGATGAGCATTGATTAATCTTTACCATAGTTGACTAAGGTTGTCTAAGATAAACCATTAATATAAAAATGTATTTATGTTTCATTATTATAACAATGTTATTTAATGTTGATGATTGTTACATTATTCCATTCATGTTACATTGATCATGGTTCTTGTTAGATTAATGCTAATGTTAATGTTACAATAATGGTTACATTAATGGTTTATCGTAGATGCTAAGAGTTATTGATGGTTGATGAGGGCTGACCATGGTTGAAAATATCTTATGGGATAAATATGGATGATCAGGTTAATAGAAGCTGAAAGGAGTTGATTATGTTTCACTATTGTTGATTATGGTTATGTAACATATCCTGATAACCTCTCAAGAAAATGCATGGAGTTAGGAATTTATTACAACATTTATGAAAGTGTAACCTTATAAATTACCTTTTATACTTCCACATTAACCATTTAAGTACCCAACATCATCACTTAGAGAAACATTTAGTAAAAATCATACTGAGTTAGACAACCATTAATTGTCCTTGTTGTAGCATATTAACTTAACTTTCCTGCTATAACTATGCATCGATCCCATGATCATTTTAATTCAATTAGTACATCACCTAATTGATAATATAAACATCACATCATGAATAAAATTATCATGAAAATGACACAATGAACAATCATATAAATAGACACCGATATACCCTAGAAACCCCATAGGGTGAAAACCAACAAACGTTTAATTTTATTATTAAACGCTCATGAGGGTTGTCACCCCTCACTCAATGGTTATAAGGGAGTCCATCCCTTGAACATTTTCATAAAAATTACATATAAAAATAATATTAAATGAAACATAACTAGCTATAAGCTATTAAAATCATCATGATACGATTTACCCACAGATCCTCAGTCTCAATATTTGTAGTTGGGTTGTTTCCTTCAGTGGGTCATCCTGCAATTGGAACAACTAAACCTACATAGACTAACAACTCTTTATCTTCCACAATGTTAAACTTAAAAAGTCCCTTTCTCAAGCCATTCTTATTTACTGTCATTGTTGTCATCAACACACTTGATATCATGATTAGATAAAATATTAATAAACCAATAATCAATCTCTATTTGTGACACTTCAACAAATATTTGTATGCATGTATAAAACATAACAAAGTTGACATGAAATTATTTCTTTAACATCATTTGACATGCATTAGTAACAAATAAATCACTATCAAGCATCATCTTTCTAACAACCGCTAACAAAATGTTGCATGCACTTTCATATTATTCCCAAAGGAAGGATAACCTACTGTACTATATAATAATATTGTGCATGAAAATGCATAATAAGCTTTCAGGATAACTATCCCAACAAGCTATTTCCTTTTTTCCTACTCTTATGTTTTCTTTTCCAAAGGGATTAACATAATAGATTCTATATTTATGCATATGAATGCATGTTATTTTCCAAAGACATATTTTCCACACAAGAGCTATTCACATTGGCTATACTTATAACAATGTGAGCTTTATTTCAAACTAAGTTAACATACTAGTTATAATTTTGTGCATGTAATAACATAGCATTTTTATTCTTGCATGTAAAACATATATTTCTTTCCAAAAGAAACTAAATACATATTTCATGGAAAAATAAGCACATTTATTTTCTAAGGGATCAAACGCATACCACTTATTCTTTCATGCATGCAAAGGGACATTTCCCTCTCATCCAAAATATCTAACCCAAAGCTATAGTTTTTCCATGTATGCAAGCATATATGTTTCTCTAAATAATCTTACATAATAAAGCATGTGATTACTATTTTTCCTCTTCAAGAATCTAATCCAATAATGTATACAAGGATATATTTTTCTCTTATATTCTTTTTCAGGATTTTTAACACAATAATTGTTTCCTTTCATACAATTATATATATTTACTTTACAAGGAATTTAACACCTTAATTATTCTTTTTCAAAAATATAGATAACTCAATAGCTATTATGCATGGAATACAAATTATATTCTTATCATTTCACATGTTAGAGAGATTTGTATTATTTCCTCAAGAAATAACATGAATAACAAATATTTCTCAAATAACACAACCAATTGCCTTTTACGCAAAGGTTTTATGTGAGCTACCCCTCACATAAGTTATTTATATATTTTTTACACGAATAAATATCCTCATGCATGTAAAATCACATAATAATTTCTAGTATGTCAAAAATACTAGATAATTATTCATGTGCACCTAAGCACATAGTCCCTTCAAGAGTCCAATATTTCTCTTTAACTTTTAATGAATATGCATCATTAGAAAATACTTAGTAATTATATAAATTAATTCCTTGTCAAGAATCATCAACAGACTTATTATTTCTATATGTACATAAACAATTCTTCTTACCTCATTGAAAAATGAAATGAAAGCATTTTGTTTTACTCTAATTTTCCTGTTTTAGTCATCCACTTTGGACACATATTACGAACATATGCAAACACATTTCAGAAAACCCAAATATTTTTTTGTTTGACACAGGCGTATTAAAAATATCCTCTCTCATTTTTTTCACAGTTGTCACAGTTTTGAAGAATCGAATGAATCTTTGCAGCCCATTATTCCAGATTTAAATATTAAATAATTTCCTATTTTTGTCATCCAATTTGGACACTGTTTCCAACCAAATGGAAACTATTTTTCGAAAAACAAAAGAGATTTATGTTTCTAATGGGTTCTTTAAAAATAACTTCTCTCATTTTTTACATAAGTGTTACGGTTTGGAAGATCCAAATGAATCTTTGGAGCTCATTGTTCCAGATTTAAATAATAATTAATTCCCTGTTATTTTACATCCATTTAGGACATGGTTTTCGAGACATGGAAAACGAATTTTTAAAATCTAAAAGAGGCTTTTGTTCATAACATCATCGTTTACAGAAACCTCTTTCGCTTTTTTCATATATATTTCGGTTTTGGAGGTACAAAGTCATATTTAGACCCTATATTCCAATCACTCATGCAATTCACATAATTATTTAGCCATGAAAATATTTTATCAATTCACAACACATGAATTATTCTCATAATTCAATGAATAAGACACTTATTCCTCTATGAACAAAATTGTATAGAGGTTTACTCAAGAATTAATCTTAATTCTTTATCACATGAACGTTTTCTTGCAAATAAATTCAATCATTATATCATCATGACCCATATGCAAACAAATGAATTTTCAATGAATATGGTTACTTATCTCTTGATGCATGCTTGGAATACTCTCTTCCTCTTTCTTGGCTCCATTCTCCATGTATTATCCCATTCCCCTCCTCTATTTCTCTCATAGGCTTATAATAAAAAGAAATAATAAAATGGAATAGCTTTTATAAATCATAAAAGCATTCCATATTTTTCTAAATCATAAAATAATTCCAGCTTTTTTAAATCATAAAATCATTCCAGCTTTTCTAAATCATAAAAGCATTCCATAAATCTAATTTTTCCTAAATCACAAAAGCAATCCATAAATATCTCATGCTTTTATTTTTAAAGCCAGATTTGTTTTTTCCTTATGAGAAAAATATCACTTATCCATAATTTTTGCAAATCTATTACTGATTATTTCTAAAAATCATAAAAGATACCAACTTGGAAATATAATTTATTTCTATAGAAGAATATAAATTTTTCTATATAAAATAATTAAGAAACAATTATTTAAATATTCTTATAATTAAGAATTACAAGAATATTCTTCATGTAATATCAATATAAGAATAAATAATATTCCATTATAAATAAATAATATTCAATTATTTAAGAATCCTCATTTTATGAGAGTTCTTATGGTGGCTTAAGCTAGGGATATTATAGGTTAACCACTTATCTAATAATATTTCTATGTTACATTAGTCAAATAATGTTAAATGCTAATATTACACTAATAGTTGCATTAATGGTTAAATAGGGCCGAGGAGGTTAAACATGCTTGATCGAGGTAATCCTTGGCTTTTTGCATTATTATTTGTTTTTTAGTTTTCATGACGTTTCTAAAATAATTTTCTTGTTGTATTTCCAATAATATTTATTAAACTCATTTTTTTTTGGTCAGTATTTGTTATTCACTTAGTGCAAATTTGTATTATGTTTTATTTCATTTCCAACTATATTTTTTATAGACATTGAAATGAAAATATTTGTTTGTCAGAATGCAGTGTCATATGTCTTTCATCAGATTATAATGTTTTAAAGTTTTTTTTCATAATGTCATTGTAATTCTATTTGTATATTGACATCTCAATGTTATTTTTGTAACATGATCTTTAAATAATGTTTTTTTTCATGTTTTTTTCATGAAAAGGTGATGTATATCATTGGTGTTTATCACAATGTAACATTTGTTTATTTCTTTCAATTTGGTAATCATTTTTTTTTTTGTGTTATTCCAAGACTTGTTTTCATAGAAATTTATGACATTTTTTTGCACGCCGACATTTTGATGTTAGTTTTATAATATCACTCCACCACAATTATTTTTGTTCGGCATAGTGTAAAATAGCTTATATGTTGGTGTCATATAGATATAGATTTATGTTCATCACATTGTAGTAAATTTATTATAGTAAAGGATATATATAATATTATACAGGTAATATAAAAATAAATAAAGAAACATGTTCTCATGAAGTGATTAAGTCAATTGTATTAATGTATATGATAGATTATAAAAATCGATTGATGAAAGGAAAATGGTTCACGATATATAATAAATTGTTAAGTAACATCATTCATCAAGTAATTGAGTGAACTATTACAAAAAATTTATATATAAATAAATCAATAAAGAAAAAATTCCTAAATTGGAATTAATATGAAATTATCATTAAATGAAAGTTTTTAATTTTAAATTCAAATGCAATATCCAGAAATATAAGCCAGAAATGATTTTTTGACATGTGTTTATGAATTGTAGGAGTGAAAATTTATAAAATATTGAAATATTTTTAAGATGAAAACAAGAATGATCAATTTAAAAATATGTCACATTATGAGGTTTCAAACCAAACATATGGTTTACATGAGCGTTATGAAGAGTATGGCATTCCAAATAGCAGAAAATTTTATGTTAAATATGGATGTAATCTAATAAAGTTAAGGGGTTAATTTTAGATTTAATGTAATGTGAAGTAAATAAGAAAAGGAAAAAATTATTGAATTGAATTTAATATTATATTTTTGTCAAATGCAAGCTTAAACTTTTAAATCTATGAAATGTAATATTTAAATTGAAAAAGTGATAAATTCATCCATGTAAATATCTAGAAATTTTTTTTATGGAAATTGAAAAGGTATATAATAAAATGACAGATGTGATGCATACATGAAATTCAATATTGAAATGACAAAAGTGATAATTATATCCTTTATGGTAAATATAAACTACCTTATTCTAAAATGTTTTAATGTGGTTTGTAGGCACACTATCATTATAGATACAGTGTCTCTCAAGAAGACTATTGTTAGGAGACTGTGAACCAGTATAAAATGTGGAGACCAGAAATATTCAAAGAAATGAATATTAGTAGGAGTTGTTTTTCACGTGATAACAATAAAGTTTTGATACTTACAATTAGTGGGAGAATAATTATGAATATTAATTGGAGGGGCTTATTTTGTAACTCTTCTTCATTGATTGTAAATTTTTTATATTAATATAGTAAATTCCAGAGTTAATTATATCTTTAACATGTAGGATAACTTTACTTTACAAATTTACAAATATAAACCAATATTTGTAAAATTATTAAATAAACAATTAAAATTCAATGTTAAAAATATATAATATTTTTCAAATTAATACATTTTGTTATTGAAATAATAAGCATATGCAATGAATTGAATTAATTAGCATATCTCACAACTTTTTTGTTCATCATGAAATGTACATTGAGAAATATCCAACAATAATATCAATAATCGTGGAAGTATCTGATCATTTAAAAATGTTGACAAGCTTTCTTACATTACGCCTACACATCTCCCACAAACTAGGACTGTAGAGCACCTCTCCGCACAATTAATTTATCTCTTTTGAAGGATGATAGTAAATTATATTAACTCATGTGGTTATCTAAATATTTAACATATATAAAATTAATGTTGTTAGTAACCATGTGATGGGGAACTCCAGCCCACGTGCCCTGTCAACTGAACAGTTTCACAACCTTTTAAAACACAATGTATAACAAATGTGGTTACGTGGCTTTTCAACGTGTGTTGATTGATTTACACGTCGGTTTCGCGCCTTTGAACTTCACAACAGGCCTCGAGCCTTTCGTTCCTCTCCGGGACTTGAATTAAATGCACAGTAAATGGCCTCGAACGGATCACTTGGCCCACTTGCCAACGCATATGGTCATACACCCTTACTCTCTCGCTCGGGTCATTTCTTCAGTCGGTCACTTGGTGTTTATGCTCCGCGCAGTGTGAGAGGGTTTCGAACCTGCGCCTCTGTGCCAAGGGTTTGTTCTTCCCTGTGGACTCTGGCCACGGCAACTGTGGCTATGTTGATGAAACGATACGGCTGCAATGGCGTTCTGGTTTCCAACCTCCTTGTTGGTTCGGTTCCTTCCCACCGAGACTGGTTTGTCCCTCTGTTTCTCGTTCAATACTTACAGGTTCTTCGACATGCCGATTTATTCCGGTTATTTCTGTTTGTGGTTTGTTCTAGGCTAATTGTTTTCTCTTAACAATTTCGCATAGGTTCTTTGGCTCTCGGCCCTGAGCTTCCTCCGGTCAACCCTACTCCAATTGGCGACTGTGTTGGTAAGCCATATTTCTCTGTTTCAAAACCCCAATGGTTTTGTTCCCATACTGATCTCGAAGCTCCTTGCGAGCAGATTCAAATGGTTCTTCGGTGGTTACTCGATTTCTCGGAAAAAGAAATGCTCTCCCTCTCCGCAAGGTAAATGCCCAAATGCTCTTCTTCTACTGGTAGTCTCGTTTGAAACAACAGTTTTGTTGCACAGGTTTTTAACTAATGGTTTGTTTTACTTGCACAGGTATCACGAACTCCTTTGGTTTCCCAGTCTTCTGTCAGGGTTTTCGCTCGGCTTCTGGATTCAAAAGGTAAGTCGTCGTCTGACTCACACCGTTCTTACTGTAGAAGTTTGTTTGGGAGTGTCGTAGATGACTTCGTGCCAGTTTTTACTTTCAGGTTTTATTGTGGCGTTGTCACGCTGCGGTTACTCTGTCTCTTTGCAAATACTGTCTTTCGGACAGAATTCGACTTTCAAGTTGGCTTGGGTTTTAAAACCCCACCTGTGCCCCTCGGTTTCTATTTGGAGTTCTTGCCTGTGACTGTAGGGTTTCTGGCCGTAACCCTAGGTTACGAATCTTGATTTTTTCCTCCGGTGGTTTCAATATGTAACTTAATACATTTCAGTATGGACTTTCTTGCTATTGCGACCCTGTCAGAGGGTTTACTCTATTCTCAGTTTATTTATAAATGAAATGGCTCAGCTTAATGTAAATACCTGTAGGTTTCAATGTTCCTCGTTGTTTGTTGGCTGTTTGGATTTCGCCGTCAGTGTACAACTTCTCTGTTTGTGTTGTATTCTCCTGCACTCCTCTTCAGCTTTTGCGTGCGTTGACCACGCCTTCGTGTTGCAATACACCTGTTCACTGATAATAATATTTCTCCAGTGGAAAAGAAATAGATATATAACTATGTTTAATTCAGAATTTGCAAGCAAACAATTTGACAGTGAATTTTTGAATATATATTACGCTTCAATGTTTCTAAATACAATACAGATGGTATGTTTCTGCTGAGTATTAAAACTCTGTTTTCATTACTCCATTCGATGTGTAAATTTGCAGAACCCCTGTACAGTCATCTTTTCGTTTCTTTAGTAGCCACCCTGCAGGCCAATTCGTTGCCAACTGATAACTGTTTCCAGTTGGTTACACAGTTATATGTTTTTACATTATGGTTATTTCACTTTTTCACTCATCGAATTGTTTTTACTCTACCTAACAAATCTACCATAGTTGTTCAAATCAAAAATAAAAACAATTAAACTAGAACACTCTACTGACAGCTAGTTCTTTGTCCTAAGAAAGAAATAAATTAAAACAGGAACAGGTTTTGAGACCTGTAAAATAACTCAAACTGAAAACCTGAAACACCTGTCTGACCGGTTGCCACCCTAGTCAGATGCTCCTGCATCAGGCTCCGGGGGTAGCAAAAAGTCATGGCTCCGCTCCATGAGGTCATCCACTGAGTAGCCAATTTTCTGAATCTGTGCCGCGTCAAGCCAGGTACTGTCCTCAATAGGACGGTCCTTCCACTTGACCAGGTACTGTAATTAGTCCTTCCTGCGTGTGCGTTTGGCTACTTGCATGTCGAGGATACCCTCGATCTCAAGGGGCTGCGCTGCAGGCATCTGCTTCAACCAAACATCCTCTTCACCTGGGGTAGTCCGCTCTGGCCTTGTTGCCTCTTCTTCTCCGGGATTGGTAGGGTAAGGGAACAAGTCTGCCACGTTAAAAATGGGTGAAATGCCTATTCCGGGTGGCAGCTGTATCTCATAGGCATTGGCTGAAAACTTGCAGAGAATTCTGCACGGGCCAATTTTTTTAAACTTCAACTTGTTATACTGCCCTCTTGGAAAACGTTCCTTGCGCAAGTGGGCAAGGACTTCGTCCCCGATGTTGAACTAAACTTCCCGCCTCTTCAAATATGCTTGCTGTTTATACCTTTGACTGCTGTCTACCAACTTCAATTTTACCTGCTCATGTAGATCATTCATCGCTTGAGCGAAATCTTCACCATCGGCGCTTCTTTTTTCTAGCTTCCCCAAATCCCGCAGTTCATGCACTCCGCGAGGATGCATGCCGTACAGAACCTGAAAAGGACTATGTCCGGTACTGCGATTGGGAGAATCATTATATGCAAATTCCGCTTGGGCAAGTACACGATCCCACATCCGCGAATTTTCTCCGACTAAGCTTCTTAGCAGGTTCCCCAAACTCCTATTTACCACCTCTGTCTGCCCATGAGTCTGTGGGTGATAAGCGGAGCTGAAATTTAGTTGGGTGTCCAACTTTTTCCACAGGGTACGCCAGAAGTGTCCTATGAATCGTACATCCCGGTCTGAAATAATAGATCTCGGCAAACCGTGCAGTCGAACAATTTCTGTGAAGAACTAGTGGGCTACGTGAGTAGCATCACTGGTTTTTCGACAGGGTATAAAATGCGCCATCTTCGAGAATCTATCCACCACTACCATCACTGAATCAAATCCCTGCTGTGTCCTTGGTAAACCCAGGACAAAGTCCAAACTGACTGAGTCCCATGGTCTACTTGGTGTGGGCAACGGCGTATAGAGTCCTACATTCTGGCTGTGACCTTTTGCCAACTGACACATTTTGCACCTGCTCACATGCCTCTGCACATCTCGCCGCAGCTTTGGCCAATAGTAGAAATGCTCTATCTGAGATAGCGTCTTGTCTATACCGAAATGTCCGGCTATACCTCCACTGTGTTTCTCACGAATAATGTTTTCCCGCATTGAACAATCGGGAATACACAACTGTCCTCCTTTGAACAGTAATCCTTCTTGCAAATTGTAGTCCAACCATGGACTGTGATTCCGCAGTAAAGGGTTCTGACATGCTTCATGTGCCTCCCTGAAGTCTGTGTCTGTTTGATACAGATCCTTCAAGTGTTCGAAACCCAGTACCTGCACTGTACTCTCCTGTAAAAGTAGAGCTCTTCTGCTTAATGCATCTGCTACCTTGTTGGACTGTCCGCTGATATGCTTCAATACGAAAGTAAAGCTCTGCAGATATTCCACCCACTCTGCATGCTTGTGATTCAACTTGTGCTGCTGCATAACATATTGTAAAGCAGAATTGTCAGAAAATAACACGAATTCATTACCTAGTAAATAGTGCCTCCAGTGTTTTAAGGCTTGAACGACCGCATAAAATTCTTTGTCGTAAGACGAATACTTCTGCCTGCTTTCGTTCAACTTCTCACTGAAGTAAGCAACCGGTCTATCTTCCTGGCTGAGTACTGCCCCAATGGCTGTACCGCTGGCGTCACAACGAACTTGAAAAAGTTTGTTGAAATCCGGTAATCTCAAAATTGGCCTCTCAGTGATCTTTTTCTTCAAAGTCTGAAAACTGCTTTCTGCTGCTTCAGTCCAACGAAAAGGCTAATTTTCCTTCTTAATCGTGTCCAACATAGGTGCACAAATCCCACTGAAATTCTTGATGAACTTCCTGTAAAAACTCGCTAAACCATGAAAACTTCGAACTTCAAACAGGTTCTTTGGAGATGGCCAGCTTACGATTGCTGCAATATTTTCCGGATCCATCTTCAGCTCATTCTCTGCAATCACAAAACCCAGATACACTAGTTCTTTTTGGAAAAAAGTACATTTTTTTAGATTTATCAGCAGCTTGTTCTACTGCAGACTTCTCAATACACTTCGAATATGTCGAAAGTGTTCCTCTTTCGTTTTGCTGAAGATTAGTATATCATCTAGATACACAATCACGAATTTCCCAATGAATTCCTTCAGTACTTCATTCATTAAGCGCATGAAAGTACTGGGAGCGTTACTCAATCCGAATGGCATCACCAGCCATTCATACAGTCCTTCATTTGTCTTGAAGGCTGTCTTCCATTCATCCCCTTCCCTGATTCGGATCTGGTGGTAGCCGTTTTTCAAGTCAATCTTTGAAAAATATGCTGCCCCACTCAAACAGTCCATCATGTCATCCATCCTTGGTAATGGAAACCTGTACCGAATCGTAATTTTATTGATGGCTCTTGAATCTATACACATCCGCCATTCGCCACCTTTCTTAGGAGCCAATACTGTCGGAACTGCACAAGGACTCATACTTTCTCTGATCAATCCTTTATCAAGCAATTCCTGCACCTGTTTCCGAATTTCTTCATGATCTTTCGGACTCATACGATAAGCTGCCTTGTTTGGCAAGCTGGCTCCTGGTATAAAGTCAATGCAGTGGGTGATGCCTCTTTTGGGAGGTAATTCGTCTGGAAGATCATCCACTACAATATCCCCAAATTCCTGTAACATCTCTTGTATCTCCTCAGGTAAATCTGAAATTTTAGTGTGCAGTACCACTGTTCTTGGTCTCCTTACAACAACAAAATTCACTTCACTGTCTTCAATCTGTTTCAGGAATTCCTTTCCACCCAACAGCAGTGTTTTTGCTCCACTAGCCTCTGCTGTACCTTCCTCCTTGATAGGAACGAGTGTGTGCTTGACTCCATCTTTAACAAACTTGTAACAGTTTGTTCTTCCGTCATGTACCACCTTTCTGTCAAACTGCCAGGGCCTTCCCAACAGTATGTGACAGACATCCATTGGCATAACATCACAGACAATCTTGTCTTTATACCTGCCTATCTGGAACTCCACCTCGCATTGTTCATCAAACAACAACTGATGCCCTTTCTGCAGCCACGACACCTTGTATGGAGTGGGGTGTTTCAGCTTTTTCAAACCCAGCTTCTCCACCATTTCCGTGGCCACTAAATTATCAGTGCTCCGACTGTCAATGATCAGTTTTCAGCACTTTCCCTGTGACTTGCAAACTGTCCTGAACAAGGTCTTTCTCTGGCCTGGGTCCACAACCTCCTTGGCTGGTTTCAACAGCACCTTGTTCAACACCAGAGCTTCCCCTGTCTCCGGTGTATCTTCCACTTCCTGAGGAGGTGCTTCCGCTTCCTCTGGCTGAGCAACATAAGCTCCTCTTCCACCTGCTGGTTCGCCTTCAGGACATTCATACGATTTGTGCCCCCACTTGTGGCACCTGTAGCACTGGACAGTTCCTCTGCCCCGACCATTTCCTCTCCCCCGCTGGGCTGGTCGTCCTCCTCTAGTGCTGTTGTCCTTTTCTGCTGTTCCTGCAGATTTGGAACTGCTGCCTTCCTCATTGGAACCCGTTCCCCTACCTTTACCAAAAGCTTTTCCCTTTCCTCTGCCAGATCCGCCTCCTCTTCTGGCATTTTGTTTCCTGTTTATTTGTTCTTCCGCCTTTAATGCAAACTGATATGCTTCTTCCAAGGTTCTGGGTGAAAGGATACCAATTTCATCTAATATCTCTCCCCTCAGCCCATTCACGAACCTTGTTGTCTTTTCTGGGTTTTCCTCCACGTAACCTGCCCTCAAATTTAGTTTATAGAATTCTTCAGTATATTCCTTAATCGTCATTCCCCTTTGTTTCAGGTTTTGTACCTGCCTATACAACATGATCTGATAATCTTTGGGCAAAAATTTCTCCTTCATTTTTGCCTCCATTCTGGTCCACTTCCGTATAGGCTGTTTGTGTAGTCTTTTTCTCTCCGCCTGTACGCTGTCCCACCATAAGGACGCATGTCCCTTCAGATTGGTGGCAGCAAACTTCACCTGTTTGTCCTCGCTGGTCTCCTCAAATTCGAAGTATTTATTTACTTCACTTAACCAGTCCAGCAACACATCTGCCGACAAACTGCCGTCATAAGTGGAAAGCTCATGCTTCGGCTTATGACTGGACAACAGAACTGATTTCAACAATCTCAGTTCAGGTGTCACTCCTTCAAACTCATCTTCCGACTCTGCAATATCCTCGTCACTGTCATCTGCTGGGTCTCTCCTTCCCCGAGCTTCTACTGCTGCCAATCTCTGATTTAGAATCCAAATTTTATCTCGCAGTCCTTCTTCTGCCACTCTCCAGATTGCTCTACCTCTTCCTCTTCCTCTTCTGCCAACTTCCATCTTCTTGCTACTTCAAACTTATGCTCCGATACCACTTGATGGGGACACCAGCCCATGTGCCCTGTCAACTGAACAATTTCACAACTTTTTAAAACACAATATATAACATCTATGGTTACGTGGCATTCCAACGCGTGTTGATTGATTTACACGTCGGTTTCGCGCCTTTGAAACTCACCACAAGCCTCGAGCCTTACGTTACTTTCCAGGACTTGGATTAATTGCACAGTTATTGACCTCGAATGGATCACTCGGCCCACTTGCCAACGCGTATGGTCATACAACCTTACTCTTTCACTCGGGTCATTTCTTCATTCGTTCACTTGGTGTTTATGCTCCGCGCAGTGTGAGAGGGTTTCGACCCTGCGCCTCTGTGCCAAGGGTTTGTTCTTCCCTGTGGACTCTGGCCACGGCAACTGTGGCTATGTTTGTGAAACGATGTGGCTGCAATGGCGTTCTGGTTTCCAACCTCCTTGTTGGTTCGGTTTCTTCCCACCGAGACTGGTTTGTCCCTCTGTTCCGCGTTCAACACTTACAGGTTCTTCGACATGCAATTTTATTCCAGTTATTTCTGTTTGTGATTTTGTTTCAGGCTAATTGTTTTCTCTTAAAAATTGTGCACAGGTTCTTCGGCTCTCGGCTCTGAGCTTCCTCCGGTCAACCCTGCTCCAGTTGGCGATGGTTGTCGGTAAGCCCTCTTTCTCTGTTTCAAAACCCCAATGGTTTTGTTTTCATACTAATCTCGAAGCTCCTTGCGAGCAGATTCAATTGACTCTTTGGTGGTTACTCGATTTCTCGGGAAAGAAATGCTCTACCTCTCCGCAAGGTAAATGCCCAAATGCTTTCCTTCTACTGTTAGTCTCGTTGTTTCAACGATTTTGTTGCACAGGTTTGTAACTGATGGTTTGTATTACTTGTACAGGTATCACGAACTCCTTTGGCTTCCCAGTCTTCTGTCAGGGTTTCGCTCCGCTTTTGTATTCAAAATGTAAGTCATCATCTATCTCACGCCATTCTTACTGTAGAAGTTTGTTTGGGAATGTCGTAGATGACTCTGTGCCAGTTTTCACTTTCAGGTTTTGTCGTGACGTTGTCACGCTATGGTTACTCTGTCTCTTTGCAAATACTGTCTTTCGGACAGAATTCAACTGTCAAGTTGGCTCGGGTTTTAAAACCCCACCTGCACCTCTCGGTTGCTATTTGGAATTCTTGCCTGTGACTGTAGGGTTTCTGGCCGTAACCCTAGGTTACGAGTCTTGATTTGTTTTCTCCGGCGATTTCAATATGTAACTAAATGCATTTTGGCATGGAATTTCTTACTGTTTCGATCTTGTCAGAGAGTTTAATCTATTCTCAGTTTATTTGTAAATGAAATGGCTCAGCTTAATGTAAATACCTGTGAGTTTCGATATTCCTCGCTGTTTGTTGGCTGTTTGGGTTTTTTTGCCGTCAGTGTACAACTTCTCTGTTTGTGTTGTATTCTCCTGCACTCCTCTTCAGTTTTTGCGTGCGTTGACCACGCCTTCGTGTTGCAATACACCTGTTCACTGATAACAATATTTCTCTAATGGAAAGGAAGTAGATATGTAACTGTGTTTAATTCAGAATTTGCATGCAAACAATTTGACAGTGAATTAGAATAAATATCACACTTCAACGTTTCTAATTACAATTCAGATGGTATGTTTCTGCTGAGTATTAAAACTCTGTTTTCATTATTCCATTCGATGTGTAAATTTGCAGAACCCCTGTACAGTCATCTTTTCGTTTCTTTTGTAGCCTCTCTGCAGGCCAATTCGTTCCAACTGATAACTGTCTCCAGTTGGTTACACAGTTACATGTTTTTACATTATGGTTAATTCACTTTTTACTCATTGAACTGTTTTACTTCACCTAACAAAACTACCACAGTTGTTTAAATCAAAAATTAAATAAAAACAACTAAACTAAAACAACTCTACTGACAGCTAGTTCTTTGTCCTAAGAAAGAAATAAATTAAAACAGGAACAGGTTTTGAGACCTGTAAAATAACTCAAAACTGAAAACCTGAAACACCTGTCTGACCGGTTGCCACCCTAGTCAGGTGCTCCTGCATCAGTAACTCAGAAAACTTCAAGGATAACGTTTAATATTTTATTAATTTATAAATATTTTAAATTATTTTATATGAAAAGAAATTAAAAATTAACCAATATTCATGCGAGATATAATTTATATAATCACAATTCTCAGGAACACACTTACAAGATACCAATAAATGACAGTATACTTACACCTTTGATTTAAACTTATATTTCATAAATTTTAAATATGGTGAATTTCAGTGACAATTTCTTCATACTGAATTGGAAAGATATTTAGTTCTCAGCTTCTAAAAATGCATCAAGGAGAAGCCTAAATCTAAAGAAATTGATTGAGATGTTAGTCTTTGTAAGCATGTGGCTAAGAATGCTCAATCAATAAGATTCTTCGGGCAAAGCAGGTAGAACCGAACATGGCATTAAAATTATGGCGAAAGCAAAGGAAACACCAAGAGGAATTAACTCATATACATGGCCAATTAAATTAATCAAAAAATGGCTTACCAAATTAGAGCTAATCCATTGGGAGAGTGCGAGAATCATTTCTCAGGTAGGTAGGCCACACGAATAAAACTAAAACTAACACAATTGAGTTAAACAAAAAAATTGATTTAATGAAAAATTGAAAAGGTTAACTAAATGAAAACTAATAAAACTAACACAGGTGAGTTAAATGAAAAGATTGATTTAATAATCATGAAAAGTTGAATAGGTCAAAGATGGGAAGTCAAAATCGATTAAATACGAAAAATCAAGATCTTATGATGAACCATGAACCATATTTAGTGGTTCGAAAATCTTTGAAAACAAAAATTATGATGTGACTTTCACGAAAGAAATTCCCATAAAAAACCATGTTCATGAGATTAATCTCATCGATGACCGATGGGAGTGAAACTCAATAAAAAAAAAAAGAGTATCCAGACTGGTGTATTGAACTAGGGTTTGAATTGCCGCAACAGTAGCCAGAACATCCAGTGATATGTCAGTGGAGGACGAGGGGGGATTTCTAATATACGGTCTGCCAATGAAGCCTAATATACATAGCATATGCCAATGAAGTCTAGCTGCAGTTGGCATTCTGTAGATTGGAACTCGTTTCTGTTGGGCAATGAATTCAACTCCAAACAGTTCCGACAAAGGTTTGTTGGGTGGCATAGTGGGCCACTCGAGAACCCATCAAGGTTGTGGCCATGCTCATCAATGGTTAGTTGGGCCACTCTCGTCAAGCTTCCCACCAATGGTTCCCAACTTCCAAAATCCATCAAGGAGAAGTGAGGCAACGCAGAACAGAGGAGAATATGCGATTAAACAAAGGAATGAACCAGATGGATTAACTGATAAGCATGGGCCTATTAAATTAATCAAGAAATACTCCCACTAAATTAGGGTTAAATTAGGGTTAAGAGTGCCCTAATTATTCCCAAGGAGATGAGACACATATTTAAAAAATCAGTCGACGAAAAGCTATATTTATAAGTAAACATATGGTTAATCTATTGAAAAAAAATGAGCCAGAGCCATCTCCGTATACCTAGAGTTGTAAGTTTAAGTAGGGTTTCAACAATGAATGATATCAACTACAAAGAGAAGAGATATGGAATGCAATTGCCATCTTCATCACTCGAGAAATTTCATTATAACAAGAAAAAAGGAAATTCGGTAATAAAGAAATTGCCTCTTATACAAGAAATCAGATGAGGTAATAATATGATGTACCCTAAGTGAAAAACCCTCAAATAGCCGTACTGGTTGAACCAAATCCCGTTATAGTTCCTTTGAGGTTGCCTTTGAAATCTGGTTAAACTACTGACAAAAAAATATAGCAAGGTTTAGACATTATCTACACGAAGAAATTAAAGAGATGTCAAATGGCAGTTGTTATCCTAAAAACGAAAAAGATTCAATACGAAAGAAATTAGCTAATACAGAAATCTTCATCACTCGAAAAGGAAAAGATTCAATAAGAAAGAAATTAGGTAATACAGAAATTGCATCTCATACCAGAGATGAGATGAAATAATAATATCATGTTCCTCCAGCAAGAAATCCGAACTTCATCTTCGTCTATCGCACTGAGACTCCAAACCACCAAACAGGCAGAGTGAGACTCCAACACCAACACCAAAACACCCAACAGACATATGTTTAAATTGTGTGAGATTTGAGATATATATACACTCGCTTTCAACGGATAGTTGAACCACCATTACACCATTACCAACGGCTTACATTATTTAAAAAAAAAAAAGCACACTTATGCTTTTGGTTCAAATTTTTTTCTGTATAAATTCTATTAAAAAAAAAAAGCACACTCATGCTTTTGGTTCAACCTTTTTTCTGTTTAAATTCGTGCTTTTAACTTTTCCAATACCTTTTCTATTATTGGCTTTTTAATTTAACCTCTATTTCAACAATTAATCATTTATTCTGTTCTTTGCATTGTGCATTGTGGGGTCTAGACTCTAGAGTTGGCAGAGACATAGGTGAAGTGGAAATCAGTTGAAGCATGTGTAAAATTTGTTTTTTTTTTTTATATAATTTAGTTGAGATTGCTTAAATATAAAATTTCAAATTAGTTTTTTGTTCTACACTTTTTATTTTTTTGTTTTATGCTTTCTTACTTTTTGCAATTTGCAAAAAGCATTCGGAGGGTAACAAGAAGTTGATAATCAAATAAAATTGAGATAAATAAATCATAAAATTTAATAAATTAACCAATTAAATTTTAATGGAATGGATATGAGTTACGTGATTAATATCAAACATAATATTTTTTTAATTAATTAAAAAGCCACTTACTTGTTATCAACTATGTAAAATGGTATATATTCTTTTCAATGAAAAAAAAAACTCATTATATATCTCTGAATGAGTGAAGGTGTCAGGGAAAATCCACTCATAACTCTAACTCTCATTCATAATTTTTTTTATCCAACACTAGGATTGTGCGAGGTTATTTCTAGCTTTTGGGAGTGATGGAGCCACGTCATTTCTAGTCCTTTGTGCCAGTTGTATCAACTTTACTATTAAAATAATGGAACATGTCACTTTTTATCATTGTTCCTGTAAGTACATAAACATGAAAGATGTTGATTGTGATTGTGAAGTGGCAGCTAGTTATTATGGAGTCAGCCAACAAATCTTAAAATGTCAATAACAACTTTTTTTATAGAGTTATTATTTTCTAATAAAAAATATCTATTATAGAATTATAAATATTTATAATAAAAAGATAATGAAAAGTAAAATAACATGACAATTTACAAAAGCATGAAATGATGGATTCTTAGATGTCTTAATATAAATGTTTATCATTGAATTGAAAAGCATGAAATAATGGATTTTTAGATTTAATAATATTGAAAGGTTATTGTATTTTTAGAAATAATAGATGAAATCATTAGTTTTAAACATGTGAAATAAATTTAATACAAAACAAATTGAAATAATAGGTTTTAGGTTATATTTCATATGGTTAATAAATATTAGGGTTTATGTAAGTGGGTGACGAGGTGGGCTCTTATAGCACTCATCATACGTTCAATTCCCTTCCCGTGGTGTGATGTATGTGGAGATGTTGATGAAGTTAGAGTAAAAAAAAAAAAGTGAAAAAATAGAAAAATGAAAAGTACTACCAAACTTACAAAAAAAATTAACGATTAGGGGTTATATATAATAGAAAAATGAAAGGTACTACCAAACTTACAAAAAAAATAAAGATTAGGGGTTATATATAATATGTAATTGTTAGAACTATCTTATTATTGGAATTTTTTTAGAATAGTTAAAATATGAAAATAAAAAAATATATATATGAACCAATCATTTAGGGTAAATGAATACAATATGTCTCTTAGGGAATATAAAATGGGAGGAAACTTGGCTAGAATATAAGACCATTTCACTTCTATTTTTTCTTTAGTAATTGAAATGCAAACACAAAGAAAGAGGAATTTATTACAAATTTTCGCTTCACACCATGGCCTAAGTGGCTACTACGAAATCTTATTGGTCATCTATTATTTCCAAACATCTCACCCATTGATCTACTTTTCACAATATGAAACAGAACACAAAGCTAAAAAAATTGAATCTTTATATTTCAAGTGGCCTAATATTTAATATAGCCTAATATCCATCTACATTTAAGGTTTCATTCCTCTACCATCATTTAGTACTAGGTTTTAGATCATGTAGAGTCTTCCTAAAAGTATACATTAGGAAAAGTTTTAAATATGGAGATTTGTCTCCAAATTGTAGAAATTTTTGAAAATTCTACTAGCTCCTTAAACTCTTTAGCCATATTCATCTAAAAATATTCATATTTATAACAATTCTATATACTATCTATAAAATTTTGATTAATTTTTGCATAAAATAATTTAATCCTATAAAATTTATGTGAATCATTTAAGAAAGAAAAAGGAAAGTGTAGAATATTGTATTGGAAAAAGCATGGAAAATAAGTCTATTTATGAAAATTTTCTACTAAGATTTCCCCTGGTCTAATAGTGGGTAGGTCCGCCTATGCCATATACTTAGTACGATGGTGGCCACGAAGGTAGCTCCAATTGTGGGAGGAATAATTTTCACATATGGCCTCCTACTAGGTTGGTGTTTACACCATTCTAAAGGTCGCTATATGAAGAAATATGTCAGAAAACTTTATGTTGATATTGTGAATTTTTTACTCAAGAATTTTTCATTTGATTGCTCAAAATGAACCATCTAAATTTTAAACCTTGAGTCTCTTAATTGGGATGTGCCACTAACTTAAAAGGTACTCCACCAATAGAAACACCTAGTGTATATGACACAAAAGTGGGAATATACATCTCACTGACTAATGGAATGAAGTTGGACATAATGGCTCGTTATTCGAAATATTGAAACTAGTTTTTGGCAGCATGTGAGAACTACACAAAAAGGAAAAGATAATCACCAAAATGAGGTCTATTCAATTGAAAAAGGGAAGAGACTAAAATTTTTAGGAATAATTTTCATATATGAGTTCCTATTATTAGGATAGAAAATGTCAATGCAAGAAACATATAAAGGTTATTATGGTTTTACTCTTTAAACTATATCTACATGTTATCTCAAAAACTTTAAAAGTTTACTAATCTTTATTTTATTTTCTTAATTTATTTATTTATCTAAATTTATTTACTTTGCTCTCTTAATTAACTAATTTATATTAGTTTTGAAGATTCTTTTAGGGTAAATTGATAGCTGAGTTTTATATAATATTATGTTTTATGTTAAATTATTGTTTTCTTTATTTAATAGGTAACAAATATTTATTATATCATTTTTTAATCAAATCTACATTAAATATTTAAAAATAGTTTTCAAATTAATATTATATGAATTCATATTTTGTTGCAATAAATAATTTGGAGGAAATTCTATATTATTGCTACATGTTTTATTTTAGAAGTTCTTTTCTTTAAATCTATACCTAGTTTAATTTTACTACCCTAAATAGTGGTTTCAATTTTTATATTTTTCATGTCACTCTAATATGTTAGATTTGTATTTTTGTAATTTCTATGATAAGGGAGACAAGAAAATTACAAGAAAATGAACATGTATGATGATTAATTAGTGAAGTAATTATTCATAGTGAGTAATTAATGCTTTTCTATGCATACACAATTAGCAAGTGCTTTGGAGTAACTTATTTATTAAATCTAGTCTCTAACTCATATTTATAAGTAAAATATTCAATTAAATCACATAACGTATCACATATATTTTCCGCTATACTACTCTTTTCTATGTTACTGCTTTATAGCGTTTCCTTTGCAATATGTGGTGCAATTGCTAGTTAATATTATGTGAGCCAAAATATTATTAGAAATAAACACTTTAAATACAAATATAATATAAAAATTTACATTATTATATATTTTCAATTATAAATTAAAAATATAAAATTATATATTCATTTACACTTTCAAATTTAAATATCTGACTTTTTTTTAAATTCTACACGATCCTTGATATTCTATTTCATCTTAACAAAAAAATTTATAATATATTGATAGGTTTAAATAATATTTTTACATATAAATAAAATAATTTTTTTTTTTTATATAAATAAAAATATTAAAAATTTCTTTAAAATTTTAAATTAAAGATTTAAAATATTGCAAATATTTACAATCAAATTTATATATACTTTTACCCATATAAAAATTATATTTTACTTATTTAAATAAATTTTTTTACAGTCTTATATATATAAACAATAAATAAATAAATAAATAAATATATATATATATATATATATATATATATATATATATATATATATATATATATATTATTTCTAAAATAAATACAATAAAATATATATATATATATATATATATATAAATTTCACTAATAATATTTTAAAATTAAAACCCAAAGCCAAAAAAATATAGATACGTTTGAAATTACCAAGTGCATATAAGCTAAACATTTCATTTTGAAATATAATCGAAACATTCAATCATAGATGAGATAAATAATATATACAAATATGAGATAAATAATATATACAAACGAGATATCCACAACCATTTTCACTTCCCCTGGTTTGGAGTCTAGCCATTAAAAATCCATCAAGGAAAAGGAAAGACTAGTCTACTTTAGGTTAGCCTACTTAACCTATCCTAGCCTAATATTTGCTAACCTAACCTACTCTTTTCCAGGGTAGCCTATGTTTTCCTAACTAAGTTTACTCTAGTCTAGCCTAGTCTAGCCTACTCTACTCTACCCTATCTTGCTCTACCCTAGCCTACTCTACCCTAGCCTACTCTACCCTAGACTACTCTATTCTAGACTAATCGAGTCTAGCTTACTCTAGTCTAGCCTAACCTAGCCTACTCTATTCTACTCTAGCTTAATCTAGCCAAGCGTGCTCCACCCTAGACTACTCTATTCTAGACTAATATAATCTAGCCTACTCTAGCCTAACCAACCCTAGCCTACTTTAGCCTAGCCTAACCTACTCTAACCTAGCCGAACGTAACGTAGCCCAGTCTACTCTAACCTAGCCTAACATACTCTAGCCTAGCCTACTCTAGCCTAGCCTAACCTAGCTTACTCTAGCTGAGCCTATCCTAACCTAGCCTAGTATATCCTACCTTAGCCTATCCTAGCCTAACCTAAACTACTCTAGCCTAGCGTAGTATACTCCACACTATTCTAGCATAGCCTAGCCTTGCCTACCCTACTCTAGGATAGCCTAACCTACTCTAATTGACCTATTCTAGCATAACCTAGCCTAACCTAGCCTAGAATATCATATCCTAGACTATCCTACCATATCTTAACCTAACATAACCTAGCCTATCCTAGCCTAGACTAACCTAGCCTACCCTACCCTAGCCTAGCGTACCCTAACATAGCCTAGCATAACCTAACCTAACCTTACCTAGCCTAGCCTAGCCTAGCTTGGCCTAACCTAACCTAACCTTTCCTAGCCTAGCCTAGCGTAGCCTAACCTAACCTAGTCTAGCATAGCCTAGCCTATTCTAGCCTAGCGTAGCCTAGTCAAACCTAGCCTAGCCTCAGAGAAGCTACCCTAACCTAGCCTAGCCTAATGTAACCTAACCTATTCTAATCTAGAATAGCATGGCCTAAGATAACCTAACACTTCCTAGCTTATCTTAGATTATCCTAACGTAACCTAGTCTGCAATAGCCTAGCCTAGCCTAGCATGACCTATCCAAACCTACTCTAGCCTAGCCTAGTCTAACCTAGCCTAGTATACTCTAGCCTATCCTAGCCTAGCATAATCTAGCCTAGTCTAATATAGCCTAACTTAGCCTACTTTAGCCTAGCCTAGCCTAACCTAACCTACACTAGACTAACCTACCCTAGCCTAGCCTAGTCTACTCTAGCCTAGCCTAGTCTACTTAGCCTAGCCTAGTCTACTATATCTAATCTAGCATAGCCTAGCCTAGCCTAGCCTAGTCTACTCTAGCTAATCTAGCATAGCCTAGCCTAGCCTTGCCTAACCTAGCATATCCTAACCTAGTGTAACTAGGCTATTCTAGCCTAACCTTACCTAACCTAGCCTAACCTAACCTAACATAGCTTACCCTAACCTAGTGTAGCTAGCCTATTCTATCCTAACGTGAGCTAACCTATCCTCGCCTATCCTATCTGTAATACCCCCAATTTGTGTGTTGAATTTTTAAAGTTAGACAGTTGAACTTTAATCCTAAGGGGGTGGACCCCAAGGGATAATTATGGTGTGAATGTAATTGCATATTTTATTTGAGAAAATAAATAAAATGATTGTGCATTTTGACCAAGATGAGAATTAGAGATCACTTGCCAAATCCATGAGGATGGATAAGGCAACAAATCCCCAAAATCTTTCAAAAATCCTTGAAAGAAATTAATTTAGATTTGAGGAGGAATATAAATTTCCCCAATGAAGAGGAGTAGTTGGGAAGAGGTAAGAAAAGCTGGAAAAGCTGAGGAAAAGCATAAAACAGCTTTAAAGATTCCCAAAATGGGAAGCCTAGGCTAAACAGGAAAGAAAGCATCCTGCTATTCTGGACACAGAATTAGAAACATGCTTTGGGGAATTATGAGCTTAAATAAGCTGCTCCTAGGAAGATCAGAGGTTGATCCGTTCTAGGAGGTGATCTCTGCTCGGGGGTGAGTCCTGGGAGACAAAGAGGACTCTAAGGTTGGGAGGTTGGTCATTTGCAATTGTGGTATGTTCTGAAATTCTTGTTACTTGTTTTATGACTTTATGAATTGGCTACATATAAAATCAAATTTTACTGATATGAGTGATTTTTAGTACTACATTTACCAGAATCCATCCTAAGGCTCTCACCTTCCCGATTCCGATTTGTTGTAGAACATGAATCCATAGAGTAGGAACCTCAGAGTTTCTAAACCGAGGTCGGTTTAGATCTGAAGTTACTTTGTCTCCATAGATAATTAAATGTTTTCTTATCTTATGTAGATACAAGGTGATATTCTATGCTCATAAGTATAGTAGAAAATATTGTAGCAGAACTGTGGTAAAGAAAGGAAAGACATTAGAACATGAAACTCAAAATTTTTCTAGATAAAAAGTAATTCTACTCTACAGTACTATTATAGCATTCAGAGCAATTATATGGGAGTATTCTAGCATCTATAGCCTTTATGGAGTCTATTGAAATTTAAATCCACCTCTAGATCATGAAATAAATATTATGGTTATGGATGAAATCTATGCTATATGTATATCACCAAATGCACTATCGAATACATGTATAGAAAATTAAAACAAAAAAATATACATCTATTACCAAGTGTCAATCACTAGTACAATTAGAACCCTTTTTACCTTGACTACAAAGGAGTTATATACATAAATGAAACATATATGACACAAAAAGGGAAATAGGAATCCGATTTATAGATATATAACCATACACGTTGAAAAGGAGACTTAAATACGAATTATATATATGAACCATACATGTAAAAAGGGCGATCAAATTTCAAAACAATTAAGTTACAATGAAATACATATATGCTCTTTACAACTAACTGCACTAGCGGAGAGTTAAACTACAGTAAAATGCGTTAATTTTAATTGTACATTCAAGCAGTTCGAATAGGAAGAATAAGAAGGGATGCTTCCTTAAAAACTTATCATAGATAATGGTACCCTCTTAGTCGAGCGTCATGGCTCGAGTCGCATCTATTAGAACCGTTTCAAAAAAACGAAATGACTTTTATATAATACTACTATTCAAACCTGTATATACAATGCGAAGGATAGAAAAAAAATTATACACACTCAAGATAAATGATATGACAGTGTAATCATATTTAGGAAGGTATGCTCCAGTTAATTATATGACAACGCAAACAGATTAGAACTATTATTATACCCGGGTTATATGCATAGGCTGGGAAGAGTAATTGATTTAGTTGTGTCGACGTAAATTCTACACGATTGTGATTATCCCATTTCCGTAACAAACAGAAAAACAAATGTAATGATATATCAAAGCGAAACCATTGCGGCATGATACGAGGGAATCATGGCGTATACGGTCATGAGTGATTAGGTTACTCACAGCGTGACATCTCCAGGGCGACACGCTTACTGGAGACTGATGCAGTCCCTTTTACCTGTACAAACTGTGAGAAAAATTGGCAAGATTCAATTATGTTTCCTCTGCTACGTTTCCAGCATCATATGTAACACGTCAGGTCTAGAACAATAGGTAAAACATAAATTTCGCAGACATTCAACGACTGATGTAAATGCACGAAATAGGTTACGCAGAGGTGAGCCCGGGTTATATTCCGCGGCATGGAAAGAAAGAAATGTCCCTGCAACTTGAAATGAAACCGGGATCCTGAGATCTGGGATACGATTCGTTCGCTGAATATGAAATTGGGCTTTCAAACTACAGTTTCCACATGCAGGGTTATAGATGATAAACGACATAACCTGTCGCTTCATCATTAAAACAAGAAAGAAAACGAGAACGAAGGAAGAGCGAAACCCCAGGAAAACCTGCTTATGGTAGACATGTTATTATACAGAACCATCCCGGACCATAGTGATCGACTAGGGTAACAGCAGCACGACTATCATTCATGAAACTAGGTGTTGCTATAACAAAATACCTGAAACCCTAACATGCGCACGGAAGTGAACGCCTGGCTCGAAGATACGTACACACAGCAGGAAGCCTAGAACGCGAGATACCTGCACAATGAGATGAAAAAGCAGGTGCGAAATCAGGCCGAGCACCATTTGCGCACCTGCAACGAAAAAAAACCAAAACGATCTGCACCCCTGCAACAAAAACAAAACGACACAGATAGGAGAAGGCGATACAGACAAAGATGAGCCTGGCGATTGAAGGTTAAAATAGGAAGCCGGAACCCTAGTTCAATATCGGCTCTCTGCCAGAGGTTAGATCGGCGCATAGTCGTTGGCCTTATGAAATCCCAAGGGGGATTGTATTGATCTGACAATGCATCCGGCTCAACAGGAGGTTAATACTATTCTATACAGGAGGTTAATACTATTCTATACAGGAGGTTAATACTATTCTATACACTTTCATGTACCCTGCCGTCCAGAATTTCGGCGTAGTTATGGATTCAACCTCGCCCGATTAACTTGCTCGACTGCGTCTCCAGTTAGGGAGATACGTGTAAATTGGTTTCAGACCGAAGTACATTGGTAGAAACGCTGGTTTTCTGAAATGTGAGCAAGTAACACGCCACTTGAAAACAGAGAAAACTCTGCCGCACAGGGGAGGTGTACCAACACAAACCCTTCAGCTAATAAGACGGCAAAAGGCTGCGTAGCAAACCATCTACCTCCATGCAAACGCCGGCATCGCATTCAAACTAGCGCAACGTTAACGTAAACAAGAATTTCCTACCAATTGCCACGGAGTTTCCATCCGGTAGTATGGATGCCTAACGTGTCACTGTACGAGGAGAAAAACAAACATAACACATCGCATGTATAGTTACGAGAAAATCAGGGTTAAAATAAGTCAGATACAGATAAGAATGTAATGGTCCCTATCGATTTACGCGAGCGGTATATCTGCCCTCACAAGCATCATTATCATTAAAAAAAAAAAAACCCGGATGGTGCAACCATGATGACCCAAGGATAAGCGACCATCATTCCCTTCCATACAGCGCAGAGGTTACCGTGTGAACCGCGCTGTCGTTACACCAGCAATGATGTAAAATGTTACATGTATATATCAAAGTTATGCCGAAGTAAAATATTAACAATGCATAATAAATGAGTCGGGCCGATATAAAACCTTATAAATACATATATAATGTGCGGCTATATAATGTTAGATATATATTTAATGAGACAATATATATAAAGTTGGATACATATATAATGTGCGGCTATATAATGTTATATATATATATATTTAATGCGCAAATATATATAAAGTTAGATACATATATAATGTGCAGATATATATATATATAATATAATATTAGATATATATATATATACGGTGCAGATATATACAATGTTAGATATATATATATATGAGGCACTAATAGGTAGAATGTTAGACCTCTATATATATATATGATTTTGAACTTGCATAAACCCTAGGATTATAAACATGGTTGGTTTGTGAAAATGGATATAGAGGTATAGAGGTTTAAAGTGAGTAAGTATGACCTAAAATTTAAAATACAATGTCAATCTAGCTTACATAGATTAGAAGGGTGGTTATCATTACCTAACTCAAATGAGTATTTAGCCCTTGGGTGAACAAGAAGAACCCTTAGAGGTCTTATAAGAAAAAAAAAAAAAAAAAATTTTTTTGGAGATATGACACTATCCTAGCCTATCCTTGCCTAGTCTAACATAACCTAGCCTAGCCTAGGATAACCTAACCTAACCTAACTTAAACTTCCCTAACCTAAGGTACCCTAACCTATGCTGGCCTAGCCTAGCCTAACCAAACCTAACCTTGCCTAGCCTAGCCTAACATTTCCAAACATAGGCTAACCTAGCCTAACATAGCCTAGTCTAACCTAGTATAGCACAACATAGCCTAGACTAGCCTACCGTAGCTCACCCTAACATAGCCTAACCTAACCTAGCCTATCCTAGCCTAATCCACTCTAGCGTGTCCTAGCATAACCTACTTTGGCCAAGCCTAGTGCAGCCTACTTTAGCCTAGTCTACCATACTCTAGCCTAGCCTAGTCTAGCGTAGCCTAGTGTAGCGTAGCTTAGTCTACTCTATCCTATTCTATCCTAGCCTATACTAGCTTAGCCTACTCTAGCCTAGCCTAACCTAGCCTAGCCTAACATAGTCTAACCTAGCCTAGTCTAGGGTAGCCTATACTAGCCTATCCTAGTCTAGCGTAATCTCACGTAACCTAGCTTAGCCTACCCTACTCTAGCCTAGCCTAGCCTAGACTAGCCGAGCCTAACCTAACCTTACCTAACCTAGCCTAGCCGAGCCGAGCCTTTGCTTACGTAACCTAAACTAACCTAAACTAGCCTAAACTCATCTACCTTAGCCTACCCTAGCCTAGTCTACTCTACCCTCTTCTCGCCTAGCTTAGCCTAACCTAACCTAGCCTAGCATAAGCTATCTTATCCTAGTCTAGCCTATCGTGGCCTAACCAAACCTAACCTAGCCTAACCTATCTTAGCTTATCCTAGTGTATCCTAACCTAGCCTAGCCTAGGGTATCTTAGCCTAACCTAACCTAGCTTATCCTAGTGTATCCTAACCTAGCCTAGCCTAGGGTATCTTAGCCTAACCTAACCTAGCTTATCCTAGTGTATCCCAACCTAGCCTAGCCTATCCTAGCCGAACCTAACCTAACCTAACCTAGCCTAGCCTAGCCTAGCCTAGCCTAACCTAACCAAGTCTAACATAGCCTAGCCTTAGATAGACTACCCTACTCTACCTTAGCCCAACCTAGGCTAGACTAGCCTAACCTAAACTAACCTTACCTAGCCTAGCCCATCCTAGCCTAGTCTAGCCTAACCTAACCTAACGTTAACCTAGTCTAGCCTAACCTAGCCTAACCTAACCTAACCTAGCCTAACCTTAACCTACTCTAGCCTAACCTAACCTAGTCTAGTCCAGCCTAGCCTAACCTTATCCTAGTCTAGCCTAACCTAACCTAGCCTAACCTTACCTAGCCTAACCTTACCTAGCCTAGCCTAGCCTAACCTAACCTAGCCTATCCTAGCCTAGCGTTGCTTAACCTAACTTAGCCTAACCTAGGCTACCATAGCCTAGCCTTACCTAGCCTAGCCTAGCCTAGCCTAACCTAACCTAGCCTAGCTTAGCCTAACGTAACACAACCTAACATAACCTAACCTAGCTTAACCGAACCTAGCCTAACCTAGCCTAGCCCAACCTAACCTTACCTAAGGTAAACTAGCTTATTTTATTTGTACATTATTTTATTTTAATTAAAAAATTTACCATACTACATTGTACCTTTAATAAAATATGGTGTATGACTTCAATAACATATCAAATTTTAAAATAATTAAAAAAATTAAACTTAACAATATCAATAAAGAAATTATTCAAAAATAGATTAAAATAAAATATAAGAAGATTTATTTAAAACAAGTTAAATGTATTAATATATAATTTAAGAGGGAAAATATATTGAACTTAATCAGAGTAATAATGTAACATAAGCTATAAATGAAAAAATATATCTGAAAATAATAATTCAAAATGAATTTGAAAAATATTAATCTAAATTAAATTTTGAGACAAATTAATTTTTTTTAATTAAAAGGCACTATCCAAAACTGACTTTGAAAAGTACATATAAAGTCAACTAATATTTATAATTGTAAAAAAGAACAACATACAAAACTTAAAAAAATGAAAAACTAATTCAGCCTCGTGACAAAAAAACTTACGGAGAAGTCATTATGCTGTGTTCCAGATTTCCTTCTATCTTGATAGGTGCATGCGCGGCCGAGGGAAAAAAGTGGGTGAGGACCGGGGAGATGTTCAGTTCAGTGGTGCTCTCCCGTGAATCCTAGGGTGCCTCATTATTCCGACCGGTAAGACCTTTCAGGATACGATTTGTCAAAACCCCATTTCAATCACCGTTCCCATCCCACCCTTCACCTACTGCAAGCTTACACTAACTAAACTACCTCAATAAATGAACAGAATTATCTGAACATAATTCAAAATCGTGATTAGATGGATAAACGGAATTATCTGAACAGAATGAAATCATGATTGGATGGATAAAAACTACAGTAAATGAATTAAGATGGATAAAAAAAAAATAATGAATTAACCTAGCTTAGAAATCAGCAAAAACTACTCATAAAAATAACGAAAAAAAAAAGGCTTTTCTTCTCACTACATAATATTGATATAGAGACCAATAATATTAAAATGGAATATGATTTGAGATATCTTCCATGGATATATGGTTTACATTTTCAAAAGTTTGATTGTCATTACAGGGTTGAAATAAATTCACAGGATAGATGGTTTCCCACTTTCTCCTGGCTGGAACAGAGTAACTGTTGGATTGATGGATACATATACAAAAGAGTAACTCAGAAAACTTCAAGGATAACGTTTAATATTTTATTAATTTATAAATATTTTAAATTATTTTATATGAAAAGAAATTAAAAATTAACCAATATTCATGCGAGATATAATTTATATAATCACAATTCTCAGGAACACACTTACAAGATACCAATAAATGACAGTATACTTACACCTTTGATTTAAACTTATATTTGATAAATTTTAAATATGGTGAATTTCAGTGACAATTTCTTCATACTGAATTGGAAAGATATTTAGTTCTCAGCTTCTAAAAATGCATCAAGGAGAAGCCTAAATCTAAAGAAATTGATTCAGATGTTAGTCTTTGTAAGCATGTGGCTAAGAATGCTCAATCAATAAGATTCTTCGGGCAAAGCAGGTAGAACAGAACATGGCATTAAAATTATGGCGAAAGCAAAGGAAACACCAAGAGGAATTAACTCATATACATGGCCAATTAAATTAATCAAAAAATGGCTTACAAAATTAGAGCCTAATCCATTAGGGAAGTGCGAGAATCATTCCTCAGGTAGGTAGGCCAGGCGAATAAATTGTCATGTTATTTTACTACTGACAAAAAAATATAGCAAGGTTTAGACATTATCTACACGAAGAAATTAAAGAGATGTCAAATGGCAGTTGTTATCCTAAAAACGAAAAAGATTCAATAAGAAAGAAATTAGCTAATACAGAAATCTTCATCACTCGAAAAGAAAAAGATTCAATAAGAAAGAAATTAGGTAATACAGAAATTGCATCTCATACCAGAGATGAGATGAAATAATAATATCATGTTCCTCCAGCAAGAAATCCAAACTTCATCTTCGTCTATCGCACTGAGACTCCAAACCACCAAACAGGCAGAGTAAGACTCCAACACCAACACCAAAACACCCAACAGACATATGTTTAAATTGTGTGAGATTTGAGATATATATACACTCGCTTTCAACGGATAGTTGAACCACCATTACACCATTACCAACGGCTTACATTATTAAAAATAAAAAAGCACACTCATGCTTTTGGTTCAAATTTTTTTCTGTATAAATTCTATTAAAAAAAAAAAAAGCACACTCATGCTTTTGGTTCAACCTTTTTTCTGTTTAAATTCGTGCTTTTAACTTTTTCAATACCTTTTCTATTATTGGCTTTTTAATTTAACCTCTATTTCAACAATTAATCATTTATTCTGTTCTCTGCATTGTGCATTGTGGAGTCTAGACTCTAGAGTTGGCAGAGACATAGCTGAAGTGGAAATCAGTTGAAGCATGTGTAAAATTTGTTTTTTTTTTTTTATATGATTTAGTTGAGATTGCTTAAATATAAAATTTCAAATTAGTTTTTTGTTCTACACTTTTTATTTTTTTGTTTTAAGCTTTCTTACTTTTTGCAATTTGCAAAATGCATTCGGAGGGTAATAAGAAGTTGATAATCAAATAAAATTGAGTAAATAAATCATAAAAGTTAATAAATTAACCAATTAAATTTTAATGGAATGGATATGAGTTTCGTGATTAATTTCAAACATAATATTTTTTTAATTAATTAAAAAGCCACTTACTTGTTATCAACTATGTAAAATGGTATATATTCTTATCAATGAAAAAAAAACTCATTATATATCTCTGAATGAGTGAAGGTGTCAGGGAAAATCCACTCATAACTCTAACTCTCATTCATAATTTTTTTTATCCAACACTAGGATTGTGCCAGGTTATTTCTAGCTTTTGGGAGTGATGGAGCCAGGTCATTTCTAGTCCTTTGTGCCAGTTGTATCAACTTTACTATTAAAATAATGGAACATGTCACTTTTTAGCATTGTTTCTGTAAGTACATAAACATGAAAGATGTTGATTGTGATTGTGAAGTGGCAGCTAGTTATTATGAAGTAAACCAACAAATCTTAAAATGTCAATAACAACTTTTTTTATAGAGTTATTATTTTCTAATAAAAAATATCTATTATAGAATTATAAATATTTATAATAAAAAGATAATGAAAAGTAAAATAACATGACAATTTACAAAAGCATGAAATGATGGATTCTTAGATGTCTTAATATAAATGTTTATCATTGAATTGAAAAGCATGAAATAATGGATTTGTAGATTTAATAATATTGAAAGGTTATTGTATTTTTAGAAATAATAGATGAAATCATTAGTTTTAAACATGTGAAATAAATTTAATACAAAACAAATTGAAATAATAGGTTTTAGGTTATATTTCATATGGTTAATAAATATTAGGGTTTATGTAAGTGGGTGACGAGGTGGGCTCTTATAGCACTCATCATACGTTCAATTCCCTTCCCGTGGTGTGATGTATGTGGAGATGTTGATGAAGATAGAGTAAAAAAAAAAAAAGTGAAAAAAATAGAAAAATGAAAAGTACTACCAAACTTACAAAAAAAATAAAGATTAGGGGTTATATATAATATGTAATTGTTAGAACTATCTTATTATTGGAATTTTTTTAGAATAGTTAAAATATGAAAATAAAAAAATATATAAATGAACCAATAATTTAGGGTAAATGAATACAATATGTCTCTTAGGGAATATAAAATGGGAGGAAACTTGGCTAGAATATAAGACCATTTCACTTCTATTTTTTCTTTAGTAATGGAAATGCAAACACAAAGAAAGAGGAATTTATTACAAATTTTCGCTTCACGACATGGCCTAAGTGGCTACTACGAAATCTTATTGGTCATCTATTATTTCCTAACATCTCATCCATTGATACTTTTCACAACTATGAAACAAGTGCAAAGCTAAAAGAATTGAATCTCCTATCTTTCAAGTGGCCTAATATTTAATGTAGCCTAATATCCATCTACATTTAAGGCTTTTGCATTCCTCTACCATAATTTAGTACTAGGTTTTAGATCATCTAGAGTCTTCCTAAAAGTATACATTGGGAAAAGTTTTAAATATGGAAATTTGTCTCAAATTGTAGAAATTTTTGAAAATTCTACTAGCTCCTTAAACTCTTTAGCCATATTCATCTAAAAATATTCATATTTATAACAATTCTATATACTATCTATAAAATTTTGATTAATTGTTGCATAAAAGCATTTAATCCTATAAAATTTATGTGAATCATTTATGAAAGAAAAAGGAAAGTGTAGAATCTTGTATTGGAAAAAGCATGGAAAATAATTTCATCTATGAAATTTTTCTCCCAAGATTTCCCATGGTATAGATGTGGGTTGGTCAACCTATGCCCTCTACTTAGTATGATCGTGGCCAACAAGGTAGCTCTAATTGTGGGAGGAATAATTTTTATATATGAGTTCCTATTGAGGTGGTGTTTACACCATTCTAAAGGTCACTACATGAAGAAATATGTCGCAACACTTTATGTTGATATTGTGAATTTTTTACTCAAGAATTTTTCATTTGATTGCTCAAAATGAACCATCTAAATTTTAAACCTTGAGTCTCTTAATTGGGATGTGCCACTAACTTAAAAGGTACTCCACCAATAGAAACACCTAATGTATGTGACACAAAAGTGGGAATATACATCTCACTGACTAATGGAATGAAGGTGGACATAATGGCTATGAAACTAGTTTTTGGCAGCATGTGAGAACTACACAAAAAGGAAAAGATAATCAACAAAATGAGGTCTATTCAATTGAAAAAGTGAAGAGACTAAAATTTTTAGGAATAATTTTCATATATGAGTTCCTATTATTAGGATAGAAAATGTCAATCACAAAGAAAACATATAAAGTTATTATGGTTTTACTCTTTAAACTATATCTACATGTTATCTCAAAAACTTTAAAAGTTTACTAATCTTTATTTTATTTTCTTAATTTATTTATTTATGTAAATTTATTTACTTTGCTCTCTTAATTAACTAATTTATATTAGTTTTGAAGATTTTTTTAGGGTAAATTGATAGTTGAGTTTATATAATGTTATGTTTTATGTTAAATTATTGTTTTCTTTATTTAATAGGTAACAAATATTTATTATATCATTTTTTAATCAAATATACATTAAATATTTAAAAATAGTTTTCAAATTAATATTATATGAATTCATATTTTGTTGCAATAAATAATTTGGAGGAAATTCTATATTATTGCTACATGTTTTATTTTATAAGTTCTTTTCTTTAAATCTATACCTAGTTTAATTTTACTACCCTAAATAGTGGTTTCGATTTTTATATTTTTCCTGTCACTCTAATATGTTAGATTTGTATTTTTTTAATTTCTATGATAAGGGAGACAAGAAAATTACAATAAAATGAACATATATGATGATTAATTAGTGAAGTAATTATTCATAGTGAGTAATTAATGCTTTTCTATGGATACACAATTAGCAAGTGATTTGGAGTAACTTATTTATTAAATCTAGTCTCTAATTCATATTTATAAGTTAAATATTCAATTAAATCACATAACGTATCACATATATTTTCCGCTATACTACTCTTTTCTATGTTACTGCTTTACAGCGTTTCTTTTGCAATATGTGGTGCAATTGCTAGTTAATATTATGTGAGCCAAAATATTATTAGAAATAAACACTTTAATTTTTTTTAGGAAACCATGCAAAATTAAAATACAAATATAATATAAAAATTTACATTATTATATATTTTCAATTATAAATTAAAAATATAAAATTATATATTCATTTACACTTTCAAATTTAAATATCTGACTTTTTTTAAAATTCTACACAATCCTATATTCTATTTCATGTTATCTAAAATATTTCATGTTATCTAAAATTTTATAATATATTGATAGATCTCAATAATATTTTTACATATAAATAAAATAAAATTTATTTTTTATATAAATAAAATCATTAAAAAATTCTTTAAATTAAAGATTTAAAATATTGCAAATATTTACAATCAAATTTATATATACTTTTACCCATATAAAAATTATATTTTACTTATTTAAATAAATTTGTTTACAGTCTTGTATATATAAACAATAAATAAATAAATAAATAAATAAATATATATATATATATATATATATATATATATAGATATATTATTTCTAAAATAAATACAATAAAATATATATATATATATATATATATATATATATATATATATAAATTTGACTAATAATATTTTAAAATTAAAACCCAAAGCCAAAAAAATATAGATACGTTTGAAATTACCAAGTGCATATAAGCTAAACATTTCATTTTGAAATACAATCGAAACATTCAATCATAGATGAGATAAATAATATATACAAATATGAGATAAATAATATATACAAACGAGATATCCACAACCATTTTCACTTCCCCTCGTTTGGAGTCTAGCCATTAAAAATCCATCAAGGAAAATGAAAGACTAGTCTACTTTAGGTTAGCCTACTTAACCTATCCTAGCCTAATATTTGCTAACCTAGCCTACTCTTTTCTAGGGTAGCCTATGTTTTCCTAATTAAGTTTACTCTAGTCTAGTCTAGTCTAGCCTACTCTACTCTACCCTATCTTGCTCTACCCTAGCCTACTCTACCCTAGACTACTCTATTCTAGACTAATCGAGTCTAGCTTACTCTAGTCTAGCCTAACCTAGCCTACTCTATTCTACTCTAGCTTAATCTAGCCAAGCCTACTCCACCCTAGACTACTCTATTCTAGACTAATATAATCTAGCCTACTCTAGCCTAACCAACCCTAGCCTACTTTAGCCTAGCCTAACCTACTCTAACCTAGCCTACCGTAACGTAGCCTAGTCTACTCTAACCTAGCCTAACATACTCTAGCCTAGCCTAACCTAGCCTAGTCTAACTTAGCCTACTCTAGCTGAGCCTATCCTAACCTAGCCTAGTCTATCCTACCTTAGCCTATCCTAGCCTAACCTAAGCTACTCTAGCCTAGCCTAGTATACTCCACACTATTTTAGCATAGCCTAGCCTCGCCTAGCCTACTCTAGGCTAGCCTAACCTACTCTAATTGACCTATTCTAGCATAACCTAACCTAACCTAGCCTAGAATATCATATCCTAGACTATCCTACCATAGCTTAACCTAACATAACCTAGCCTAGCCTAAGCTAGCCTAGCCTAGCCTAAGCTAGCCTAAGCTAGCCTAGCCTAACCTAGCCTATCCTAGCCTCGCCTAACCTAGCCTATCCTAGCCTAGCCTAACCTAGCCTTGGCTATCCTAACCTAGTGTACCCTAACCTAGCCTAGTGTCACCTAACCTAACCTTACCTAGCCTAGCCTAGCCTAGCTTGGCCTAACCTAACCTAACCTTTCCTAGCCTAGCCTAGCATAGCCTAACCTAACCTAGTCTAGCATAGCCTAGCCTATTCTAGCCTAGCCTAGCCTAGTCAAACCTAGCCTAGCCTAAGAGAAGCTACCCTAACCTAGCCTAGCCTAATGTAACCTAACCTATTCTAATCTAGCATAGCATGCCCTAAGCTAACCTAACACTTCCTAGCTTATCTTAGATTATCCTAACGTAACCTAGTCTGCAATAGCCTAGCCTAGCCTAGCATGACCTATCCAAACCTACTCTAGCCTAGCCTAGTCTAACCTAGCCTAGTATACTCTAGCCTATCCTAGCCTAGCATAATCCACCCTAGTCTAATCTAGCCTAACTTAGCCTACTTTAGCCTAGCCTAGCCTAACCTAACCTACACTAGACTAACCTACCCTAGCCTAGCCTATCCTAGCTTAGCCTAGCCTCGCATAGGTTAGTCTAACCTAAACTATTCTAGCCTAGCCTAGTCTACTCTAGGCTAGCCTAGCCTACTTAGCCTAGCCTAGTCTACTATATCTAATCTAGCATAGCCTAGCCTAGCCTAGCCTAGTCTACTCTAGCTAATCTAGCATAGCCTAGCCTAGCCTTGCCTAACCTAGCATATCCTAACCTAGTGTAACTAGCCTATTCTAGCCTAACCTTACCTAACCTAGCCTAACCTAACCTAACATAGCTTAGCCTAACCTAGTGTCGCTAGCCTATTCTATCCTAACGTGAGCTAACCTATCCTCGCCTATCCTATCCTAGCCTATCCTTGCCTAGTCTAACATAACCTAGCCTAGCCTAGGCTAACCTAACCTAACCTAACTTAAACATCCCTAACCTAAGGTACCCTAACCTATGCTGGCCTAGCCTAGCCTAACCAAACCTAACCTTGCCTAGCCTAGCCTAACATTTCCAAACATAGGCTAACCTAGCCTAACATAGCCTAGTCTAACCTAGTATAGCACAACATAGCCTAGACTGACCTCACAGCGCTCACCCTAACGCCTTCTTCTAACCTAGCCTATCCTAGCCTAATCACTCTAGCGTGTCCCTGGCATAACCTACTTTGGCCAAGCCCTAGTGTAGCCTACTTTAGCCTAGTCTACCATGTCTAGCCTAGCCTGGTCTAGCGTAGCCACTGGTGTAGCGTGGCACCAGTCTACTCTAGCCTATTCTATCTGGCCCTACGCAATAGCCTACTCTGGCCTAGCCTAACCTAGCCTGGCCTAACATAGTCTACAACCTGGCTGATCCTAGGGCCAGCTGTACTAGCCTATCCTAGTCTGGCGTCGTCTCCGTAACACAACCCAGCCTACCCTACTCTAGCCTAGCCTAGCCTAGGTAGCCAGGCCTAACCTGGCAACCCTGGCTTTAGCCTAGCCGAGCCGAGCCTTTGCTTACGTAACCTAAACTAACCTAAACTAGCCTAACCTCATCTACCTTAGCCTACCCTAGCCTAGTCTACTCTACCCTCTTCTCGCCTAGCTTAGCCTAACCTAACCTAGCCTAGCATAAGCTATCTTATCCTAGTCTAGTCTATCGTGGCCTAACCTAACCTAACCTAGCCTAACCTATCTTAGCTTAGACTAACCAAGCCTAGCCTTGCCTATCCTAGCCTACCGTATCTTAGCCTAACCTAACCTAGCTTATCCTAGTGTATCCTAACCTAGCCTAGCCTAGGGTATCTTAGCCTAACCTAACCTAGCTTATCCTAGTGTATCCCAACCTAGCCTAGCCTATCCTAGCCTAACCTAACCTAACCTAGCCTAGCCTAGCCTAGCCTAGCCTAACCAAGTCTAACATAGCCTAACCTTACATAAACTACCCTACTCTACCTTAGCCCAACCTAGCCTAGACTAGCCTAACCTAAACTAACCTTACCTAGCCTAGCCCATCCTAGCCTAGTCTAGCCTAACCTAACCTAACCTTAACCTAGTCTAGCCTAACCTAGCCTAACCTAACCTAACCTAGCCTAACCTTAACCTACTCTAGCCTAACCTAACCTAGTCTAGTCCAGCCTAGCCTAACCTTATCATAGTCTAGCCTAACCTAACCTAGCCTAACCTTACCTAGCCTAGCCTAGCCTAACCTAGCCTATCCTAGCCTAGTGTTGCTTAACCTAACTTAGCCTAACCTAGGCTACCATAGCCTAGCCTTACCTAGCCTAGCCTAGCCTAGCCTAACCTAACCTAGCCTAGCTTAGCCTAACCTAACACAACCTAACATAACCTAACCTAGCTTAACCGAACCTAGGCTAACCTAGCCTAGCCCAACCTAACCTAACCTAAGGTAAACTAGCTTATTTTATTTGTACATTATTTTATTTTAATTAAAAAATTTACCATACTACATTGTACCTTTAATAAAATATGGTGTATGACTTCAATAACATATCAAATTTTAAAATAATTAAAAAAATTAAACTTAACAATATCAATAAAGAAATCATTCAGAAATAGATTAAAATAAAATATAACAAGATTTATTTAAAACAAGTTAAATGTATTAATATATAATTTAAGGTGGAAAATATATTGAACTTAATGAGAATAATAATGTAACATAAGCTATAAATGAAAAAATATATCTGAAAATAATAATTCAAAATGAATTTGAGAAATATTAATCTAAATTAAATTTTGAGACAAATTAATTTTTTTTAATTAAAAGGCACTATCCAAAACTGACTTTGAAAAGTACATATAAAGTCAACTAATATTTATAATTGTAAAAAAGAACAACATACAAAACTTAAAAAAATGAAAAACTAATTCAGCCTCGTGACAAAAAAACTTACGGAGAAGTCATTATGCTGTGTTCCAGATTTCCTTCTATCTTGATAGGTGCATGCGCGGCGCAGGGAAAAAAGTGGGTGAGGACCGGGGAGATGTTCAGTTCAGTGGTGCTCTCCCGTGAATCCTAGGGTGCCTCATTATTCCGACCGGTAAGACCTTTCAGGATACGATTTGTCAAAACCCCATTTCAATCACCGTTCCCATCCCACCCTTCACCTACTACAAGCTTACACTAACTAAACTACCTCAATAAATGAACAGAATTATCTGAACATAATTCGAAATCGTGATTAGATGGATAAACGGAATTATCTGAACAGAATGAAATCATGATTGGATGGATAAAAACTACAGTAAATGAATTAACATGGATAAAAAATAAAATAATGAATTAACCTAGCTTAGAAATCAGCAAAAACTACTCATAAAAATAACGAAAAAAAATAAGGCTTTTCTTCTCACTACATAATATTGATATAGAGACCAATAATATTAAAATGGAATATGATTTGAGATATCTTCCATGGATATATGGTTTACTTTTTCAAAAGTTTGATTGTCATTACAGGGTTGAAATAAATTCGATGGATACATATACAAAAGAGTAACTCAGAAAACTTCAAGGATAACGTTTAATATTTTATTAATTTATAAATATTTTAAATTATTTTATATGAAAAGAAATTAAAAATTAACCAATATTCATGCGAGATATAATTTATATAATCACAATTCTCAGGAACACACTTACAAGATAACAATAAATGACAGTATACTTACACCTTTGATTTAAACTTATATTTGATAAATTTTAAATATGGTGAATTTCAGTGACAATTTCTTCATACTGAATTGGAAAGATATTTAGTTCTCAGCTTCTAAAAATGCATCAAGGAGAAGCCTAAATCTAAAGAAATTGATTGAAATGTTAGTCTTTGTAAGCATGTGGCTAAGAATGCTCAATCAATAAGATTCTTCGGGCAAAGCAGGTAGAACAGAACATGGTATTAAAATTATGGCGAAAGCAAAGGAAACACCAAGAGGAATTAACTCATATACATGGCCAATTAAATTAATCAAAAAATGGCTTACCAAATTAGATCTAATCCATTAGGAGAGTGCGAGAATCATTCCTCAGGTAGGTAGGCCAGGCGAATAAAACTAAAACTAACACAATTGAGTTAAAAAAAAATTGATTTAATGAAAAATTGAAAAGGTTAACTAAATGAAAACTAATAAAACTAACACAGGTGAGTTAAATGAAAAGATTGATTTAATAATCATGAAAAGTTGAATAGGTCAAAGATGGGAAGTCAAAATCGATTAAATACGAAAAATCAAGATCTTATGATGAACCATGAACCATATTTAGTGGTTCGAAAATCTTTGAAAACAAAAATTATGATGTGACTTTCACGAAAGAAATTCCCATAAAAAACCATGTTCATGAGATTAATCTCATCGATGACCGATGGGAGTGAAACTCAATAAAAAAAAAGAGTATCCAGACTGGTGTATTGAACTAGGGTTTGAATTGCCGCAACAGTAGCCAGAACATCCAGTGATATGTCAGTGGAGGACGAGGGGGGATTTCTAATATACGGTCTGCCAATGAAGCCTAATATACATAGCGTATGCCAATGAAGTCTAGCTGCAGTTGGCATTCTGTAGATTGGAACTGGTTTCTGTTGGGCAATGAATTCAACTCCAAACAGTTCCGACAAAGGTTTGTTGGGTGGCATAGTGGGCCACTCGAGAACCCATCAAGGTTGTGGCCATGCTCATCAATGGTTAGTTGGGCCACTCTCGTCAAGCTTCCCACCAATGGTTCCCAACTTCCAAAATCCATCAAGGAGAAGTGAGGCAACGCAGAACAAAGGAGAATATGCGATTAAACAAAGGAATGAACCAGATGGATTAACTGATAAGCATGGGCCTATTAAATTAATCAAGAAATACTCCCACTAAATTAGGGTTAAATTAGGGTTAAGAGTGCCCTAATTATTCCCAAGGAGATGAGACACATATTTAAAAATCAGTCGACGAAAAGCTATATTTATAAGTAAACATATGGTTAATCTATTGAAAAAAAAATGAGGCAGAGCCATCTCCGTATACCTAGAGGCAGAGCCATCTCCGTATACCTAGAGTTGTAAGTTTAAGTAGGGTTTCAACAATGAACGATATCAACTACAAAGAGAAGAGATATGGAATGCAATTGGCATCTTCATCACTCGAGAAATTTCATTATAACAAGAAAAAAAGGAAATTCGGTAATAAAGAAATTGTCTCTTATACAAGAAATCAGATGAGGTAATAATATGATGTACCCGAAGTGAAAAACCCTCAAATAGCCGTAAATCCGGTTATAGTTCCTTTGAAGTTGCCTTTGAAATCTGGTTAAACTACTCACAAAAAAATATAGCAAGGTTTAGACATTATCTACACGAAGAAATTAAAGAGATGTCAAATGGCAGTTGTTATCCTAAAAACGAAAAAGATTCAATACGAAAGAAATTAGCTAATACAGACATCTTCATCACTCGAAAAGAAAAAGATTCAATAAGAAAGAAATTAGGTAATACAGAAATTGCATCTCATACCAGAGATGAGATGAAATAATAATATCATGTTCCTCCAGCAAGAAATCCAAACTTCATCTTCGTCTATCACACTGAGACTCCAAACCACCAAACAGGCAGAGTGAGACTTCAACACCAACACCAAAACACCCAACAGACATATGTTTAAATTGTGTGAGATTTGAGATATATATACACTCGCTTTCAACGGATAGTTGAACCACCATTACACAATTACCAATGGCTTACATTATTTAGAAAAAAAAAAAGCACACTCATGCTTTTGGTTCAAATTTTATGTAAGTGCATAAAAGCACCTCATGGTTTTGGTTCAACCTTTTTATTTAGATTAGTGCTTTTAACTTTTCCAATACCTTTTCTATTATTGGCTTTTTAATTTAACCTCTATTTCAACAATTAATCATTTAATGCATTCCTACTGCATTGGCCATTGTGGAGATTAACTCTAGAGTTAAATGAGACAATTCAGTGATAGTTGAAGCATGTGTAAATTGTTTTTTTTATATAATTTAGTTGAGATTGCTTAAATATAAAATATAAAATTAGTTTTTTTGTTCTACACTTTTTTTTTTTTGTTTTACGCTTTCTTACTTTTTGCAATTTCCAAAAAGCATTAAGGGTAACAAGAAGTTGATAATCAAATAAAATTGAGATAAATAAATCATAAAATTTAATAAATTAACCAATTAAATTTTAATGGAATAGATATGAGTTTCGTGATTAATATCAAACATAATATTTTTTTAATTAATTAAAAAGCCACTTACTTGTTATCAACTATGTAAAATGGTATATATTCTTTTCAATGAAAAAAAAAACTCATTATATATCTCTGAATGAGTGAAGGTGTCAGGGAAAATCCACTCATAAGTCTAACTCTCATTCATAATTTTTTTTATCCAACACTAGGATTGTGCCAGGTTATTTCTAGCTTTTGGGAGTGATGGAGCCACGTCATTTCTAGTCCTTTGTGCCAGTTGTATCAACTTTACTATTAAAATAATGGAACATGTCACTTTTTATCATTGTTTCTGTAAGTACATAAACATGAAAGATGTTGATTGTGATTGTGAAGTGGCAGCTAGTTATTATGGAGTCAGCCAACAAATCTTAAAATGTCAATAACAACTTTTTTATAGAGTTATTATTTTCTAATAAAAAATATCTATTATAGAATTATAAATATTTATAATAAAAAGATAATGAAAAGTAAAATAACATGACAATTTACAAAAGCATGAAATGATGGATTCTTAGATGTCTTAATATAAATGTTTATCATTGAATTGAAAAGCATGAAATAATGGATTTGTAGATTTAATAATATTGAAAGGTTATTGTATTTTTAGAAATAATAGATGAAATCATTAGTTTTAAACCTGTGAAATAAATTTAATACAAAACAAATCGAAATAATAGGTTTTAGGTTATATTTCATATGGTTAATAAATATTAGGGTTTATGTAAGTGGGTGACGAGGTGGGCTCTTATAGCACTCATCATATGTTCAATTCCATTCCCGTGGTGTGATGTATGTGGAGATGTTGATGAAGATAGAGTAAAAAAAAAAAGTGAAAAAAATAGAAAAATGAAAAGTACTACAAAACTTACAAAAAAAATTAAAGATTAGGGGTTATATATAATAGAAAAATGAAAGGTACTACCAAACTTACAAAAAAAAATAAAGATTAGGGGTTATATATAATATGTAATTGTTAGAACTATCTTATTATTGGAATTTTTTTAGAATAGTTAAAATATGAAAATAAAAAATATATATAAATGAACCAATCATTTAGGGTAAATGAATACAATATGTCTCTTAGGGAATATAAAATGGGAGGAAACTTGGCTAGAATATAAGACCATTTCACTTCTATTTTTTCTTTAGTAATGGAAATGCAAACACAAAGAAAGAGGAATTTATTACAAATTTTCACTTCACACCATGGCCTAAGTGGCTACTACGAAATCTTATTGGTCATCTATTATTTCCTAACATCTCATCCATTGATACTTTTCACAACTATGAAACAAGTGAAAAGCTAAAAGAATTGAATCTCCTATCTTTCAAGTGGCCTAATATTTAATATAGCCTAATATCCATCTACATTTAAGGCTTTTGCATTCCTCTACCATCATTTAGTACTAGGTTTTAGATCATGTAGAGTCTTCCTAAAAGTATACATTAGGAAAAGTTTTAAATATGGAAATTTGTCTCAAATTGTAGAAATTTTTGAAAATTCTACTAGCTCCTTAAACTCTTTAGCCATATTCATCTAAAAATACCCATATTTATAACAATTCTATATACTATCTATAAAATTTTGATTAATTGTTGCATAAAAGAATTTAATCCTATAAAATTTATGTGAATCATTTATGAAAGAAAAAGGAAAGTGTAGAATCTTGTATTGGAAAAAGCATGGAAAATAATTTCATCTATGAAATTTTTCTCCCAAGATTACCCATGGTATAGATGTGGGTAGGTCAACCTATGCCCTCTACTTAGTATGATGGTGGCCAACAAGGTAGCTCTAATTGTGGGAGGAATAATTTTTATATATGAGCTCCTATTGAGGTGGTGTTTACACCATTCTAAAGGTCACTACATGAAGAAATATGTCGCAACACTTTATGTTGATATTGTGAATTTTTTACTCAAGAATTTTTCATTTGATTGCTCAAAATGAACCATCTAAATTTTAAACCTTGAGTCTCTTAATTGGGATGTGCCACTAACTTAAAAGGTACTCCACCAATAGAAACACCTAATGTATGTGACACAAAAGTGGGAATATACATCTCACTGACTAATGGAATGAAGGTGGACATAATGGCTCATTATTCGAAATATTGAACGCCATAAGAAGTCGTTCTATACTCGATGATAAACTAGTTTTTGGCAGCATGTGAGAACTACACAAAAAGGAAAAGATAATCACCAAAATGAGGTCTATTCAATTGAAAAAGTGAAGAGACTAAAAAATTTTAGGAATAATTTTCATATATGAGTTCCTATTATTAGGATAGAAAATGTCAATGCAAGAAACATATAAAGGTTATTATGGTTTTACTCTTTAAACTATATCTACATGTTATCTCAAAAACTTTAAAAGTTTACTAATCTTTATTTTATTTTCTTAATTTATTTATTTATCTAAATTTATTTACTTTTCTCTCTTAATTAACTAATTTATATTAGTTTTGAAGATTCTTTTAGGGTTAAATTGATAGCTGAGTTTTATATAATATTATGTTTTATGTTAAATTATTGTTTTCTTTATTTAATAGGTAACAAATATTTATTATATCATTTTTTAATCAAATCTACATTAAATATTTAAAAATAGTTTTCAAATTAATATTATATGAATTCATATTTTGTTGCAATAAATAATTTGGAGGAAATTCTATATTATTGCTACATGTTTTATTTTATAATTTCTTTTCTTTAAATCTATACCTAGTTTAATTTTACTACCCTAAATAGTGGTTTCGATTTTTATATTTTTCGTGTCACTCTAATATGTTAGATTTGTATTTTTTTAATTTCTATGATAAGGGAGACAAGAAAATTACAAGAAAATGAACATGTATGATGATTAATTAGTGAAGTAATTATTCATAGTGAGTAATTAATGCTTTTCTATGGATACACAATTAGCAAGTGCTTTGGAGTAACTTATTTATTAAATCTAGTCTCTAATTCATATTTATAAGTTAAATATTCAATTAAATCACATAACCTATCACATATATTTTCCGCTATACTACTCTTTTCTATGTTACTGCTTTACAGCGTTTCCTTTGCAATATGTGGTGCAATTGCTAGTTAATATTATGTGAGCCAAAATATTATTAGAAATAAACACTTTAATTTTTTTTTGGAAACCATGCAAAATTAAAATACAAATATAATATAAAAATTTACATTATTATATATTTTCAATTATAAATTAAAAATATAAATTATATATTCATTTACACTTTCAAATTTAGATATCTGACTTTTTTTTAAATTCTACACAATCCTATATTCTATTTCATGTTATCTAAAATTTTATAATATATTGATAGATCTCAATAATATTTTTACATATAAATAAAATAAAATTTATTTTTTATATAAATAAAATCATTAAAAATTTCTTTAAATTAAAGATTTAAAATATTACAAATATTTACAATCAAATTTATATATACTTTTACCCATATAAAAATTATATTTTACTTATTTAAATAAATTTGTCTACAGTCTTATATATATAAACAATATATCTATATATATATATATATCTATATATATATATATATATATATATATATTATTTCTAAAATAAATACAATAAAATATTTATATATAAATATATAAATATATATATATATATATATATATATATATATATATAATAATAAATAAATTTGTCTAATAATATTTTAAAATTAAAACCCAAAGCCAAAAAAATATAGATACGTTTGAAATTACCAAGTGCATATAAGCTAAACATTTCAATTTGAAATACAATCGAAACATTCAATCATAGATGAGATAAATAATATATCCAAATATGAGGTAAATAATATATACAAACGAGATATCCACAACCATTTTCACTTCCCCTGGTTTGGAGTCTAGCCATTAAAAATCCATCAAGGAAAAGGAAAGACTAGTCTACTTTAGGTTAGCCTACTTAACCTATCCTAGCCTAATATTTGCTAACGTAGCCGACTCTTTTCTAGGGTATCCTATGTTTTCCTAACTAAGTTTACTCTAGTCTAGCCTAGTCTAGCCTACTCTACTCTACCCTATCTTGCTCTACCCTAGCCTACTCTACCCTAGACTATTCTATTCTAGACTAATCGAGTCTAGCTTACTCTAGTCTAGCCTAACCAAGCCTACTCTATTCTACTCTAGCTTAATCTAGCCAAGCCTGCTCCACCCTAGACTACTCTATTCTAGACTAATATAATCTAGCCTACTCTAGCCTAACCAAACCTAGCCTACTTTAGCCTAGCCTAACCTACTCTAACCTAGCCTAACGTAACGTAGCCCAGTCTACTCTAACCTAGCCTAACATACTCTAGCCTAGCCTACTCTAGCCTAGTCTAACTTAGCCTACTCTAGCTGAGCCTATCCTAACCTAGCCTAGTCTATCCTACCTTAGCCTATCCTAGCCTAACCTAAGCTACTCTAGCCTAGCCTAGTATACTCCACACTATTTTAGCATAGCCTAGCCTCGCCTAGCCTACTCTAGGCTAGCCTAACCTACTCTAATTGACCTATTCTAGCATAACCTAACCTAACCTAGCCTAGAATATCATATCCTAGACTATCCTACCATAGCTTAACCTAACATAACCTAGCCTAGCCTAAGCTAGCCTAGCCTAGCCTAAGCTAGCCTAAGCTAGCCTAGCCTAACCTAGCCTATCCTAGCCTCGCCTAACCTAGCCTATCCTAGCCTAGCCTAACCTAGCCTTGGCTATCCTAACCTAGTGTACCCTAACCTAGCCTAGTGTCACCTAACCTAACCTTACCTAGCCTAGCCTAGCCTAGCTTGGCCTAACCTAACCTAACCTTTCCTAGCCTAGCCTAGCATAGCCTAACCTAACCTAGTCTAGCATAGCCTAGCCTATTCTAGCCTAGCCTAGCCTAGTCAAACCTAGCCTAGCCTAAGAGAAGCTACCCTAACCTAGCCTAGCCTAATGTAACCTAACCTATTCTAATCTAGCATAGCATGGCCTAAGCTAACCTAACACTTCCTAGCGTATCTTAGATTATCCTAACGTAACCTAGTCTGCAATAGCCTATTCTAGCCTAGCATGACCTATCCAAACCTACTCTAGCCTATCCTAGCCTAGCATAATCTAGCCTAGTCTAATCTAGCCTAACTTAGCCTACTTTAGCCTAGCCTAGCCTAACCTAACCTACACTAGACTAACCTACCCTAGCCTAGCCTATCCTAGCTTAGCCTAGCCTCGCATAGGTTAGTCTAACCTAAACTATTTTAGCCTAGCCTAGTCTACTCTAGCCTAGCCTAGTCTACTATATCTAATCTAGCATAGCCTAGCCTAGCCTAGCCTAGTCTACTCTAGCTAATCTAGCATAGCCTAGCCTAGCCTTGCCTAACCTAGCATATCATAACCTAGTGTAACTAGCCTATTCTAGCCTAACCTTACCTAACCTAGCCTAACCTAACCTAACATAGCTTAGCCTAACCTAGTGTAGCTAGCCTATTCTATCCTAACGTGAGCTAACCTATCCTCGCCTATCCTATCCTAGCCTATCCTTGCCTATCCTATCCTAGCCTAATCCACTCTAGCGTGTCCTAGCATAACCTACTTTGGCCAAGCCTAGTGTAGCCTACTTTAGCCTAGTCTACCATACTCTAGCCTAGCCTAGTCTAGCGTAGCCTGACCGACCCTACAGCAGTCTGCTGCTTATATTCTATCCTAGCCTATACTAGCTTAGCCTACTACAGCCTAGCTAACCTAGCCTAACCTAAAATAGTCTAAGTAGCCTGATGCAGGAGCAGCTGCTAGCATCTGGTCAGCGCAATCTCACGTAACCTAGCTTAGCCTACCTAGTCTACCATCCCTAGCCTAGCCTAGACTGGCCGAGCCTAACCTACCTTGCCTAACTGTACAGCCTAGCCTGTACACAGCACGTGAACCTAAACTAACCTAAACTAGCCTAACCTCTGAGCTACCTTAGCCTACCCTAGCACAGTCTGCTCTACCCTCTTCTCCCCTAGCTTAGCCTAACCTAACCTAGCCTAGCATAAACTATCTTATCCTAGTACGCTTTATCGTACTTCTAACCTAACCTAACCTAGCTAACCTATCTTAACCCAGACTAGCAAGCCTAGCCTTGCCTATCCTAGCCTACCGTATCTTAGCCTAACCTAACCTAGCTTATCCTAGTGTATCCTAGCCTAGCCTAGCCTAGGGTATCTTAGCCTAACCTAACCTAGCTTATCCTAGTGTATCCCAACCTAGCCTAGCCTATCCTAGCCTAACCTAACCTAACCTAACCTAGCCTAGCCTAGCCTAGCCTAACCTAACCAAGTCTAACATAGCCTAACCTTACATAGACTACCCTACTCTACCTTAGCCCAACCTAGCCTAGACTAGCCTAACCTAAACTAACCTTTTACCCAGCTCAGCCCATCCTAGCCTAGACTAACCTAGCCTACCCTACCCCAACTCAGCGTAACTAACACAGCTCAGTCGCAACCTGGACCCAACCTTACGTAGCCCAGCCCAGCCTAGCTTGGCCCAACCTAACCCAACCTTTCCTAGCTCAGCCTAGCGTAGCTCAACCTAACCTAGTTCAGCATAGCTCAGGCCTATTCTGTACTAGCCTAGCCTAGTCAAACCTAGCCTAGCCTAAGAGAAGCTACCCCAATCCAGCTCAGCCTAATGTAACCTAACCTATTCTAATCTGTAGCATAGCATGGCCTAAGCTAACCTAACACTTCCTAGCTTATCTTAGATTATCCTAACGTAACCTAGTCTCCAGAATAGCCTAGCCTAGCCTAGCATGACCTATCCAAACTCATTTCCAGCTCTGTAGCCTAGTCTAACCCAGCCTATTACACTCCAGCCTATCCTAGCTCAGCATAATCTAGCCTAGTCTAATCTAGCCTAACTTAGCCTACTTTAGCCTAGCCTAGCCCAATCTAACCTACACTAGACTAACCTACCCTACCCCAGCCTATCCTAGCTAGCTCAGCCTCGCATAGGTTAGTCTAACCCAAACTACTCTAGCATAGACTAGTCTACTCTAGCCTAGCCTAGTCTACTTAGCCTAGCCTAGTCTACCATATTCAATCTAGCATAGCCTAGGCCCAGCCTAGCCTAGTCTACTCTAGCTAATCTAGCATAGCCTACCCTAGCCTTGCCTAACCCAGCATATCCTCTAACCCAGTGTAACTAGCTCTTCAGGCCTAACCTTACCTAACCTAGCCTAACCTACCTAACATAGGCTTAGCTTAACCTAGTGTAGCTAGCCTATTCTATCCCCAACGTGAGCCAACCTATCCTCGCCTATCCTATCCTAGCCTATCCTTGCCTAGTCTAACATAACCTAGCCTAGCCTAGGCTAACCCAACCCAACCTAACTTAAATCTCCTCAATCAAGGTACCCTAACCTATGTCACTGCCCAGCCTGGCCTAACCAAACCCAACCTTGCCTAGCCTAGCCTAACATCAAACATAGGCCAACCTAGCCTAACATAGCTTCAGTCTAACCTAGTATAGCACAACATAGCCTAGACTAGCCTACCGTAGCTCACCCTAACTTAGCCTAACCTAACCTAGCCTATCCTAGCCTAATCCACTCTAGCGTGTCCTAGCACAACTTCCATTTTTGCCAAGCCCAGTGTAGCCCACTAGCCTAGTTCACCATACTCTCAGCCTGCACCTAGTCTAGTTTAGCCTAGTGTATATAGCTTAGTCTACCCCAGCTCATTTTATCCTAGCTCATACTAGCTAGGGCTCACTTCCAGCTCAGCCCAACCTAGCCTAGCTTCAAAACATGTTCTGAACTTGTCTTTGGCTCAGGGTGTTCATACCACTATCCCAGTTCAGCGTAATCTCACGTAACCCAGCTTAGCTCACCCTAGTTCAGCTTCAGCTTCAGCTCAGACCAGCTTAGCCTTCAACTCAACCTTACTCAAACTCAGCCTAGCTCAGCTCAACCTAAACCAACCTGGAACCAGCCTAAACCTCACCCGCCCTAGCTCACCCCAGCTCAGTCTACCTCTACCCTCTTCTCGCCAGCTTATTCCCAACCCAACCCAGCTCGCATGCCATCTTATCCCAGTCTACTATCGTGGCTCAACCCAGCTTCAACCTAGCCTAACCTATCTTAGCTTAGACCAACCAAGCCTAGCCTTGCCTATCCTAGCCTACCGTATCTTAGCTTCAACCTCCAACCTAGCTTATCTCAGTGTATCCTAGCCTAGCCTAGCCTAGGCATTCACCTCAACCTAACCTAGCTTATCCCAGTGTATCCCAACCTAGCCTAGCCTATCCTAGCCTAACTTCAATTCCAACCTAACCTAGCCTAGCCTAGCCTAGCCTAACCAAGTCTAACATAGCCTAACATTACATAAACCACCCTACTCTACCTTAGCCCAACCCAGCTCACACTAGCCTAACCTAAATTAACTTTACCGAGTTCTAGCCTGGCATCCTAGCCCAGCTCAGCCCAACCTAACCTAAACTCGTAATCTCATAGTCTAGCCTAACTCAGCTCAACCTCCAACCTAACCTAGCCCAACTCAACCTACTCTAGCCCAACCCAACCTAGTCTAGTCCAAAATTTCAGCTTCATCCTTATCCTAGTCTACCAACCTAACCTAGCTTCAACCTTACCCAGCTCAGCTAGCCCAACCCAGCTCATCTCAGCCTAGTGTTGCTTAACTCAACTTATCCCAACTCTGTGCTTATCATAGCCTAGCCTTACCTAGCTCAGCTTCAGCCTTCCAGGCTCAACCTAGCCTAGCCCCTAGCTTAGCCCAACCTAACACAACCTAGAACACACCCTAACTTAGCTAACTAACCTAGCCCAACCTAGCTTCAGCTTCAACCTAACCTAACCTAAGGTAAAACTAGCTTATTTTATTTGTACATTATTTTACATTTTAATTAATGCATCATACTATACTACATTGTACCTTAATAAAATATGGTGTGTGACTTCAATAATATATCAAATTTTAAAAATAATTAAAAAACTAAAATTTAACAATATCAATAAAGAAATCATTCAAAAATAGATAAAATAAAATATAACAAGATTTATTTAAAATGTTAAATGTATTAATATATAATTTAAGAGGGAAAAAATATATTGAACTTAATGAGAGTAATAATGTGTATAAGCTATAAAATGAAAAAATATATCTCGAAAAATAATAATTCAAATGAATTTGAGAAATATTAATCTAAATTAAATTTTGAGACAACAAATTAATTTTTTTTAATTAAAAAGGCACTATCCAAAATCGTACTTTACACATATAAAGTCAACTAATATTTATAATTGGTAAAAAAGAACAACATACAAAAATTGGAAAAAATGAAAAACTAATTCAGCCCTTTGGACAAAAATCCACGGGGAGAAGTCATTATGCTTGTTCCGTATTTCCTTCTATCTTGATAGGTGCATGCGCGCTCAGTGGAAAGTGGGTGAGGACTTTGACAGCCACCAGTGGTGCTTCTCCCCAGAATCCTAGTGTGCCTCATTATTCCGAATTTGAAGACCTTTCAGATACGATTTGTCAAAAACCCTATTTCTTAATCACCGTTCCCATCCCACCCTTCACCTACTACAAGCTTACACTAACTAAACTACCTCAATAAATGAACAGACCATCTAACACAATTCAAAATCGTGATTAGAGGATAAACTAAATTATCTCGAATGTAATGAAATCATGATTGGATGGATAAAAAACTACGTAAATGAATTAAGATGATAAAAAATAAATAATGAATTAACCTAGCTTAGAAATCAGCAAAAATCATCTACAAAAATAACGAAAAAAAAAAAAGGCTTTTTCTTTCTCACTACATAATATTGATATACTCAACAATATTAAATGGAATATGATTTGAGATATCTTCCATGGATATATGGTTTACTTTTTCAAAAGTTTGATTGTCATTGGTGGTTGAAATAAATTATTAAAGATAGATGGTTTCTCACACTTTCTCCCGGGCCGGAACAAGAGTAAACTTAGATTGATGGATACATATACAAAAGAGTAACCGATGGGGAGACACCAGCCACGTGCCCCCGTCAATCGAACAATTTTATACCTCTTTTTTAAAACACAACATATAACAACTATGGTTACGGGTATTCAACGCGTGTTGACTGACGTACACGGTTGTTTCGCGCTCGAAACTCACCACAAGCCCTCGAGCCTTACGTTACTTCGTGACCTGGATTAATTGCATGGGCTATCGACTTCAATGGGATCACCGGCCCACTTGCCAACGCGTATGGTCACACAACCTTACTTCTTCACTCGGTCATTTCTTCATTCGTTCACTTGTGTTTATGCTCCGCGTGCTGGTGAGAGGGTTTCGACCTCGCCCCCCCCGTGCTGCGGGTTTTGTTCTTCCCCGTGGACCTTCGGCCACTTAACCCATATGTTTAAAACTACGCGGTCACAATGGCGTTCCGGTTTCCAACCTCCTTGTTGGTCTTGCCCCTTCCCCACCTCTAGACCGGTTTGTCCCCCTCCGTTCCGGCTCGTTCCTTACAGTTTCGACATGCAATTTTATTCCGCTATTTCTGCCAGGATTGTTTCGTGCTAATTGTTTTCTCTTAACAATCGTGCGGCTGTGTTCTTTGCCCCCGCTCGAGCTTCTCCTGGCCAACCTCGCTTCCTGGGGCCGGGCGACGTGTTGGTAAGTTATCCTTCTCCGTTTCAAAACTGGGTTTGCTTTGTCTACACCGTATCTCGAAGCTCCTTGGCAGCGCATTCAAATGACTCTTTGGTGGTTACTTTGATTTCTCGAAAGAAACAAGCCTCTCTCCGCAAGGTAAATGCCCAAATGCTTTCCCCATCATAGTCTCATGAGCCTAACGATTTTTTTGCCAGTGTTTGTAAATCGATGGTTTGTATTACTTGCATGTATCATGAATTTCTTTGGCTTCCCGCCTTCTCGTCGTGGTTTTGCTCCGCTTCTCGTATTCAAAAGGTAAGTCATCATCTATTCAGCGTCAGGCTCCATCAGAGAGAAGTTTGTTTGGGAAACGTCGTAGATGACTGCGCGTCACTTTTCAGTTTTGTCGTGACGTTGTCACGCTATGGTTACTCCTCGTTCCTTTGCAAACATCGTCTTTCTATTTAATTCAACTGCTGTTGGTCAAGCGAAAATCGCACCGTGTTCTCAGTTGCTAGGTTTGGAATTCTTGTCCGTGGACCTGGCTTCGGCCGTAACCCCAGGTTACGGTCTTGACTTGTTTTCTCCCGTTGACCATATGTAACCAAATGCATTTTGGCATGGAATCTTCATCGTTTCGATCTTGTCGCAGGTTTGACCATTCTCGCTTATTTGTAACGAATGGCTCACCTTAACGTAAACACCGTGAGTTTCCCCGATATTCCTCGCCGTTTGTTGGTCGTTTGGGTTTTTTGCCGCCGTTGCACAACTTCTCTCGAAGCTATGTTGTATTCTCGCACTCCTTCTTCGCTTTTTGCGTGCGTTGACCACGCCCTCTTCGTGTTGCAATACACCGTTCACCGATAACAATATTTCTCTAATGGAAAGGAAGTAGATATGTAACCGTGTTTAATCTTAATTTGCATGCAAACAATTTGATAAAGGAATTAGAATAAATATCACACTTCAACGTTTCTAATACAATTCGTATGGTAAGGTCACGAGTATTAAAACTCGGCTTTCATTATTCCATTCGATGTGTAAATTTGCGTTAACCCCCGTACGCTCATCTTTTCGTTTCTTTTGTGCCTCTCCGGCAGCCACCGTTGCTCTAAATCGATAAATCGTCTCGCTGGTTACACAAATACATGTTTTTACATTATGGTTAATTCACTTTTTACTCATTGAACTCGTTTTACCACCTAAAAAAATCACCACAAGTATTTAAATCAAAAATTAAATAAAAACAACTAAACTAAAACAACTCTTACCGACAACATAGTTCTTTGTCCCAAGAAAGAACAAATTAAACAGTAGCAGTTTTGTAGACCCGTAAAATAATAATCCTAAACTAAAAACTGAAACACTGTCTTAACGTTGCCACCCCAGTCAAAGTTCTCGCATCAAAGAATCTGAAAAACTTCGAAGGATAACGTTTTTTAATATTTTATTAATTTATAAATATTTTAAATTATTTTATATGAAAAGAAATTAAAAATTAACCAATATTCATGCGAAATATAATTATATAATCACAATTCTCGTGAACACACTTACAAGATACCAATAACGATGATACTCTACACCTTTTGATTTAAACTTATATTTAATAAATTTTAATATGGTGAATTTTCAAAGACAATTTCTTCACACCGAATTGAAAGATATTTAGTTCTCAGCCTTCTAAAATGCATCAAGGAGAAGCTCATCTAAAGAAATTGATTGAGATACATTTTGTAAGCATGTGGCTAAGAATGCTCAATCAATAAGATTCTTTTCGGGCAGTGCTGTAGTAGAACCGAATACTATGAATAAAATTATGGCTAAAGCAAAGGAACACTCAAGAGGAATTAACTCATATACATGGCCAATTAAATTAATCAAAAAATGGCTTACCAAATTAGGAGCTAATCCATTGGGAGAGCAAGTAGAATCATTTCTCAGGCAGGGTAGGCCACGCGAAATAAAACTAAAACTACCATGAATTGAGTTAAACAAAAAAATTGATTTAATGAAAAATTGAAAAGGTTAACTAAATGAAAAAACTAATAAAACTAACACAAGGATAAATGAAAAGATTGATTTAATAATCATGAAAAGTTGAATAGGTCAAAGATGGGAAGTCAAAATTGGGATGAAACATTTAAAAAATCAAGATCTTATGATGAACCATGAACCATATTTAGTGTTCCTAAAAAAATCTTGAAAACAAAAAAATTATGATGTGACTTTCACGAAAGAAATTCCCATAAAAAACCATGTTCATGGGAGATTAATCTCATCGCATGACCGATGTGAGTGAAACTCAATAAAAAAAGAGTATCCGTGACCGGTGTATTGAACTAGGTTTGAATCGCCGCAATGAAGAGTCAAATAATATCCACAAGCATACAAAGGAGGACGACGGGGGATTTCTAATATACGGTCCGCCAATGAAGCCTAATATACATAGCGTACGCCAATGAAGTCTAGCCAGCCTGGCATTCTCGTAGGATTGGAACCTTGCTTCGTTGGGCAATGAATTCAACTCCAAATGAAGCCCGGGATAAAGGTTTGTCATAAAATAGTGTCACCTGAAAGAAACTATCATAGTTGTGGCTATGCTCATCAATGGTTAGTTGGGCTACTCTCGTCAAGCTTCCCACCAATGGTTCCCAAATTTCCAACCATCAAGGAGAAGTGAGGCACCATAATGCGTAGGAGAATATGCGATTAAACAAAGGAATGAACCGTATGGATGAATGATAAGCATGGGCCCACAAATTAATCAAGAAATACCCCACTAAATAGTTATTAAATTAGGCCAGAGTGCCCTAATTGACCTCAAGGAGATGAGATTAGTTATTTAAAAAATCACCCATTTAAAAGCTATATTTATAAGTAAACATATGGTTAATCTATTGAAAAAATGGAGCCAGTAGCCATCTCCGTGATACCCAGAGTTGTAAGTTTAAGTAGTGGTTTCAACAATGAACGACATCAACTACAAAAAGAGAAGAGATATGGAATGCAATTGCTATCTTCATCACTCGAGAAATTTCATTATAACAAGAAAAAAGGAAATTCGCAATAAAGAAATTGCCTCTTATACAAGAAACTGCATGAGGTAATAATATGATGTACCCTAAGTGAAAAACCCTCAACAGTCAGATCAAGTTGAACCAAATCTCAAGAGTAGTTCCTTTGAAGTTGCTCGAAATCAACAATCATCGACAAAAAAATATAGTGTTTAGACATTATCTACACTTAAGAAATTAAAGAGATGTCAAATGGT